>OY757020.1:57343113-57874943 GCA_963580285.1 Lucinisca nassula
TTCTTCTCACAATATAGATTTTGGGTACGCCCAGCACAAGCTATGTGTTTAAGCAGAAATAAGAAAAATAGTTAATATCCCTATAAACCCCAGTTTTACTTTATGAAAGTGGTGTTTAAGGGGGTCAATATTATATCGGCGTTTTCGTGATGTAAAACCACTTGGCTGTACGTCTTTTTTCATATATCAGAGGATGTGTTTAGGGCACTGTATATACTCACTTCAGCCCATGGAACATGTATTACCTATAACGCATCCGTGCGATATATTTATTTTTCAAAATGGTGAGAATTAGCAATAGTTTTCTTATTTGTACATATGTTGTGGGTTCTTGTTGTTTTTTTGGGGGTTTTAAGGTCCCCGTCAACAAAATTTAGGCAGTTTCGGAAACGTTGCTTCCAATTGTGTGGGACTTTACCCGACATTGAGATGAAATGACTTTTCAATCCCTGCCACCCAATGACACTACACATGCACACTACACATGCACTGGACGGCCTGGCGCGCACCATTTACCTTAGTCCATGTACGTGGTTTACCAGTTTGCATGCGCGGTTGATATCTGCTCTGCGCGGAGGCATCATGCAGCTCCGTCTATTACTTCAAGCCCCGATGGGCGGGGGTGGATCTTGATTGGAAGTGTTGGATAATTAATTTTTCAAAATGGTGAGAATTAGCAATAGTTTTCTTATTTGTACATATGTTGTGGGTTCTTGTTTGTTTAGGGTTTAACGTTCCCGCCAACACAATTTAAGCAATTTCGGAGACGTTGCTTCCAATTTTGTGGGACTTTTACCCGACATTGAGATAAAATGACGGTTCAATCCCTGCCACCCAATGAAACCATATATGCACTGGATGGCCTGGCGCGCACCACTGTGCCTTAGTCCATGTAAGTGGGTTAACAATGCGCATGTGCGGTTGGTTTCTGCTCTGCGTGGAGGCATCATGCAGCTCAATCTATTTCTTCAAGCCTCGATGGGCGGGGGCGGATCTTGATGGGAAATTTTGGGTAATTGTATCGATTCCTGGTCATTGTCTTTATTTTAGTTTTGTATACCATATTTTACATCATCATTGCCCTGTGTTTATTATTATTATTAATATTAAATGGATTTTATTTTTCTGCTGTTCGTGAAAGTAAGAACGTAGTGGTTCACCTTCGGGGTTGGTGTAAACTTTGCTAGCTCCCTGCTGTCGTTCATGCTTTCATGAACGGCAGAAAAGTTTATTTCTTATATTTACATTCTGTTCTCATCACTGGGAAAAATGCTTATAAGGCAAACTTGAAAACTATTTACCCGCTGTTTTTCTAAAAGGGCGGAACAATAGTGACGTCGCCAACGCCCAATCCGATCTTAAAGTTTTTGTTTGATTTGAAGTTTAACGTCCCCGTCAACACTGTGAATGTCATTTTGGAGACGTTGCTTCCAATTTTGTGGGACTTGTACCCGACATTAAGATGAAATGACATCTCAAGCCCTGTCGCCAAATGAAACCAATAGGGCTTATAAGCATGGACGATCCGACTCGCATCGCTTTGCCTGGGCAGGCTAAGATCCTCTAAGCGGTTTACTTGTCCTTGTGTGCGGTCGGTTTCAGCCAAGGCTTAGACTGATGTCACTTGACGTCACTGAAATTCATGTGACTCGAAGTGTATTGGAAGGATGACTCGAAAACGTGCCTATATAATTTTGACCACTTTGAGTCCGACTTTTATATTGTTAAACTGAGGTTTATGGAGCAAACCTTATTTTTGCTTATATCTGTTCTAAAATATTGATTGTGGGTACTCGTCAGAACCGCCTCCATGACGTGTAACGTGTACCTGCAATCTATATTTTGAGCAGAAATAAGAAAAATGTCGTAATGTCGTTTTCAGCTTAAATGTTCCCTTTTTATTAGCTCACCCGTCACGTAGTGACAAGGTGAGCTTTTGGGATCACTTTTTGTCCGTCGTCCGTCGTGCGTGCGTGCGTCCGTAAACTTTTTCTTCAAACGACATCTCCTAAACCACTGATCAGATTTTGACCAAACTTCACAGGAATGATCCTTAGGTGGTCCCCTTTCAAAGTTGTTCAAATGGTTCCGTTCCGTTGCACATATAGGTCAAAGGAGCCAAAAATATATTTTTTCATCGAAAACTTAAAAAATCTTCTTCTCTGAACCCGCAAAGCCCATGACATTGATATTTGGTATGAAGCTTTATCTAGTGGACCCCTACCAAGATTGTTCAAATTATAGTGCTGGGGCCGAAAATGCCCCCGCACCGGGGCCCTTTGGTTTTACATGGGTTTATATAGGGAAAATCTTTAAACTTTTTCCTTTCTGAAACGGCAAGGCCTAGGACATTGATATTTGGTATGAAGCTTCATCTAGTGGACCCCTACCAAGATTGTTCAAATTATAGTGCTGAGCCGAAAATGCCCCTGCATCGGGCCCTTTGGTTTTACATGGGCTTATATAGGGAAAATCTTTAAAAATCTTCTACCCTGAAACCACAAGGCACAGGTCTTTGATATTTGGTATGAAGCTTCATCTAGTGGACCCCTACCAAGATTGTTCAAATTATAGTGCTGGGGCCAAAAATGCCCCAGCCCGGGGGCCCTTTTGTTTTATATGGGTTTATATAGGGAAATCTTTAAAAATCTTCTTCTCTGAAACTGCAAGGCCCAGGTCTTTGATATTTGCTATGAAGCTTCATCTAGTGGACCCCTACCAAGAGTGTTCAAATTATTGTGCTGGGCCGAAAATGCCCCCGCACCGGGGCCCTGCCCAGGACATTGATATTTGGTATGAAGCTTCATCTAGTGGACCCCTACCAAGATTGTTCAAGTTAAAGTGCAGGGGCCAAAAAGGCCCCCGCACCTGGGCCCTTTGGTTTTAAATTGGCTTATATAAGGAAAATCTTAAAAAAAAAAAATCCCTGAAACCACAAGGCACAGGTCTTTGCTATTTGATATGAAGCTTCATCTAGTGGACCCCTACCAAGATTGTTAAAATTATAGTGCTGGGGCCAAAAATGCCCCAGCCCGGGGACCCTTTTGTTTTACATGGGCTTATATAGGGAAATCTTTAAAAATCTTCTCCTCTGAAACCGCAAGGCCCAGGTCTTTGATATGTGGTATGAAGCTTCATCTAGTGGACCCCTACCAAGATTGTTCAAATTATAGTGCTGGAGCTAAAAATGCCCCCGCACCAGGGCCCTTTGGTTTTACATGGGCTTATATAGGGAAAATCTTTAAATATCTTCTTCTCTGAAACCGCAAGGCCCAGGACATTGATATTTGGTATGAAGCTTCATCTAGTGGCCCCTACCAAGATTGTTCAAGTTATAGTGCTGGGGCCAAAAAGGCCCCCGCCCCAGGGCCCTTTGGTTTTACATGGGCTTTATATAGGGAAAATCTTTAAAAATCTTCTTTTCTGAAACTGCAATGCACAGGTCTTTGATATTTGATGTGAAGCTTCATCTTGTGGACCTCTACCAAGATTGTTCAAATTATAGACCTGGGGCCAAAAATGCCCCCGACCCGGGGCCCTTTGGTTTTACATAGACTTATATAGGGAAAATCTTGAAACAATCTTCTTCTCCGAAACCACAAGGCTTAGGTTTTTGATATTTGTTACGAAGCTTCAGCTAGTGGACCTCTACCAAGATTGTTCAATTTATAGCCCTGAGACCAAAAATGCCCCCGCCATGTGGCCCTTTGGTTTTACATAGACTCATATAGGGAAAATCTTTAAAAATCTTTTTCTCTGAAACCACAAGGCTTAGGTCTTTGATATTTGTTATGAAGCTTCAGCTAGTTGACCTCTACCAAGATTGTTCAAATTATAGCCCATTGGGCCAAAATGCCCCTGCTTCGGGGCCCTTTGGTTTTACATAGACATTTTTAGGGGAAATCTTGTTTAACATAGACTTCTTTATGCAGGGTAAACCTTTAAAATCTTCTTCTCTGAAACCACAAAGCCCAGGTCTTTCATATTGGATATGAAGCTTCATCGTGTGGACCTCTACCAAGATTGTTCAAATTATAGCCCTGGGGCCAAAATTGACCCCGCCCGGGGCCCACTTATAATACATTGGATCAGGTGAGCGAGCCAGGGCCCATTGGGCCCTCATGTTTATATAGGTGTGTTTTCGTACATTTCTTCAAAAGGTTTACATAAGCTTTTACACTGGAAAATGTAAATATTTATTGTTTATTATTATTTAACCATGCATATCAAAAAGTGCCTCTGCTCATTAAAAATGGATTTCTTGAATAAATCCGCTTTTTAAAGGCAGGCGTGCTTAACAAGTCAAATGTTTTCCGTATATAGCTTTATATTTTATATACATTTAACAAGTGGTTTATATTGTTTTGATCCCTCTATTCATTTTACGTAAAAGTATTTTCATGTTTTGAGGTTTATGGAAAGTATAAAGATTTGTGTTTAGTAGTGATATGATATATATGATATTTTATATGCTCTTACCTGATTGTTGATTTTATGTTGCTTATTATATTTAAATTACAATACTTTTACTGAGTTAATCATTTGTTACTTGGATGTGCAATATGCAGTTACATACACAGTAGAATGCTACAGTCTATACATGTTTTAGAAATAAAAATGCACACTTTTCAGTTTTGCCTTTTGGTTTTGTAAGACCTAACCAAAACATGAACCAATTAATAAATTAGTGAATGTTTCTTTAACGCATATCATGCAATTCAATTCAATTTGGCATTCGTCTGTGTGTAATCATTTCTTTTCTTATTTTTACACGAAAACATGTTGTGGGTAATCATTACAATGAATACCCACAACATGTTTGTTTTTCAGGAAATATTAAAAATACTTGTTTTATTTTTCTAATGGGAAAATCTCCATATCTCCATATCTGAACGAGTGGGTAAATTACATGGGCTATATTTTTGAAATTTTTGCATGTAACAAATCAACAAAACGAGTAGAACAGTACTACGTAGAGGACAAAGCCGCGTGCTGAATAAAGAAACAAAAATCACGAATTTATTGATTTCCCCATCACGAAAACACGTCTATATGGGTACTCGCTGGAACCGCCACCTAACGAGTACCCACAACCTATCTTTACAGCATAAATAGCCGCCCTGCCCATCGGGGCTTGAAGAAATAGATGCTTGATGCTTCCACGCAGAGCTGAAACCGACCCGCACACTAGTACTAGTAAACCGCTTAGAGTTTCTAGGCCTGTCCAGGAACTGCGGTGCGAGGCGGACCGTCCATGCTTATAAACCCTATTGGTTTCATTGGGCGCCAGGGCTTGAGATGTCATTTCATCTCAGTCAATTGGAAGCAACGTCTCCAAAATGACCTATACTGTATTGACGGGGACGTTAAACCTCAAATCAAACAAACAATACAGCAGAAATATAAAAATATTCGAGGTCACTTTTTTCGTGCAGAATTCTGAATGGGCGTGTTTTTGTAAAGCTCTGCAGTGTAAACCACTAGCCGGTTAGCCAGCAACAAAAGCTAAGCACTTATCAGGCCATGCAATCGCTCACTTATCGCTGGAAATGAACACGAATGAATCTTGGTTCCTTACTCGATCAACTTTCACGATGACAAAATAATGCCGTAAACACCACTAAAATATAGTTCGGCATGGTAGAGAGAACCAAAAATCTTCTGTTTGACTGATCTGATTGTTTGACGCTTGACGTCAACACTACTCGTATTTAGTTTTCTTTGGAGACGTAAATTCCAATTTTATGGGGTCTATACCCGATTAAATCACATCTCAAGCCATGTCAAAGAGAGAGAGAGAGAGAGAGAGAGAGAGAGAGAGAGAGACCGAATATGTTCAAAACAGAGCAAACTTCAAACGATAAGTTTTCGACTGATTTCTGCGCAAAGAACACACAAAAAGAAGACAGTGCACTATTACGCCTTACGAAAACTCCACTGTTCAAATAACTGAAAATTTTACCACCAAATGTTCTGATAATTTTCATATATCTGGTGTGAACATAGATTGTGGAAACTCGTTAGAAGCACCCCAGCGAGGCGCGTCTAATGAGCATCCACAATCCATATTTTCTGAAGAGAGAAGAAATAAGAACAAGAGGCCCATGGGCCACAATGCTCACCAGAGTTCAGGCCGCTAGTATCCTACTGGTGCAGCACGGTCTCCCAGGCCTATCCCTGGTATCCTACTGGTGCCGCACGGTCTCACAGGCCTATCACTGGTATCCTACTGGTGCAGCGCGGTCTCCAAGGCATATCCCTGGTATCCTACTGGTGCAGCACGGTCCCCCAGGCCTACCCCTTGTATACTACTGGTGCAGCGCGGTCCCCCAGGCCTATCCCTTGTATACTACTGGTGCAGCACGGTCTCCCAGGCCTATCCCCGCTATCCTGCTGGTGCAGCACGGTCTCCCTAGCCTGATCCTGGTGTCCTACTGGTGCAGCACGGTCTCCCAGGCCTATACCTGGTATCCTACTGGTGCAGCACGGTCTCCCAGGCCTTATCCTTGTATCCTACTGGTGCAGCACGGTCTCCCGGGCCTGATCTTGGTATCCTACTGGTGCAGCACGGTCTCCTAGGCCTGATCATGGTATCCCACTGGTGCAGCACGGTCTCCCAGGCCTGATCCTGGTGTCCTGCTGGTGCACCACGGTCTCCCAGGCCTATACCTGGTATCCTACTGGAGCAGCACGGTCTCCCAGGCCATATCCTGGTATCCTACTGGTGCCGCATGGTCTCCCAGGCCTACCCCTGGTATCATACTGGTGCCGCACGGTCTCAGAGGCATATCCCTAGTATCCTACTGGTGAAGCACGGTCTCCCAGGCCTATCCCTGGTATCCTAATGGTGCAGCACGGTCTCTCAGGCCTATCCCTAGTATCCTACTGGTGCAGCACAGTGTCCCAGGCCTATCCCTGGTATCCTACTGGTGCCGCACGGTCTCCCAGGCCTGTCACTGGTATCCTACTGGTTCAGCACGGTCTCCGAGGACTACCCCTTGTATCCTAATGGTGCAGCACGGTCTCCCAGGCCTGTCCCTGGTATCCTACTGGTGCAGCACGGTCTCCCAGGCCTATCCCTGGTATCCTTCTGGTGCAGCACGGTCTCCCAGGCCTATCCCTGGTATCCTACTGGTTCAGCATTCTGGCCCTCACGGTAAATGAAGCGACAATTCACACCTAAAGTAGGACAGTTCACACTTACAAGTAGGACAACAGTAGTTAATCCAATTATTTTGATAAATGTGTGTACTAACAGTGATGTTAAAGAATATTACAAACTGACGAATACACTAGTTAATCGAATCGATTTGAATAGTTTGTATGTACTATGTTTGTTTGTTTGATTTGAGGTTTAACTCCGCCCCCACCCATCCGCCCACCAAAATACACTCACCCAGCCGCCAAGTTATATTTTGGAGACGTTGCTTCCAATCTTGTGGGATTTATACAAAACATATGTTTGTTTCTTTGTTTGATTTAAACTTTAGCACCCCCGTCAACACTGTTGAAGTCATTTTGAGACATTTTGATATGATATGATTCGTATGTTTGGACGATCCAGCTCCCACCACTGTGCAGACTTGAAACATCTAAGTACTTAGGTTTTCAAATTTATTTCTAAAGCATAGAACAGCTGTAGAATGTGGGTACTCGTTAAAATCGAGTCCCCAAGGCTGTTCAAACAAATAACCGCAATTTATGTTTATGAAAAAAATATATAGTAAACCCATGTAAACCCGGTGTTTATATATGAAAGTGGGGTTTAAGCGGGTCAAAGGCATATATAGGCGTATTTTCAGGATGTCTACGCTCATTACGATAACACACCCGTGTGACTTTGTGCATTGTTTCATATCTAAAACAAGAGGGCCATGATGGCCCTGGATCGCTCACCTGATCCTATTGTACAAACGGAATTGTGGGTAATATATGGTGGAGCGGAGGGTTTGAGCAATTTTGGTTGGACCCAAAGACCATTTGTGAAATTAATTCAAAATCAGTCTGCCTGTTTAGGAGTAGAAGTCATTTTGAGAAGTAGAAGCCATTTTTGATGAAATGACATCTCAAGCCCTGCTGCCCAATGAAACCAATGGGGTTTAAATGTATTGATGGTTCCACTTGCACCACTTTGCCTAGACAGGCTAAAACCTTCAAAGTGGTTTACCAATATTCCTGTAGAAGCACCTTGCAGCCAAGGTGGGTGGGGGCCAAAACTTTCAAAAGACATCTGTCTCTAAAAGGAAGCAATTTTATAGGAATGTTCTATGAGTGACCCTCTAACAATATTGCTAAAAATATTTTGCTTAACTGAACATGATGGCCACCACAGCTAAAAACCTCAAACCTCATTCCTGTCAAATAATTTCATAATCAATCCACTGGTTAAGGAGAAGAATTTGTTTAAAGGTTTTGTTCACCAGAGCGGCATAGTTTGAGCAATTTTGGTGGAGGGTCACCCAAGGAACATTCCTGTCAAGTAATTTCAAAATCCATCCACTGGTTAAGGAGAAGAAGTCGTTTAAAGGTTTTTCTATTTTTAGCTCTGGCAGCCATCTTGTTCACCAGAGCAGAATGGTTTGAGCACTTTTTGTAGAGGGTCACCCAAGGAACATTCCTGTGAAGTTATTTCAAAATCCATCCACGGGTAAAGGAGAAGAAGTTGTTTAAAGTTTTTTCTATTTTTAGCTCTGGTGGCCATTTTATTCAACCGAGCAGAACGGTTTGAGCAATTGTGGTAGAGGGTCACCGAACGAACATTCCTGTGAAATAATTTCAAAATCCATCCACTTGTTAAGGAGAAGTCATTTAAAGGTTTTTCTATTTTTAGCTCTGGCGGCCATTTTGTTGACCTGTTTGTTGGAACGGTTTGAGCAAATTTGGTAGAGGGTCACCCAAGGAACATTCTGGTGAAATAATTTCAAAATCCATCCACTGGTTAAGGAGAAAAGTGCGTTTAAAGTTATTCTATTTTTAGCTCTAGCGGCCATTTCGTTAACCCGAGCTGAACAGTTTGAGCAATTTTGGTGGAGGGCCACCAAAGGAACATTCCTGTTAAGTGATTTCAAAATCCATCCGCTGGTAAAGGAGAAGAAGTCGTTTAAAGGTTTTTCTATTTTAAGCTCTGGCGGCCATTTTGTCCCGAGCGGAACAGTATGTTCAATTTTGGTAGAGGGTCACCAAACAAACATTCCTGTGAAATAATTTCAAAATCCATCCACTGGTTATGGAGAAGAAGTCGTTTAAAGGTTTTTCTATTTTTAGCTCTGGTGGCCATTTTGTTCACCCGAGGGGAACAGCATGAGCAATTTTTGTAGAGGTTTGCCAAAGGAACATTCCTGTGAAATTTCAAAATCCATCCACTGTTTAAGGAGTAGAAGATGTTTAAAGGTTTTTCTATTTTTAGCTCTGGTGGCCATTTTGTTCACCCAAGCGGAACTGTTTGAGCAATTTTGGTAGAGGATCCCCCAAGGAACATTCCAGTGAAATAATTTCAAAATCCATCCACTGGTTAAGGAGAAAAAGTCGTTTAAAGCTTTTTCTATTTTTAGCTCTGGTGGCCATTTTGTTCACCCGAGCGGAATGGTTTGGGCAATTTTGGTAGAGGGTCACCGAAGGAACATTCCTGTGAAGTAATTTCAAAATCCATCCACTAGTTAAGGAGAAAAAGTCGTTTAAAGCTTTTTCTATTTTTAGCTCTGGCGGCCATTTTGTTCACCCGAGCGGAACGGTTTGAGCAATTCTGGTAGAGGGTCACCCAAGGAACTTTCCTGTCAAGTAATTTCGAAATCCATCCACTGGTTAAGGAGAAGAAGTTGTTAAAAGGTTTTTCTATTTTTAGCTCTGGCGGCCATTTTGTTCACCCGAGCTGAACGGTTTGAGCAATTTTGGTAGAGGGTCATCCAAGAAACATTCCTGTGAAACAATTTCAAAATCCATCCACTGGTTAAGCAGGAGAAGTCGTTTAAAGAATTTTCTATTTTTAGCTCTGGCGGCCATCTTGTTCACCCGAGCGGAACACTTTGAGCAATTTTGGTAGAGGATCACCCAAGGAGCATTCCTATGAAATTAGATCAAAATCTGTCCAGCAGTTTTGGAGGAGAAGTTGTTTAAAGCAAAAGTTGACGACGGACGGACGCACGCACGGACGACGGACAAAGACTGATCCCAAAAGCTCACCTTGAGCACTTCATGCTCAGGTGAGCTAAAAAAAAAAACGGAACTTTTCTGATTAAAACTTGTGATGTTGTTTCTTATTTATACGTATCCGCAACATCTGTTTTGGAACAGAATTGAAAGAAAAAAAATGAGTATCCCTCCACCCCCCCCCCCCCCCAACACACAAACACTTTTATACTATACTAAAGTAGGGTTCGAGTGGGTCAATATATAGGCATGTTTTCAAGATGAACGTCCATGCATATTATGAATAGACTGTTTAGATGCGCAGCCTGATCCGAGTCTTCGGTGGCGCACATGTAAGTTGTATGAATATAGAATGACTGCAAATAGTCATTTAAACGTTTTGGGGTACTTGCAGTTGACTGCAGGTTTTATGGCTATTTTCAGTTGCTCTTCCGTAAAACAAAGTAAAACAAAATATATAATCATTTCTCTTAATCATTGCTTCCTATATTTATGGACTGCACAATAAAAAATACTCAAAACAAGCAAAATACGCCGTGAAAAACATGTAAATAATAAAATTCAGCATATCAGCAATTCAGCGTTTTCCGCTTAAGCTGATCAGCAGGTCGCTGAATTCAGCAAGAAATTCAGCGTTTTAGACCGACCCAAATTGATAACAATGGAAATTTTGAGCAATTCCTACAAAATACGAGCAGTAAAGACTTTGCATACAGTGCACATCCAGATCTACACAGTTTGCCACTAATATATACATATAGTACATATGTATCAAGTAATTTGGGTAGCTGATAGTCAGAAATGTGACTAATAAATAAATATAAATAAAGTACACAATATACTCGTTACTGTCCGTCTTTAATATGAGCTATAATGACAATCAAATGTGTGAAAATTGATCACAATGATCTGTTTATCATCAAGGATCTCTTTATTGGGGTAAAGGGATTAGTAACGCCTGGTTGTTTATTGAGTGTCACACTTTTCTAATTCAAGTCAATAATTAATGTTTCTTGTAAAATTTTTGCTTAATAGTGTACTAACCTAAAATTCATTAATCCTTACCCCGCTGAACACGATAATCCTTTTCTTTGCAAACAGTGTAGATCCTGATCAGATTGCTTCTGCCCTCTGAACCGGATCTGCACCGTCACATGCAGTTTTTGAATTGCATGTATAGATGATATTAATTGGTTTACTTACGAGGATAATTCTAGTTCAGCGAACCTGAACACTGATGATTAAATAAATAAAATCCCCTCATCTTCACCATGGTTGACGAAACCGAGGAATGATTTTTTTTTTTTACGGCCCCATCCACCGATCCATCCAGATTTCCATCGAATTAGTAAGGGTAACTAATTGAAATTAATTTAAAAAGAATTTTAGCGGAGTGGAATTATTTCGCATAATAAAAAAAGTCTTATTCATTGAAATGAAAGAGGGGAATTTTCAAATGTATCTTCCACCTTCTTAAATTAACATATAGATTTTCTATTTAGTAACGTTATACTATAAAATAAATATATATAGTATAGGTTCAAATAGTCGTGGCTCCCTATCAAAATAATCAAATAAGCAAATGAAAACAATAAAAAAACTCATCGGGCATCCAACCTGATCTCTTATTTAAGTGGAAGACCCGTGAAAAGCAAAGTGGGGCCGAAGTGTCTAGGTATATGGGACCGACGTGTCTAGGGGCTGAGGTGTCCAGGGTCCGACCCGTCTAGGGTTTCAATTATATGTGGGGTCGAGGTGGTTGTGGGGCCGAAGTGTCTAGGGGCCGAGGTGGTTTTGAGGCCGAAGTGTCCTGTTACCTTCGAGTCAATGTGACTATAACTGACTCGTTGGAAACCCAGCTAACGAGTATTAAGAGAAAATAGTGAAGCTACATGTATACTTGTCTGGGCTGAAATTATGGATAGGGCTTGGCAAACAGTGTAGACCCAGGTTAGACGCTACAGAACGAGGCGTCTAATCTGGGTCTTCACCTTGTGCTTAAAAATGGATTCAACCACAGTACGCTTATATGGGCAATAGAAAGGAATGCAGATTTATTTTGTAATAAATTACCACGAAGAAGAGTGTGACATAAAAAGCCGTTGTTTTGTGACGTCTCTCGAAGATTTTTGACTTTAGACGATAAAACGCCGCTCTTCAGTGCATCAAAACATTACATATGGACTAAAATGCATGTGACATAGTCCGTAAATTTTGGGGGATTTCGTCTATTACTTGACAACAAAATTATTCACCTTATTTGCATTATCTGCTGGTTCCTAGTCTGAAGGTTATCAGTGTTGGAAGAACAGGTAACCAGACCCCCCCCCCTGACCTTGAAAGGTCAGGGGGGGTCTGGTTACCTGTTTTTCCAATATTGACAATATGCAAGCTGGGAGCCAGCAAATAATGCAAATATGGTGAATTGTCAATAATTGCTCTTGTGTTAGAGTTATTAATCACAGCTCGTCGGCCAGTTGTATAAGCAGGCAAAACTGGCCGCAAAACAGTGATGTATTACTCAACACTGTACAGTTGGTCAGTTGTATAAGCAGGCAAAACTGGCCGCAAAACAGTGATGTATTACTCAACACTGTACAGTCGGCCAGTTGTATAAGCAGGCAAAACTGGCCGCAAAACAGTGATGTATTACTCAACACTGTACAGTCGGCCAGTTGTATAAGCAGGCAAAACTGGCCGCAAAACAGTGATGTATTACTCAACACAGCTCGTCGGCCAGTTGTATAAGCAGGCAAAACTGGCCGCAAAACAGTGATGTATTACTCAACACTGTACAGAGAAATTCCTATAATAAGACCACCTTTGGGGCTGTTCAAAATTAGGGGATAACTGTTTTCAAAATTGTGATTTGGGGAGGTAAATCGGAGGTTTTACGGTCGGAAATTTCGTTTTACGGCGACGCGTCAGCGGAGCCGTAAAACGTAATTTGCGACCGTAAAACCGACGATTTACCTCCCCAAATCACAATTTTGCAATACAGTTATCCCCATTCTAATGCTCTTCTACGGTTGTTTTGTTAAAAACTGTATTATTTTGCACAAAACGGCTAGCGCTGTGAGCAGCGTAAAACCAAATGCCAGCCAATGAAAAGCGACGTTACGCGATGACGTCGGGTTTCCGACAGTATATCGCAGAATATACTGTCGCAAATTTTTGACGCTATCCAATCAGACGACGCGTTACATACGCAAGTGCATTAGAAGTGGTCTTTAACAGTCCCAAAGGCGGTTTCTAACCAGATGACACCGTGTGCAGAAAAACACGATGAAAGAATAACTGCAACCTTCTAAATAAGATTTTTAAAGCAGAATTAGTCTTAATTTTAGGTGGTCTTTATAGCGGAATTTAACTGTACTTCTAGAGATGATCTATTTCTTAAGTTTAACAGTTTAATTGTCAGTCCGGGATAATTTCCTTAATCTACACACAGAGACAATCGACCAGACAGAACTGCTAATGCGTTGATATAATTTATCCAGTGCACTGTTTAGGGTATGTGTCGCAATGCTTCGTTTTAATGGTTAACTTATAAGAAACCGAAATATTCATGTAAATACCAGCAAAATACAGTAAAATTCATATATTAAGACCACCTTTGGGGCTGTTCAAAAGTGGTCTTTAAGACCACCTTTGAACAGTCCCAAAGGTGGTCTCTGGCCAGAGGACATTGTAGTCAGAAAACGTAAAGAAAAAAATAATTGTAACTTTCAAAATAAGCTTTTTATAGCAGAATTAGTCCTAATTTTAGGTGGTCTTAATAGCAGAAATTTACTGTATTTTTATTAATGTTACTGATTAAGTCTTGTATTATGTTTGTTTTTGTTTGATTTGAGGTTTAACGTCCGCATCAACAATGTATAGGTCATTTTGGAGACGTTGCTTCCAATTTTGTGGGACTTTTACCCGACATTGAGATGAAATGACTTCACAAGCCCTGTCGCCCAATGAAACCAATAGGGTTTATAAGCATGGACGGTCCGACTCATGCGCACCGCTTTGCCTGGATCCTCTAAGCGGTTTCCAATTACTCGTGTGCGGGTCGGTTTCAGCTCTGGGTGGAAGCATCATGCAGCCCATCTATTTCTTCAAGCCCCGATGGGCGGGGGCCGTATTTCATAAGAAACCGAAATATTCATGTATTGGCTGTAAATACCAGTAAAATATTTTTCTAATTAAGTCATTTATTATGATCTTATTTTTTTGGCATGTTTTCCCAGAAATGCAACTCAAGACTTCGATCTGAAATATTATTATTATTAATATTAATAATAAATGAACAAAAATGAAATCTTAGGAAAGTGAAAGTTTATGCACGCAGCCAGACATTCACATAATGTTAATTGTAACAGCTTTTCTATTGCGTTGACTTGATAGATTTTGTAAGGTTACCGGGCGCTAAAAGCACATTAGGGCTACCCCTTCTATTGCGTTTGTTCGAATTATGCCTTACTAACCATTTACCTGCTTAATATTCAGTTTAGCCACACCCATCTCTGACTTTGAACCAATCGGATTACTTGATGTAATTTATTTGTACAAATCCATAAACTGAATGTCAATCAGTGTAGATCCTGATAAGATGGCTTCTTCAGAGGCCATCTGATCTGGATCTACACTGTTTCCCAAAACAAGGGCTGTCGTGAACAGCATGATAAGAGCTAACAGTAAATGTAAATTGCAGTTGTGTCGTGTGAAAAAAAAATGAGCCCCGCCAAGCGAATTTGTGTCTTCGAGCATTCCGTCAAGACAAGTTTTATTTGCGCATGCCCAGCCATTCAGACGGGCCAGGGATATGGCTTTCTGTCTGAAGGTTCCTCTTGATGCACTGCTTGTATGAGCGAGCAGCGAAGGTTCTGGCGAGACTGCGCGAATGCGCAGGCTCGCCTGAACCTTCGTTGCTCGCATAGGCGATAAGTGCCAAAATCGCTTGACGGGGCCCATATGAGCCAGCGCATAACAAAACCTACAATAAGATCGGTGTGACCAGCACAGACAAAAATCAACCCATCCACTATGACAAAACCGCGTATGCGCAGGCTGATCTTAGCCTTCGCTGGTCGCTCAAGACTTCTTGTATATTTTGTCATACGCTAGCTCAAATCAAATTTCTATGTAAAAATCATCACATTGCCTGTTTCAAGAGATTTGTTTGTTTGATTTGAGGTTCCCCGTCAACACTGTATAGGCCATTTTGGCATCCGATACATTTATCGTTTATATCGACTAGTTGTCCTTGGAACAGCGATGAAGCTGGTCAGATTGTGCATGTCTGATCAGCGTCAACATTGTTAAAATATTCTCCTTTCCGGGGTTTATTTTTGTACCTTCACGGGACCTCTCGTGTTGTAATAAGATGGTTCAAGACAGAAAATCGAAAGGTAAAGATCAGGCTTCGCATCCGTATCGTTTGAAGGAAGCCTTCGCTTTTCGCACGAGCCTTCCGTAACTGCTGGTCTCAAGTTGTTCTTTAATGCTCAACTCACTTGAGCATGAAATTTTAATGCTTATCATTACAAAAACATGCCTATACAAATACATTGTAAACTTTACCGTCAAAAAATCGACAATTTTCAGATGAAAAATTGTAATAATTTTCTTATTTCTGCTCAAAATACAGATTATGGGTTCTTGTTAGAACAGCCTCGATGCGGCGGTTCTAACGAGTACCCACAGTCTTTATTTTAGAACAGAAATAAGAAAAATAAGGTTTACCCCTGTAAACCCCAGCTTTACTATATGAAAGTGGGGTTCAAAGGGGTCAGAATTATGCAGGCGTGTTTTCGTGATGTTAATATTAAATGCTAACAAATAAGGCTGCTTTCCTTCAATGTTGTTTGTCATGCTCATAAATTGTAAGATGCCAAGAGTTTTTGGCATTTTAAAAAAAAATACGCGCGTGACAAAGGACGGGTTACAGTTTTCTATTGCAAAGTGCCTACTGAAAGAGCTAATTCTTGAAGTCAACAAAAACTGATCAAAATACACTCATAAGGTGACCAAATATCTCTGGTTTGTTGGACAAATATTTACTCTTTCATCCGCATGTGTTTTCGTATCAAAATTTCCGGTTGAATACATGCACTACTGGTCATGTGTAACATTGTGCCTATGGAAAAAGTGAAGACCCCTGTGGTGTTCAAAGGAAAATTGCATGGTCGTCCACATCGTTAACCAGAGAAAACTACACACCACTTTATTTCAGAAACAATAATGCTTTCAAAAATGCTGATGTTTTGGCGGTTAACGATGTGGAAGATGTTGAAAAATAAACTGTTATTGATAAAATAAGGTGAGAAAATCAATGTAATCAAAGTACTGTGCATACTCGCACGGGAAAAAGTCAATATAGTCTACAGATACAGAAGGACAGCGGCTGGCCATCTGTATGAGCACGACCATCATTCCTTGCTGGGCAAACGGGAATGCTATTCATTGATGAATTAAAGGACTATCATGTAACTGCTTTCACATGCTGTGCATGTTACTTGTATGACACACATTCATGTTTACCTTCCATTACCAGTTTCTGTCTTATATTGTTTATAGGGTATGTAACATTTCATATTTTCTGCAGATGTACCCTGAATGCTGGTATAAATAAAAATGTTTTCAGAGGAAAACTATGTCCCCCCACCATAAATGTATCTTTAACACCCATTTGACTTTAATAACTAGATTAACGTCAACAAAATGTAAGCTGCAAACCAGCCACTTTTGGTCAAAAGCTGACAGTTTTTGTGGGACCGTATGACCTTAAAAACAAACAGTCACTAAAAAGCTCAGATCACCAGACAAATTTGGTATACTGCAATTGCATATTGTACCGATGTTGACCAACATTCATGAATTCTTAAATGATATAGGTTACAGATAAGCCATTATTGGCCCTAAAACAACAGGTTTCGGGAGACCTTGGCCTTAGAGTGCAGACAATAAGTTGCAGACAGGGTTATCCTTTGGAAGCAAGGAATACACAACAGAACTGGAAAATATGGAGTGTACATGTTTTCTTGGTCACACTGGCTAGTTTTGGCCTATTGGGCTTCATCAGTGACCCTAAAATATTTTCAAAATTCAACACAATGGAATCAGTGATCCCAAAAGGACAAGAAAATGTAAACTACACTATGATGTAGAGAAGGGAGGCTTTTACGGCCGCCACACATTCCGAGAAACCAGCTTCAGTGACGTTAAATAAGCTGTAGAAAGGATTATCCTTAGCCATTTTTTGCCCAAAATTGATTTTTTGGGGGGGTGGGGGGGGGGGGGGTGGGGCTGTGACCTTGAAAAAAAGGTCACCAAAATCTAATCAAATCTGAGGTATGCTGTAATGGTATATTATACCAAGTTTGAATGCAATTACTCAATTTGTTTATGAGAAATTGTGCAGTCAAGCCTTTTTATGTCCCCAAATCATCGATTTTTGGGAGCCTGTGACCTTGAAAAAAAAGGTCAAGGTCGACAAAATATAATCAAATCTGCGTCATGTTGTAATGTTATATTGTACTAAGTTTGACTAAAATTAAGAGATTTATTAATGAGATAGAGTGCAGACAAGCCATTTTTGGCCCAAAATTGATTGTCTTTGAGGGCATGTGACCTTGAAAAAGGTCAAGGTCACCAAAATCTAACCAGAAAGATTTTTTCAGCCGCGGGAACAAAAAATGTCACACGGGGCAAGGTGAGGGGAATACGGGGGTGAGGGAGTTCAACAACCTTTTCCTGCTTCAGATAGTCTTGCACAATGAGCGCCTTGTGTGATGGCGCATTGTCATGTAGCAATCTGACATTGGCCAAACCAGTTGCGGGTCTTCGTTCTTTGAAATATTTCTTAAATTTTCGAAGAACTTTATTCTTGTAAAACTTCGCATTTTACAGATTTGCCTTTAGGCACAACAACCTGAATAGCAGGGCCCTGATTTGAAAAGAATATGGCATACATTACCTTCTTGACGCTCATGGTCCGCTTTGCAATGCATGGTCTTTTGCAATACTTTGTTGCCCATATTTTGTTCTGAATCTTTCGTTTGGCTAAAAAAAGTGAACCCATGTCTCGTCACCTGTGACAACATTAGCGAAAGACCGTGTATTGTAATTTGGAAACTTTTTTAAGCAACTGCTTGGCGTACTGAACGCGTGTCTTTTTCTGCTCATCTGTCTACAGATGGGGAATCCATCTAGCACAGATCTTTCTCATTTTCAAATCCCGTTTCAGAATTGTGTGAGCTGCTCCTAATGAGATGCCAACCATACTAGCTATTTGCCTAGTGGTGTATCGTGCATCGGTAGTTGCCGCAACTATTTCTTTCATTCTAGCAACCATCTTGGCAGATGTTGCTCTTTTCAGCCGACGATCATGCGGTGCATCTTCTGTTGAGCCTAGCCCACAGATGAATTTCTTACACCAACGAAAAACTCTCGGAAAAGACATTTCATTCTGCCCAAAAACCGAACATATTTCATCAAAAATGTCTTTGCACCGTATACCAAGAATACAACGATTCTTAATATAGGACCGTATTTCAACGGCGTACCCTGACCTTCTTCCAACCATGTTTTGTATTAGTATACAAGAGTAGACATTGTTTATCGAACGATACACATAGCTAAAGTGTACGGATTTTAACAGGTTTGGTATCAATGTAAAGGTAAAATGTTTTTCTACGCTGTGATATTTATTTCCAGATGATTTTCGCATTTGTGCATGAGTAAACGTTCTTCTTGCATTCATATTTGAACAGTCCTCGTATGAAAAAATGCACTACTTCGCACGAGTGTGTTATCGTAATGTATACTTATACACTTCATACTTATCTGTGCATTCTTCCATTACTTCAAAAAACAGATATTTATTTTTATTATTTACCAATACGATAACAGGTGCATTTTGTCATATCTGGGAACCCGGAAAGGGATATTTCTGTTCCAGTATCTAGCAGAACAGAATTTAAAACAGTCAATAAAATTAGAGTGGAAAAGAAAACAAAAAACTATGTCGTTTGAACGATATAATATGTAGTTTAAACGATATATTTCTTGTTTTCTTTTCCAGTCAGAAAAAGTAGGATGGAATTTAAAACAATGAAAATAGAATGGAACTGAAAACAAAATATGTCGTTTAAACGACATAATTCTTGTTTTCTGTTCCACCCTGAAAAAGTAGCGTGGAATTTGAATAAATAAAATTAGAAAAGAACAGAAAACAAAAAGGTGTCGTTTAAACGACATAATTCATGTTTTCTGTTCCACTCTGAAAAAGTAGCGTGGAATTTTAAACGATACAATTAGAATGGAACAGAAAACAAAAAAGATGTCGTTTAAACGACATATTTCTTGTTTTCTGTCCCACTCTTGTCCCACTCTGAAAAAATAGCGTAAAATTTAAAACAATAAATATAGAATGGAACAGAAAACAAAAATATGTCGTTTAAACGACATATTTAGCTTATGTTGTGGTCTGTTGTCCGTCGTCCATCGTTAACTTTTCACATTTTCTCCTCCCGAAATGGAAGTCAGATTAAGCTGGTTCCTGGTGGGAGGCATTCTGGTGACATGAGGATTAAGATTTGCTAAAATGGTTCCGTTCGGATTTTAAAGATGTACTCCATTGCGGCCATCTTAAAATTATTTAAACCACATCTCCTCCCAGACCAAAGTTCGAATTAAACTGAAACTTGATAGGAGGCAGTGGATTGACATGGAGATTCAGATTTGCTAAAATCATTACGTTCCGATATCCAAGCTGGCCACCATGGCGGCCTTCTTGAAATTCTTCAAACGACATCTTCTCCCAAACCAAAGGTCCAATTGAGTTGAAACGTGATGGGAGGCATGAGGGTGACATGGGTATTTAGACTTGCTAAAATTGTTCTATTCCGATATCCAAGATGACCGCAATGGCTGCCATCTTGAAATTATCCAAAAGAAATCTCCCAAACTAGAGATTGGATCAAGTTGACACTTTACGGGAGGCATCGGGACAAAATGTCGATTAAGATTTGCTAAAATTGTTCCGTTCCGATATCCAACATAGCCACTATGGCGGCCATCCTGAAATTCTTCAAATGACATTTCTTCCCGAACCAAGGGTAAGATTGAGCTTAAACTTAATGCGAGGCATTGGGGGACATGGAGATTTGGATTTATCAAAAATTTTCTGTTCCGATATCCAAGATGGCTGCGCACAGAGGCCATCTCGAAAATATTCACAAGACATCTCCTTTCGAACCAGAGTTCAGATGAAGCTGAAACTTCATGGCATGAAGCTGAAACTTCATGGCAGGCATTGGGGCGACATAGAAATTCGGATTTGCTAGAAGCTACAAGATGGCCATAATGGTGACCATCTTAAAATTCTTCATTCTACGTCTCCTCCTGAACCAAAGATCGAATGGAGCTGAAACTTGATCGGAGAAATCGGGGCAACATGCTGATTCAGAATCGCTGAAATTATTATGTCCTGTTTTTTAAGATGGCTTCCATGTTGGCCATCTTGAAAATCTTCAAACCACATCAAGCATCAACATCATCTCTTCCTGAATCCTAAATCAGACAAAGCTGTTCAGAAACTTAATCAGAAGCATCAAGATTATTTGAACATGCAGATTCCGAATTGCTAAAGGCAATGTGATCTGATAGGCACAAAGGCCACCGAGACGCAATGTTATTTATGTTCCGGTAGAAATTGCTATCTTATCTCTAGGACTAACATTTATCAAATGGAAATCTTTTTTATTATTTCCAATCCAAATACAGTGGAACTTGTTGGCCGAAAACGGATGGCTCGTTTACCATGGATGAGTCGAATCCGTTTTTGAGTCCCAGGCGATTTTCGGTGTAATGGTGGCGTGAACACGCGTTATGTGCTCGTGAAGCTTTTTAGGCGAAAAATATGGTTTAGTGTGAAAAGTTTATAAAATATTCTTACTGAAAATAAACTGATGGGCTGTTTATCAGTATATAGAGAGTTTAAAGGAAAAAATGGAACTATAAACTGGATATTTGACGACAAAGATATCTGTGTCAAGGTAATTCTTATATAGTGTTATTGTCAAACCGGTTGAACCGGTATTATCACGGTAAAATCACCTGTGGGCTATATCGTGAATGAACATGAGTGGTTGCATTATAATCAGTTAATAATGTGAACAATATTGTGAATGATATTACCAGTTCCATTGCATTAACTTAACAATCACATTTAACATCTTCCTAGTATTTCCTAGTATTTCGAGCAATGGCTACAGGTAGTAACAGTGCCAGAAAAGTCAATGAGGATGTTAAACGGAAAGCTGAACTTTCTCCAGAGTTTGAAAAATCTCAGCCCAGACTGCGGCGCAGAGGATCTTTACCGAACTTGCAGGAGGTTCTTGATCCACAAAAGTCGTTTTCATTGCCCGAGTTGATGAGAAAGGGTTTCCTTGACCCTGATGTTATGAAGGATATTGTCCCCACTATTATGAATGGGTTACAGCCACATATAGAGAAAACAATTAGATTGACAATCGAAAATTCGCTATCATCAACAATAACTACAGCTGTAAACAATGCCATAGAGAAGTTCAAATCAGAGGTAATGGAGCCAGTTCTTAAACAGAAAGACACGGAGATCAACTTATTAAAAGATGACATAAGAAGTAAGAATAACAAACTATGTGCTCTTGAAACGAAAGTTAATAAACTTGAAAAGTCGCTGAACGACCTAGACCAATATGGGCGAAGGCTGTCTATCAGACTGAACAACGTGCGCATGCCCGTCGAGTCGAATTGCGAAACAGTTGTGTTATTTTGTAACTATTTATAGAGTGACCTCGTTGAGGTCAATTACTGGAACGTTATTTTTTTTTTTTTTTTTTTGGTTTGGGTTTTACGGCCCTTTCAAGATTATTTCACTCATATCGAGCCGATCGTTAATCAGAGGTGGGCGAAAACCGGAGTACCCGGAGAAAAACCACCTGACCTTCCGTTGCAGAACTTGGCGTCTCACACGTGGCCAACTGGAACGTTAAAATCGACCACGCGAGCCAATCACCCTTAAAGTTAACACCATCATCATCATCAAAGCGCTTGCTACAATTTGCATATCTGTATAGTTCACGGATAATATTTATTTATTTATTTATTTATTTATTTATTTTATACAGTAAATAACAAAACCTATTCCAATACTATCTATGTATGAGTCGCACCAGTGAAAAACTTTTATTATTACTATTAATTATATATGGAACCAATGGGAATGTTTGACCTACGCATCTGCGCAGTCTGATCGGCACCTCTGTTTAGATGTATTGATAATTAAGTTCCTGTCTGCAGTTCTCGACTATTATTGATCCATTAGGTCGGACCCTTATAAAGCGTTTTCACGTGACGCGGTTGATTTTAAGTTTGTAAAGTTAGTGTGTGCACGGTCAAGTACTGTGTCCTTACAGGTATCTTGTAGCTTTCAATATGTTTGTGAGCCGTCGGCACTGTTTGGTTCGTTACGGAGGATTTGCTGACGCTTGTGGGATTTTGCCCGACATTGAGATGAAGTCGCGTCCCAATCCCTGCCGCCCAGTGGAACTCTAGGGCTAATATGTAGGGACGGTCCTGCTCGGCTGATTTGCGCAGGCTGGCTTGCGCCTTCTAGGCGGTTTCTGGTGCTCATGTGCGGTCGGTTTCGGCTGCGCTTTGGGAAGCCGTGCGGCAATGTCTATTTCTCCGGGCCCCGGTGGGAGAGGTCATAGACTATCAATATACTTACATTGTAGATGGAATTAATTACAAGAAACCAATGTGGGGGAAATACGGTGCTTGCCTTTGTCGAGACTCGGTGTTGTGGAGGTTCGCATAAAACTTGCATTTCGTTTCGGCAAGATATGCGCCCCCACACAACATACAGTCGAACTTCAATGGCTCGAACACCTTTGGGACCTCGAAAATCTGTTCGACACTGGGAAAGTTCGAGCCACTGAGGTTACTGTCAGGAGGCATAACGAGATGTTTTTAGACATCTTTTCGGTGTTCGATAACGAAAATGTATGCTGTGTGTACTCATTAGAATCGCCTCATCGAGGCGATTCTAATGAGTACACACAGCATACATTTGCAGGATAAAAGACTAAATTCTCCTTAATTATCCCCCACTATGTCTTATGTAGAGGATCTCGCTAGGGGCTCAAGAATGGGTTCGACTCATCCATGGTAAACGAGCCATCGGTGTTCGAGCCATCGAAGTTCTACTGTAGTTAATTTGAAAAATTATAATAGGTATTTTCTTTACACAGGTTCTCGTCAGACTGATGATTTAGGCCAAAATATCCTCATATATTTCCTTTATTAGGTAAACTATCTCCAAGTCGCGAAATTTGTTTCTCAGTTATATGACTTTAGATAGATAATTGGGTTAATATGTGTTCCATCATCATATTGTTGGTGTTTGTAGCAGCCATGATGATGATGATGATGATGATGGCTCGATTGGCTCAATATAAATTTTCAGCCTCATCTGTATATATATAAAAAATATTCGCACAATGTTTACTCATTTTTTTTAAGCTCACGCAGCAGCAATGTCCAATATTTATTTTGTATTGATGTATTTTTTATGTATATTTGTATGTATTGTTGATTGTGTGTGTGCGTTGAGAATGATTCAGGTAGCAATACCATTTATAGTCAACCATTCTAATCGATACATGTACAATTATCTTGAACATCCATGCATGTTTTTTCCGATTCAAAGTCCTTAATGCTGCTCACACAAAACTGTAGCCTAAGTTTTTCACCTCATAGGTAATTCTATTGAAAGTTACAGAGCAGAAATAGGAACTTTTCATGCAAAAACTAAAGGGTTTATTTTGCGACAAACGTTAAATTTCAGCTTACGTTTTTATGCTTATTGCGTGATTAATATATTCTATGCATTTTATTCATGGCAAGCTTTTTAAAAAATGACAGATTTAAGTTTTACAAGTTTATTTTACTACTCATGTGCATGGACATTCATGTTAACCCGGGTCCAGTTACCAACGATATCCAATCTATTGATACAATGCATTTAAATACACGAAGCATTAGACAAAAAATGGATTACTTATCTAACATAGCAGAGGACTTTCATATTGTAGGCTTCAGCGAAACCCATCTAGCTGCCGACGTTGATACAAATGATCTACTTATTGATGGTTTCGATGACCCCATAAGGAAGGATCGAACTCACAATGGCGGTGGTATTATTGTCTATAGCTCAGGTCTTTTAAAATATAAACGGAGGTATGAATTGGAAAATCCCCTTGTGGAAACCATATGGGTTCAAATTAAACTAAAATCCTTTGATCTACTCGTGTGTTGTTATTACAGGAGTGACTTCACTGCGTCACAATCAGTTTTTACTGCAGAAATACAGACATCAATTGAACAAGCACTAGATTTAACCCCATACATTACTTTGGTAGGTGATATTAATATTGACTTCTTGAACATGTCAAATACACAACTTAGTGATTGTTTATCTTTATTTGATTTAAGAAATGTTATAGAAGAACCGACAAGAGTCACTGACTATTCGTCAACGTTAATAGATCCAATTATAGTGTCGGATAGCTGCAACGTCTTAGATTCAGGAACTTTTGGCGTTGATGAACATGTCAACGATCACAAAGCAACATATGTGTCAGTACGAATCAATTTAAACTTATCAAAATCATATCACAGAGAAGTTTGGAATAATAGAAATGCAGACGTTGAAGTACTTAATGATCTAATAGAAAATTATAACTGGGATAATATTATAAATGAAAACACCACAGTGGATGAAGCTTGTACGAAATTTACGGACGTATTTTTACAGTTTTGCAAAAGATGTGTTCCAAGGAAAACAGTCCTAATAAGACAAAATGATAAACCATGGTTCAATTCCGAATTATTGAGGCTTAATATAAGATCACGAGACAAGTTAAGGAAAAGGTTTTTTAAAACAAAGCGGGAGGTTGATCGTATTAAGTTTAAACAACAAAGGAATAAAGTGAACAACATGAAAACATTTGCAAAAGAAAATTACATTAATAACATTGAAGATACTGTATTAAATAACGACTCTGGTAATTCCTGTAAAACATTTTGGCAAGTTATGGGGCGGTTCATGGGAAAAAAAAGGCAAATCAGTTATTATACCTCCTTTAGAAAAGCAAGACAATACATATGCATTTACAGATCAAGAAAAAGCAAATGAATTAAATGACTTTTTTTCTTCTGTTTCAACCATAAATGACACCAATGTCGAGTTACCATATTTTGACAAACGTTCTCGTTCAGAAATTAGAGATATTAGAATCAACCGGTCGGAAGTTCATGATATTCTAAAAATACTTAAGATTAACAAAGCTACCGGTCCGGACGGAATTAGCAACAGAATGCTGAAACTAACTAGTAACACGGTTACCGTGCCATTAACAAAATTATTCAATTTATCGTTATCTAGTTATTCATACCCAGTTCTATGGAAGATTTCCCATATAATGCCACTGTTCAAAAAAGGCGACAAATCAATAGCAAGTAATTACAGACCCGTGTCCTTAACTAGTAACGTTGGAAAAGCATTCGAACGCATTGTTTTTAAACATATTTATAACCATATTACAATGAATCAATTATTATACAAGTATCAGTCTGGATTTCTCCCCGGTCACTCTACTGTTCACCATTTGATAGAACTAATTCATAATACGTGTTTGTCTCTCGAAAATTACGAAATCAACTGTCAAATATTTTGTGATATATCTAAAGCGTTCGATCGTGTCTGGCATAGGGGTTTATTATATAAACTAGAAAAATACGGGATAATTGGGGACCTCTTGTTGTGGCTTGAAAGTTACCTAGTAAACAGGATGCAAAAGGTTTTTGTTAATGGAATTTTTTCTTCGGATAAAGGTATATCTGCTGGCGTTCCTCAAGGATCAGTCCTCGGCCCATTGTTATTTTTGATTTACATTAACGATATAGCGGATAATTTAGCAGGCAAAGCTAGACTTATGCAGATGATACCTCGCTCAGTTTCTCTTCAACAGACCCAGCACAAATCGAAAACGTTTTAAATAATGATCTGAAGAAATTAAAAGAGTGGGCGGATAAGTGGATGATAACATTCAATCCATTAAAAACAGAAGTGATGATGATTTCTAATATTTTTAACGACTATAATTTCCAACTAAAATTTGATAACACTTCCCTGAATCTTGTTGAAACTCATCGGCATTTGGGCGTTAATTTATCATCAAATAACAAATGGGGAACACATATAAACCGCATAATAGATTCAGCTTCCAAACAACTGTCATATTTGAGAAAGTTAAAATACAAATTATCTAAAAACACTCTAAGTAGATTAAATTGTACCTATATAAAGTAGAAGTAAAACAAAGATCAGGAATTGATACAATTAACTTACTCCACCCATAAAAGATACCATAGGGAAAGAAATACAAACATTAAGCGACCAGACCATAATGGAAACCTAAACAAAGGAAGGCCATAAGGATAGTTACTTTCCCACAAAATGGCCATATGGCCATCCAAAACCAAAAGACACAAGTGATACACACAGTAAGTAACAAACAACAACATAAATAAATCGCCACAGAAGAGCCTATATAAGACCGTTAATGGAATACGCATCGGAAGTATGGGACGGGTGTAATATAAGTGACTCTAATCGCTTAGAACAGGTTCAGCTGAATGCAGCTCGAATCGTAACGGGTTTACCAGTTTTCGCCTCTATTCGGTCACTTTACTCTGAAACTAGATGGGAAACATTATCAGCGAGAAGGAAACAACGCAAATTAACTCTTATGTATAAAATTATTAACGATGATGTACCATCTTATCTTAAAGATCTTTTACCAGATAGAATAAACGAAACAATTTCATACAACCTTAGAAATAGTGATAATTGCGAAATACCATTTACAAGACTTTGCTCTTTTGAAACATCTTATTTCACTAACGCTATCAACGCTAAAATTATGGAACGATCTAGACACACAAATCCGCACACTACCAACGCTTAACCAGTTCAAATCCAATATTAGGGAGATGACAGACATGCAAACCGAAAAACTACAGGATTATTTAACGGTTGGAGAACGAAAATATAACGTTATACAAACACGAATAAGGCATAAATGTAGTAGTCTAAAGGCTGACTTATGTAATGTTAACATAATTCCTAATTCAATTTGTAGTTGCGGGGCCCAAAGTGAAACCGCGGAACATTTCTTTTTCGAATGCAATCTGTATAATGACCAAAGAGATAGACTTTTTCGAAACTTAAACCACATCATTAGAATAAGCTTACAGTTACTGACTGATGGTAGTCCGTATTATGATTTCGAAGCTAACAAAAAAATAATATTATCTGTTCTTAAATTCATTAAGTATACACATAGGTTTGATTAGCGTAACATAAAAAATATATTACCATTTATAAATATAAATAAATGCACAAGAGTATTTGTTATAGATAAGTGAAAATGAAGAATGGGATTTCTATGTTTCATGTACATGTATCGTATCTTTGATAAGCCTAACATGGCTAGCGAAGAAGGAGTATTGCTACCAACGAATGGGTGGATGAATGTATGGAGAGTGTTTGATGTGTTAATTTCTAATCATAAACATATAGATTGTTTACCACTAACACCATTACTCTTTACAGAATATTTGTGATGTTATGGTAGGGAGAGGACTATCTAATTGTTGATCATAACTTGTGTCCGATCCCATTGTGTTGAAGAACAATAAAATATGTTTAATCTATGATCAGCCTCATCCAGGTGAGTACGGAACCCGTGAAGGTACATTTCTGTTCCAGTATCTAGCACAACAGAAATTAAAACAATAAAAAAGAGTGGCAAAGAAAACAAAAACTATGTCGTTTAGACGATATAATATTGTAGCATCCCTGGTCTACCTGTGCAATGCCAGCCCGTCTGAGGTTCTACGTATCATTAACTCGTTTCTCAAACTAGCTCATTCTCCATAATGGAGTCCATTCGTCAAAATTGGGCAGCTGTTTTGAAACTCGGATGCACCGCAATTTTACCCGTTAAACTATCTTACCTTCGGTAATCCCTGTCATAGTTCGATTTCGTGAGTCGTTCGCCTCACGATGCTACTATTTTCTTGGTGTATCATTCGTTATTTGCCTTATATTTCATGATTTAATTTGACTTAATTGTTTCCGGGTTTGTAACTTTTCGGAAACGTCATCAACAACATGCCGTGGGTAAAATCCAGCACTAATGGATGTCTATGGAAGAAGCCGAGGCTTTCCGCATGTTGTTTGCCCGCGTGACCTTTTTACGTCACACGGCGCGTGAGTGGAATACTATATAAGGGCATGTTACTACGCCCGTAGTACCTTTCCAGCACAGGGAAAGGCATCAGGTTGGCTCTCCGCCGAAATTCTGAGACAGACGTCAACGCCAGATCAGGCAAACCCCACGCCTTCTAACTGTACATTAACTTACTGAGATAATATTCATATTACAGATGGCATCTTGCAAGCCTTTTGGCAAGGTAAATAACTTAGTGTTCTGATACTTTGGATTTGGGGGCGTAAGGGCTTTCTGTTTTGCAGGCGTGAGGGCGTGAAGGCGTAATACTCCATACAACTACCGGCTGGTTTTATTTGCATTTCTTAGCTATTAGAGCTACCCAAACCTAATCTAACTTGCTTAAATCTAATCACTAAATAACTACAAATGGTACACTTCTCTCTACTACAGATATTTTGACTTGAATGAAAACTTTGGGATTATTCCACCATTGTAAATATGGGCGTCATGATTCGAGCATGAAGTTTTAAATAGATCTAGCCCTTAATGTTAAGGACCTCAGACAATCTTAATATTGTAGATTTAGTAGGGATAATTTATTAGTTCATCTTTGTGCTGTATTTAATATTTCTCAAGAATTAAAAAGAACCTACTCTTGGGTAAAATTGTTGAAATGAACTCCTTTGTTGCTTATTACTTCAGATCCTTCACCACAATCCATCCGACCCAGGCGGACCCACAAAATATATTGTAGCAATCTTCTCCTACTCAGAAATAACAATCGGCTTTTAATCCTGACAGCAATTAGCCATAAGACTAAGTGGGGAGGAGTGTTACAAGTTGGTGTCGCAGAAGTGGGATCGAAATTGCAATTTGCAGGTTTAAATCAGTTTAAACTTTCCTGTACATATTTCTGTACTTGGCAGAGTTCTAGAAAAGCAAACTGATTCAGGGCTCCAGAAAAAAAAAAAAAAAAAAAAAAAAAAAAAAACAGTTACAGGAAAAGATTTTCTTCTTGTTGCCTGCAAGTATTTATTGCTATTGACAAGGAATATCAAGGATTTGGGTCTTTGTTTCTCCAACAAGGTATCAGTTGGTCATCAGCTGAAAATAGAAAATTAGCAAAATTCTAACCTGGTGTATGGTAGTTTGTGGTGAAAATCTGATTTAAGCACAAATATCAAATTATTCAAATACTGCATAACTAGACTTTGACTAAGCATGGCTGATAGTATTGACGACAGACCACCAATCTTAGAGCAGCAAACCAATGACATTGATAATGAAGATAATTCGTCGGTCAGCTCAAACGACTTGGAAAATACTCAGGATCTCTCTCACCTTGAGAGTGACATTAAGGCGCAAATGGCACAAATAGCTACTCAGGTAAAGACTAGTATGTCTGACATGAGTAACCATATGCAACAAAGATTCAATGAATTTGACAGGCATGTTCAAAGATTAGACTCTCAGATACAGGAGCATTCAAGACAAATTGCAAGTCAGGCCAGATTTGCCTCCCTTGCACATACAAATGAAAATAGTAACAACTTGCAGCATTTAACTACAACTGCAACTGCAGAAAATGATAGTTCTGTTTCACAAACAACTTGCCAAACTGGATCTCATTTCCAGGGGGGAAACATCTGAGATCAATTTACCAAGTGTAAACAAGGGAGATAATTCTGTCAAGCTAAAACCACAATCTTACTCAGGCACAGATGATTTCGAAGATTTTCTGGCTCAGTTTGACATTACATCTGAAATTAATGGGTGGAATTACAAGGCAAAATCTTTTTATTTGGCAAATAGCTTGACTGGGGCCGCACGGTCTTTACTCAGTGAACTGACAGCCGAACAGCGTAGAGACTACAAAAGCTTGGTTCAAAAACTTACGGCCAGGTTTGGTTCCGAGAATAGAGCTGAGGTGTTCAGAGCCCAGCTGAAAGCTCGAGTAAAAGGGAAAATTGAAAGTATTGCTGAATTGGCTCAAACCATTAAAAAGCTCTCCAGACAGGCTTATCCAAATGCTTCTTTGGATGTTATTGAAGCCCTTGCATTGGATCACTTTACTGATGCTTTGCCTGAGACTGAAATACGCTTAAGGTTAAGGGAGGTAGGACCCAAAACATTGACTGAGGCAGAAACTATTGCTGTTCGTATGGAGGCTCACCGAATTGCTGATAGACAGCGCACTCGTTTAGTTGGAAAAATAGAGCAAGAAGGGGCAGATAACTCAAACGGCCAGAAAAATTTACAAAATCAAATGCTTGCCTTGAATAAAAACCTAGACTCTCTACAAAAGCAAGTTGAAAACTTGTACAGAAATAATAAAAGCTTCCCATCAAACACTGCAAACAGGAATTTTTCCCACCAGAATGCATTACACAATACACGCAACCAACAGACCAACAGAGCAGGATTTTGGAGGTCATCTGACCCCCCTGCACACAGAAATGCGAATTTTCAGGGAAATAATAATTTTAGGTGGAATAAACAGTCCAGGGGAGATAATTCAAGCAGAAATCAGCACTTTTCAAACCAAAACAGGCAGGGAAACTTCCATCAGTCCAACCAGGGGTCCGGGTTCAGGCTGAATTAGAAGGACCCGAAACTGTTGCCATGAGACATAACTGGTGCATGGAAGAAGGTTATTTTATATGTGCAAAAGTAGGAAACCTACCAGTCACTCTTCTAATTGATACTGGCTCCAATGTTTCTATTTTGAACAGAAATATTCTGGAACAATTACCACAAGATATCTATCAGTCTGTACAACCCACAAAAACAAAATTACTCACTGTTACAGGGGAGATAACTCCATTTTTGGGAAAAACTATACTTCACATTGAAATAGGGTCTCAAACACTTCAGCAGAAGGTTTTGTTTGCAGATATAGAAAATGAGGGCATACTTGGCATGGATTTCCTAACCGCCCACCAATGTGACCTTATGCTAACCCAAAACTGTATAAAAATTAAAAATGAGAAAATCCGGTGCTTTGTAAATAGCCGAAATGCTAAGCCCACATGCTGCCGAGTCGCTGTTTCAGAATACTTAACGATACCGCCACACACAGAAATGCTTGTTGAAGGTTTTACGACGTCTACCCTAGACAAAAACTGTAGCGGCTTGGTTGAGGTAGACACTAATTTTCTTCACAGAAAGGGCCTTCTGGTGGCCAAGGCATTAGTCTGTCCATCAGATGGAACCATCCCTATACGCATAGCCAATCCTTATGAGCAGAGTATCACTTTGAACAAGCATACAATTGTGGCTACCTATGAGCCTCTAGAACAAGAAGAGCTCTTATCAGTTAATACCACATTAGTGAGTGAAAATACTCAGAATTCTTGTTCTTCAAGTGAAGTTCCAGAACATCTCAAAACTTTATATTCTGGAAGTTGCCAAAATCTTGACTCTGAGCAACAAGCCAAATTTCGACAGTTGCTCATTGACTTTCAGGATACATTTTCTGTATCTTCTCATGATCTGGGCAGAACTTCACTTGTGGAATACACTATAGATCTAAAACCCGGAACTAGGCCTATAAAGCAAGCTCCATACCGCCTCCCATTAGCAAAACGACAAGAAGCCGAAGACGAAATTAGGTTAATGGCTGAGAAAGACTTAATAGAACCCTCTATAAGCCCATGGTCATCTCCGGTTATAATTGTGCCGAAGAAAGATGGTGGTATACGATTCTGTATAGACTACAGAAAGTTAAACAAGGTTACAATTCAGGACTCGCAGGCCCTGCCTAGAATAGACGATTCCTTAGATGCATTAGGGGGTGCTAAATGGTTTTCAGTCTGTGACCTCAAGAAAGGATTTCACCAAATTAGCGTCAGAGACCTTGATAGACCTAAAACTGCATTCTGTATCCCTGGTGGTGGGCTATGGCAGTTCAAAGTAATGCCATTTGGAGCTACAAACTCGCCTGCGGTCTTTGAACGCTTGATGGAAAGAATATTTTCTGGTCTTACCTATATATCTTTGCTAATTTACCTTGACGACATAATAGTGTATGGCAAGACATTTGAAATACACTTAGAAAATCTTAAAGAAGTCCTGAGACGGCTGAAAGGAGCCAATTTGAAATTAAATGCTGAAAAATGTCTCTTTTTCCAGAAAGAGGTCACATTTCTTGGACATTTAATTTCTGAGAAAGGTATAAGTACAGACCCAGAAAAGATCAAAAGTGTAAAACAATGGCCAATACCCACAAATGTTTCAGAATTAAGATCTTTTGTTTGTTTATGTAGTTACTTGCGAAGGTTCATCCCTAGCTTTAGTACAATCTGTAAACCATTGCATGTTCTGACAGAAAAGGGGCATACGTTTGAATGGACCGAAGAATGTCAGACAGCATTTTCAACTTTAAAGGCCGCACTGATATCCGCACCAGTGTTGGCATTCCCACAAGAAAACGGAGGTGAGTTTATAGTGGACTGTGATGCCTCAAATGTAGCTTTGGGAGCTGTGCTCTCTCAGATTCAAGAAGGGCAAGAGAGAGTAATAGCCTACTATAGTAAGTGTTTCTCTAGAACGGAGCGCAGATACTGTACTACCAGAAAAGAACTGCTAGCTGTGGTAAAGTAGAAGTAAAACAAAGATCAGGAATTGATACAATTAACTTACTCCATCCATAAAAGACACCAAAGGGAAAGAAATACAAACATTAAGCGACCAGACCATAATGGAAACCTAAACAAAGGAAGGCCATATGGACAGTTACTTTCCCACAAAATGGCCATATGGCCATCCAAAATTAAAAGACACAAGTGATACACACAGTAAGTAACAAACAACAACATAAATAAATCGCCACAGAAGAGCCGCCTTGGAACGGTCAGTGGAAGATTTCCACTGGGGGGCTTAAATCGATTTTACGTGGCCACAATCCTCGCCCTTACTTCCGTCGCGATTTAGACAAATAATTTGTTCAGTCCGCATGAAGGCCTCCTAACTCATCAGTGCAACATCTCCGTGAACACAGAAATCAAAGAACCACAGAGGTGAGACAACGGTGAGGACTCGACAGCAAGAAACCACTGAAATGCTGGAGCAAAAGAAAACCAACAGTTAGACTCCGATGAGCCCGACCAGAGACAGAGCATCAGGCACCAACCAACATTATCTCTTTAATTTTCAATAAGCCTTTACGTTGGAGCCGTCATAGAATCTGAGGCCTGACCCACCGGCGTGCAATTAAAGAGGGAAGCAAAGCCGCCAACCGCGACCGGGCCAACCACCATGCATGCAGCCCGCCGCACAATATCCACGCCGCACCCAATCCCCCCATATCGAAGAATGACCTTACGAAATTGGGTGCCGAAGCCACTGCGGCCACATATTTTTCTGAATCCACACACCAAGCCACCACAAAACCCGGGCTCCGACAGACCCCGCTGCAGAAGAGATCCAAGTCCAACACCGAACCCCGAAACCAAATCAGAATGGCGTCTATAAAATTTTGAAAAGGCTTTGCGCAGCCCATGGCACCGACAACCCCGACCAAGAAGCTCAGCCGTTAATAATCCACCACGAGTGTTGAAGTCAGCTACATGACTACACACTCTAGCAAATCGAATTAATTGCGAAACACAAACGCCACAGGATGGCGCACGAGGAACACCACCATCCAAAAAAGGAAAACCCACAACCCCAAAACCAAAGCCACCGCGCCTATCACAAACCCCGCACGAAACAAACCCACCCACAACAGACAGACGCAAACCCAAAAACGGGGCCCCGGCACCAGAAGAATCCGCCCCACTTAACTGAAGCCCTAGGGGGCAAATCCGACCGACCAAACCATCAAAACAGGCACCACCAACACTCAACAAACCACCCAAACACCCAGAAGTAGAGCTAAAAGCCCCAACAATCCCAGACTGGCCATCAATGGAAAGCGACAAAATGAAGTCTCCCCCATAACAACACAAGAACAGACCAGCCACAAGAGGCGCGCAACCAGCACCCACCGGAACACCCACAACCCGCCCAAACAACCCAGCACCGAATCCAACACAAACACTGTCAAGCAGAAAGGCGAGGGCACCACACACCCCCCGACACGACCAAATTGTATAATTCTTATGCTCTTTAGAAGTGAAAAATGCATTTCCGACACCACACGCAAGATAGAGAGAATCGTCCCCGCGAAAAGCCCATTCAATTAAATCATCAAGCTTTTCTTCCACAAGATTATGAGGAAGTGTAGTGTAAAGAGCGGAAAAATCGTAGGTAGACAGACTAGAAGCACGAAACTGCCTAGATTTCAATTTATTTAAAACCTCATTCGAATTTTTTATAGACCAAAACAGATTTCTTCCTGATCCCTCAAAGACCCCATCACAACACTCAACCACATGCGTTTTAATAGCAGTAAGACAGGAAGTTAATAATTTAGAAAGTTCAGTGGCAGTGCAAGAACTAGAATTTGCAATAAACCGTGCTTTGTAAGGTTTTTTATGAAGTTTTGGTAACCAGTATAGCGTAGGAAGCTTGTCTTGGCCTTCGTTAACACACACAGCAAACTTGGTGGCTGAAAGACAAACATGTTTATCTACTATAGCTCTCTCTTCAGCCAAATGTAAGTTCAATTAAGCACTTCCATCATTACTTATACGGCAGACATTTCACAGTCAGAAGTGATCACAGCTCATTGCGCTGGCTTATGAACTTTTCCATTGTAGAAGGGCAAATAGCTAGATTTCTAGAATTTCTGGCTTCATATGATTTTCAGATACAATTCAGAAAGGGTGTTTCCCACAAAAATGCAGACAGTCTAAGTAGACGTCCATGTGCTGACAATAACTGTAAGTATTGTGATAGAATGGAGGAGAAATATTTAGTCAATGAACCTGGACTGATCACCCAGGAATTAGGGGACTATGTGGAAAGTGATAACCAGGGGGAAAGTCGGACGAAGGAAGGTTTGTTAAGACAGATTCACATAAAAAGGGGTGAGCTGGCCTCATCGGAAAATGGTACGGGAAAGAGTGGAAGCTCTGTAATAGTGCACTTACACGGACAAAACTCTGAGCAGGAAACACCTGATAGTTATATAACTGGGGGGATCAGTAAGTACACTTTACCACACCTAATTAATATGAGCCAGATAAGTCAGGTAAGTACTGACGATGAAAATAAAGAAACTGGTGGCATCTCAAGAGAGTCCGTTGACCGGCCTGAAGACATGATCACAAAACAGTTAAATGATGGCACTTCGGATAAGACCGTTGATCGGAGTAACGATCTGACCATCAATAATTCTCAAGAATCGGGGTTGCCAGTTATCCCTTCCATAGTGCATGATTCCAAGATATCTGCCGGGAATCTCGTAACCAAGGATTCTTATATACCATGTATCGAAATCTCGGACAATGGCGATTTGTACAAAGAAAATGGCTCAGGAAACCCTTTCACTCTCTGGACCGGGCTGCCGGACATTGGTGAGAATGAGGGAATTAACGATAAATTATGTTTTGTCAGTCAAGATGGGCCCAACATGGACGACTATCTTTCAGGTGAGTCTGACACTGAAGCAATAAGGCTAACCGAAACTATCGATATAGATTGTATGACTCCACTTAATATAAAAATGGAACAAGAACAAGACCCAGTGTTAAAGCTGATCAGAAACTGGAAAATAGTAGGTAAGAAACCTGCCTGGAATATTGTTGCACCATATGGTGTTGAACTAAAAACTTACTGGGGACAATTGGACTCTTTACACATCATAGATGACCTTGTCTGCAGGAAATGGGAAGATAGTGAGAGAACAGGGGAGGTAATTATGCAAATTCTTTTACCTCTAAGTCTGCGCCAAAAGGCTTTTGTATTACTTCATGAAGCAGTAACTGCAGGCCATCTGGGTCTGCAGAAGACTTTTTGTAGGATTAGACAGAGATTTTATTGGTATCATTACAAGGAGGATGTGGAACATTGGTGTAGAATATGTGACGATTGTGCTTCAAGAAAACAGCCTCATCGAAAGGCTAAGGCACCAATGAAACAGTATAACGTAGGATTCCCTTTAGAGCGTGTTGCTATCGACATCATTGGACCACTACCATGTACAAATATTAGTAAGTCAAAGTATCTCCTCTTAGTGTCCTGTTATTTCACAAAATGGCTCGATGCTATACCTCTTGTAAGTATAGATGCAAAAACCATAGCCACTAAGCTTATAGAAAGATTCATTTTTGTTTTTGGAGTCCCAACACAGCTCCACAGTGACCAAGGATCAGGCTTTGAGTCTACAGTTTTCAAAGAGGTATGTACCCTTTTAGGCATACAAAAGACAAGAACTACACCCGGCAGACCTCAGTCTGACGGAATGATTGAAAGAGCTTGCCGTAGTGTGCAGGCCATGCTCTCAGCATATGTGTCCCTGAATCAAAAAGATTGGGACCAATACATACCATTGATCATGATGGCGTATCGATCATCTGTCCATGACACCACTAAATGTACCCCTTGCGCCATGATGTTAGGCCGTGAGATCCGACTACCCATAGACTTAGCCCTGGGCACTCCTGAAATTAGAACAAGTAAATGTGAGAGTGAATATGCATACCAGCTGGAAAAACATCTAGTTAGAATACATGATTTTGCTCGCAAACACATGCAAATATCCAGTGACGGAATGAAAAATTACTATGACAAAAATGCAAACTTTGTTGAGTTTTCAGTAGGAGATTGTGTATGGTACCACAATCCTATCAGAAGAAAAGGTCTCAGCTTAAAGTTTCAAAGGCCTTGGAAGGGACCTTACATTATCACTGAAAAACTTAACGATGTGTTGTATAAAATTCAGGAATCCCCTAAGGGAAAAAGCAAAACTGTGCACTATGATCGCTTGAAGAAATATCAGGGAGAAAATAAACCAAACTGGTTTAAGTCAGTACCTAGGTCTGCTTCCTAAGCTATGTGTTTCCAACATCTACATATAAACCTAACCTGTGAGAGAAACCTTGCACCACTTTTTTAAAATAAAAAAAAAAAAAAAATGAATAAATAAATAAAATAATAATAATAATAATAAAAAAATGTTATATATTATATACTAATTAAAAGGAGTATTACGCCTTTATGTACCATTTCTCAGCTCGTAGCTCTCTAGAGGTCTAGACTGATGAACTAAAATCCAGATGCAGGTAACCATGGAGTATATTGTAGGTAAACCCTGAACCAGATTGAAATGCTTCATAATTATGAAAATAGGATTGTGACTATTTCACTTTCTTTACCAAAAAAAAAAAAAAAAAAAAAAAATGTCTGCATGAACTGCAAGGCACATCACCAGCATGTATGTAATATTACAGGAAGTATCATATGAGGTGTTACACCAGTATGCACCATAAATGCATAATCAAGCTACTCGTACATGTACATGTATGTGCACACTGAACAAGTCCATGTTGCATCATAATGCTTACTGCCAGTCTCTGAGGCAAATATCACAAATCTGACCATGATCAAGGAGAATGAAGGTTTAATCGAACCACTTAACCAATAATTCTACAGGGTTTTCCCCAGTCTGCATTGCAAATATCTGGATTATAAGGTTTATCTCTAGGGATGCATGAGAATTTTCTGAACAGAAAAAGCCAGGTGATTGTAACCACTACTTGTTTAATATGTGTCACCATTTCTTAAGTATAAAAATGCTGGTCTGCTAATAAGCAGAAACAGTGCATTAAGTTACACCCAGTGACAGTGGAAGGGTGTGTTGTTATATGTATACATGTACACACCATGACACCAACTTGCATAACGGTTGAGTCAGAACAAGTTCAACACATCATGGCACAGAAATTGTAAGGCATGTACCCACAAGAAAGTTATACTTTGCCATATAATTAAATGAACTATAATCTACAGGGTATTACGGTCAATGATTACTTTCAGCTCACAGTCTTCTAAACAAAAAGGGGGCCTGTCGTGACCTAGAGGGTAAAAGCTCGGGCTCTCAATCATTAGGGGTATCTTCACTGTGGGTCCAGCCTGTGAGACACCTTATAAAGTTAAGTGGTCTTCTTTGGGTACTCAGGTTTTTGCCCACATGTTCAATGATCGGCTCAATATAAGTGAAACAATCTTGAAAGTGCCGTAAAACAAAGGAAATATGGGTTTCTGTTACATACAGCCATCAGTACATGTATTTGTCAGTCGAAGAAGTTTTCAGCATGTGACATGGGCAGCCTTAAAAGCAAATTCGGGCCATGCCAATCACATGTACCTTGTAGGAAAGTATTTGTAGCTAACCGTATGAAATTGAAGGCACCTTTCATTATACTTTCAGGACACAAGATTCTTGTGTAAAGTATGTGGAGACCAGTACTTTAAAACTAGATATGATGTGACCAGACACATAGAGGAACAACATGGGGGCTTCTCATACAAATGCTTAAAATGTCACAAGCTTTATAACAGGCAAGGCACTCATGCTCGCTGCCTTGGCACCAAATATGATATGGTTTTGTTTCACCGAGAATCTGGTGCGAGGGGAGAAGAAGCCCAGCGGCGACTAGAAGAGTACTACAGGACAAAACTTCCTTATCAGTTGGAGGCTGTCCCTTATCATGGATTTGTACCAGCCCAGAGGGATTCTAGGCACACTGATAATAAATCAACTGCTTGTCAGCCCAATCAACCAACCCAGGCCCATAAATATCCACTAGATGGGTTATACCCAGCCGTCAAAAGACACACCCCTACAACCACTAGACAGAAAGATCCACCTGCTACAAAACCTGCGAAAGCTCCACTTACCGTCAACAGGTATATTGACGACTTCACAAAAACACTTGATCCCGACATTCAAATCATGGAGCCAGTGGAGGAGTTGTTCCAGGATGCTGACCCTTTGTTAAAGGATGTCCCATTTGAGCCTCCAACTAAAATATCTACCCCGGCCGCATCCTTCAGCTCTCTCAGTTCAAGTTCTGAAAGTTCAGACTCTGATTCTGATTCTGAAATGGAAACCATAAGCAGTTTTAATTTTGACAGCAGGGTGGTTAAACGGAGAAAGCGGAAACATACGAGTGATGAAGTTGAAGATCTTAGTCCACCCAGTAAGCGTTACACTAAATCAGATGAATCTGTACAGAAAATTGAAAATATAAGCATGACAAGTGGAAAGGATGTCATTAAGGATGCAGCAGAAAACAATGAGCAAAATGTGCCAAAAGTGAATAATGAGAACAAGTTGACAAATGAAAGCAAAAGTGTGAAGAAACCACTAAATGAAACAAAAATTGTGAATGAAAAATCTTCTGAAGATGAACAGAAAGTAAATGAAAAAGAAACAACAATGGAAAAGCAAACCAATGTTCAGAAGATTTTAAAGCAAACTGGAAGTGAAGAGAATGTAGAAAATAAACCCAAAAGCGTAACCAAATCCACAACAAATGCAGCCAAAAGTGCCACTAAAACCTTAACAAATGAATCCAAAAGTGTCGTGAAATCCTCAACAAATCAACCAAAAAGTGTCATGAAATCCTCGACAAATGAACCAGAAAGTTCAACTAAATCTGCATCAAATGAATCAAAAAGTGTTAAGAAATCTTCAACAAATGAATCCAAAAGTGTTATGAAATCCTCAGAAAGTTCAACTAAATCTGCATCAAATGAATCAAAAAGTGTTAAGAAATCTTCAACAAATGAATCCAAAAGTGTTATGAAATCCTCAGAATGTTCAACTAAATCTGCATCAAATGAATCAAAAAGTGCTATGAAATCTTCAACAAATGAACCCAAAAGTGTTATGAAGTCTTCAACAAATGAATCCAAAAGTGTCAAGAAATCCACAATAAGTCAACCAAAAAGTGCAACTAATTCTACAACCATTGAATCTCAAAAAGCAAAGCCTTCAACCAGTGAACTCAAGGACCAAATGAAAATTCAAAATGGACCGAGAGGTGAACCAGCCAGAATACCATGCCAGGCCACAGACGAGTTTGGTTACCTGGATGAGAGTGCGATTGAGTGGGTGGAGAAGAACTGGAGTCGAAACATGTTCAATAACCTTACTCGACTTTTTACCACCTTGCACTATGATGGGTCAACCAAGCCCTTCGAGAGGATTGACGAATCTGAGCAGCCACAATCTATGTCTAATGTAGCATACAAGTCATATTGCACCCTCCAGGAGTCTCAGGAGGCGCCAATCCATCTTGAAATAGGCGGGCAGTTATTCATTACCTCCCGGGTTACGCTTAGGGCGGATCCTTCCTCACTGCTCGCAATGCTATTTAGGAGGACCTGCCCTATGCGTCCCTTAGGGGGTAATTTATATAGGTTTGACAGGGACCCTACTCACTTCAATTACATCCTTAATTATCTTAGGAATGGGGGTCACATAGATTTGATGACCCTTCCCAAAGAGAAGAATTGTCTCCTTGAACTTCTGACAGAATGTAGATTCTACTGTCTGAAGGGCTTGGAGACAATTGTTCTGGACCGACTTCAAGTAGAATATAACAGTAGAAAATTTTAAACTCTGAATATTCTGGTCCCTTCTCTTTGGGTGGTGTCACATAATCTGGTGCCCCATATTGTTAAAAAAAAAAATGTTAAGTGTTTATTCAGATGATATGATTTTAAATTGTGCTAAAATGTTTGAGGCAATATTATCATATTCTGCAGCTATACTGCTTAAGCCTTCCATTTTGTTGAATACAGAGAAACAAGAAATGTTTTTCCAAAATAAGTTATGTCCAGTATCAATGTTACTTCAAATCATTGGTCTAGGGGAGACAACTCAATGTTGCAACCCATAGATCAATAATTTGCAAAGAAAAGTTACATCTATGAACCTGTATTCACTAAGTTTATCATAAGTTAAATGAAGGTTGGAAAGGTTTGACACATATCAAGCAGATACCTGTACATGTATTTTTGACATAACATACCAAATTAATGTTATAAAGCTCCTTTGCGGGAAACTGAAGCTCTTTGGCTAGTATAGATTCATACACAGAGTCCAGAAGTGAAAATCTTATGCCACTGAGTTTTGGTTTTCTGCTGGGGTTGCTTTTATTGTAATGTTAAATTTGACTATACTATGGTATTTTCCACCATAGTGAGCATCTTGCTCCTCACTGGCTGTGGCTGGAGATACAGTTGTATTATCTCTGTGGCTAAAGATAATACTTTGTCAGTCACCCTATTGATGAGTTGTATGCATATATAGTTTGTGTGATCCCCGGTCCACACTAAAAGTCATTTTGGAGACATTGCTTCCAATTTTGTGGGACTTTTACCCAACATTGAGATGAAATGACATCTCAAGCCCTGCCACCCAATGAAACCAATAGGGTTTATAAGCATGGATGGGTGGACTCTCACCCCTATGCCAGGACAGGCTTAGATCCTCTAGGCGGTTTACCAGTACTCATTGCGGGTCGGTTTCAGCTCTGCGGGGAAACATCATGCATCCCATCCATTTCTACAAGCCCCGATTGGCGGGGGCCGATGAATACATAGATGGCTTGCTACTTGGCATCAACAAATGCAAGTATCAACTATGTTGGCTAAAGATGTAGCAAAGTTCAGGCAAGCAGAAAATTGAATGACTATAAATTGACATGTTTATTGCCAAAACAAGTGTGTTTTAAAAATAGATGTACCTTTGACATGTATACTTTACATAAATACTGCCTTTATTTCTTTTAGACTGGCTCTGCATAGTCTGTTGCCAGTGCACAATTAGTGACTTTCATTATTATACATGTGTTGCACAGTGTACTTAGATTTCTTTTAAATATGTAATATATAGTTAATAGGACTGAGGACTAAATATTTGTTCAGAGATATCCATACTCTGACTCTGTGTAATAATTATTGTCGGAGAATGGCCGATGTTCATTGTTGCATGCTGTGTTGAAACTGGATATGCTTCACTACTAGCCTGCTAATTTTGGGTGTGACAGAGCTGACAACATTGATTTCTCTCTATAAAGAATCAATGTCTTGCCGTTTCATTTGCGTTGTCTATTTTGAGACAACCTAGATGAAAACCATTTCAACTTTTAATATGCTTGGGTAATTGTTGTCTGTTTATTATTAGTAACAGCAGGCTGGGGATGGAGAGGTTCCAGTCCAGCTATTATATAATCTGTCCGTCCTATTCTCATTAAGAGATGTGTTGAATGTGCCTTTTGTGGCCTTTTGTCTGAAAGCATCATAATGTTAGTGAACTATTATTATTAATAAATGTGTTTACAGCTGAGCATTGCACTGGAATGAGCCTGTGACCCATTTCAACAGAATTCCAGATACTGCAATTCGTCCTTACCTTTTCAGCCTATTCGTGGGACCGAATTCTTGAGGTGGGGAGGAATTGTAGCGACCCTGTCTACCTGTGCAATGCCAGCCCGTCTGATGTCCTACGTATCATTAACTCGTTTCTCAAACTAGCTCATTCTCCATAATGGAGTCCATTCGTCAAAATTGGGCAGCTGTTTTGAAACTCGGATGCACCGCAATTTTACCCGTTAAACTATCTTACCTTCGGTAATCCCTGTCATAGTTCGATTTCGTGAGTCGTTCGCCTCACGATGCTACTATTTTCTTGGTGTATCATTCGTTATTTGCCTTAAATTTCATGATTTAATTTGACTAAATTGTTTCCGGGTTTGTAACTTTTCGGAAACGTCATCAACAACATGCCGTGGGTAAAATCCAGCACTAATGGATGTCTATGGAAGAAGCCGAGGCTTTCCGCATGTTGTTTGCCCGCGTGACCTTTTTACGTCACACGGCGCGTGAGTGGAATACTATATAAGGGCATGTTACTACGCCCGTAGTACCTTTCCAGCACAGGGAAAGGCATCAGGTTGGCTCTCCGCCGAAATTCTGAGACAGACGTCAACGCCAGATCAGGCAAACCCCACGCCTTCTAACTGTACATTAACTTACTGAGATAATATTCATATTACAGATGGCATCTTGCAAGCCTTTTGGCAAGGTAAATAACTTAGTGTTCTGATACTTTGGATTTGGGGGCGTAAGGGCGTTCTGTTTTGCAGGCGTGAGGGCGTGAAGGCGTAATACTCCATACAACTACCGGCTGGTTTTATTTGCATTTCTTAGCTATTAGAGCTACCCAAACCTAATCTAACTTGCTTAAACCTAATCAAAAAGCTACACTATATAACTACAAATGGTACACATCTCTCTACTACAGATATTTTGACTTGAATGAAAACTTTGGGATTATTCCACCATTGTAAATATGGGCGTCATGATTCGAGCATGAAGTTTTAAATAGATCTAGCCCTTAATGTTAAGGACCTCAGACAATCTTAATATTGTAGATTTAGTAGGGATAATTTATTAGTTCATCTTTGTGCTGTATTTAATATTTCTCAAGAACTAAAAAGAACCTACTCCTGGGTAAAATTGTTGAAATGAACTCCTTTGTTGCTTATTACTTCAGATCCTTCACCATAATCCGTCCGACCCAGGCGGACCCACAAAATATATTGTAGCAATCTTCTCCCACTCAGAAATAACAATCGGCTTTTAATCCTGACAGCAATTAGCCATAAGACTAAGTGGGGAGGAGTGTTACAATATGTCGTTTGAACGACGTATTTCTTGTTGTTGTTTTTTTCACTCCGAAAAAGTAAGGTGGAATTTAAAACAATAATATTAGAATGGAACAGAAAACAAAAATATGTCGTTTAAACGACATAATTCTTGTTTTCTGTTCCACTCTGAAAAAGTAGCGTGTAGCGTGGAATTTTAAACAGTAAAATTAGAATGGAACAGAAAACAAAAAGATGTTATTTAAACGACATAATTATTGTTTTCTGTTCCACTCTGAATAAGTAGCGTGGAATTTAAAACGATAAAATTCGACTGGAACAGAAAACAACAATATGTCTTGTTTTCTTTCCCACTCTGAAAAAGTAGCGTGGAATTTAAAACAATAAAAATAGAATGGAACAGAAAACAAACATATGCCATTTAAACGACATATTTAGCTTATGCCGTGGTCTGTTGTCCGTCGTCCATCGTTAACTTTTCACACTTTCGACATCTTCTCCGGAACAGGAAGTCGTATTACGTTGATTCCTGGTGGGAGGCATTCTGGTGGCATGGGGATTAAGATTTGCAGAAATGGTTCCATTGCCCGCCATGGCGGCCATCTTGAAAGTCTTCAAACCACATCTCGTCCCAGACCAATGTTCGAATTAAGCTGAAACTTGATTGGAGACATGCCGATTCAGATTTACTAAAACCGATATCCAAGCTGGCCGCCATCTCCAAACGACATCTCCTCCCAAACCAAAGGTCCAATTGAGCTGAAACGCGATGGGAGGCATCAGGGTGACATGTGTATTTAGACGTGCTAAAATTGTTCCATTCCGATCTCAAAGATGGCCGCAATGGCTGTCATCTTGAAATTCTTCAAGACATCTCCTCCATAACTAGAGATTGGATAAGTTGACACTTTATGGAAGGTATCGGGACGAAATGGCGATTAAGATTTGCTAAAATTGCTCCGTTCCGATATTCAAGATAGCCACTTTTGCAGCCATCCTGAAATTCTTCAAATGACATTTCTTCCCGAACCAAGGGTAAGATTGAGCTTAAACACTTAATGCGAGGCATTGGGGGGCATGGAGATTCACATTTATCTAAAATTGTTCTGTTCCGATATCCAAGATGGCTGCGCACAGAGGTCATCTTGAAATTATTCAAAATACATCTCCCTCCAAAAAAGAGGTCAGATCAAGCTGAAACTTCATGACAGGCATTGGGGCGACATGGAATTCGGATTTGCTAGAAGTTACAAGGAATCCACCATGGTGGCCATCTTAAAATTCTTCAATCTACATCTCCTCCTGAACCAAAGATCGAACGGAGCTGAAACTTGATTGGATAAATCGAGGCAACATGGAGATTCAGAATCGCTGAAATTATTATGTTCTGTTATATAAGATGGCTTCCATGTTGGCCATCTTGAAAATCTTCAAACCACATCAAGCATCAATATCATCTCTTCCTGAATCCTAAATCAGACAAAGCTGTTCAGAAACGTAATCAGAAACATCAAGATTATTTAAACATGCATATTGAGAATTGCTAAAGGCAAGGTGATCTGAGAGACAATAAGACCACCAAGACACAATGTAATTTATGATCAGTCTCATCCAGGTGAGCGATTCGGGCCAACTTGGGCCTCTAGTTCTTGTTTTCCGTTCCACTCTGAAAAAGTAGCGTGGAAAGAAAAACAAGAAATATGTCGTTTAAACGTCATAGTTTGTTTTCTGTTCCATTCTAACTTTATTGTTTTAAATTCCACGCTGGTTTTTCAGAGTGGAAAGGAAAACAAGAAATATGACATATATCGTTTAAACGACATATTTCTTTTTTTTATTTTCCACTCTAATCTTATTGTTTTAATTTCTGTTCTGCTAGCTACTGGAAGAAATATCCCTTCCCGGGTTCCGTAGATCATAACGAAAACACGCCTTTATGCTTTTGACCCCCCTTGAACCCCACTTTTATATAGAAAAACTGGGGTTTACAGGGGTAAACATATTTTTTCTTATTTCTGCTCTAAAATATAGATTGTGGGTACTCGTTGGAATCGCCTCGATGAGGCGACTCTAACCAGTACGCACAATCTTTTTTTTTTTTAGCAGAAATAAGAAAAATATCACAATTTTTCATCTAAAAATTTCGATTTTTTCGGAGGTAAAGTTTACAATGTATTTATATAGGCGTGTTTTCGTAATGTATCTCCGAGGTAGAGAGTTCGGTTGTATGAAGGGCTGCTCCAAGACATCAAGGGAAAGAAGCACGAACATGAAATAACTCTAATGAAATCATCAAAAGCAAAACGCCAAAACAACAGCTTCTTTAACACGAAATGGCAAAACAGCTATCCAAAAATAATAATATAGGAATCGTATATGGATGTTAGGGGTGGATGAAAAAATCCGCCGCAAGGGTCACTGTCCGGCATCACGAGGCTTGCCGAGTGATGCCGGACAGTGATCCCGAGGGACGGATTTTTCTATCCGCCCCTCACACCCTTATAGGATACTTTTTCTTGCATTCCTGCCATTTCTTAGCACAGATTTTAATGTAACAGTCACTTCGGTTACCGACGGCCGCCATATTGTGATGGCACTGCAGGAATGTTTAGTGACGTCACGTAACGTGTTGTGACGTCAACCTTAACGACGGCGCATACGAGGTCGTAATCAACCAGTGCATTTATCAAACACGCGGTTATATTCGATTTTGGGTCGGAACACGAGGGTCAGAACATAAATTTCTATCCCAGGGTAAAATCACGGATTTCCTTGTCTGGTATACAAGAATAAGCAACATTAGCAATACCCATTACGAAAACACGCCTATACAAACACATTGCAAACTTTACCGCCGAGAAAACGAAGGTTTTAAGATGAAAAATTGTGATCTTTTTCTGATTTATGCTCAAAATCGATGAGGCGGTTCTAACGAGTACCCACAAACTATATTTTAGAGCAGAAATAAGAAAAATAAGTCTTACCCCTGTAAACCCCAGTTTTACTATATAAAAAGGGGTTCAAGGGAGTCAAATTACATGTGTATATAGGCGTGTTTCTTTTATGATAATGTTATTAATCAATTAATTTCGTATTGGCATAGAACTTGGCCAATACGAAAATATTTGTTTAATAACAATTTATTAATGGACACAATTAAAAAACATGTCTATTGATGTTTACCTGGTTCGAATACGGATGACCTCAGATCGATGCAGGGTAGTCAATTAATAATATAATGTTCGGCCTCGTGCCAATACAGCAAACCTCGGACCTGTACCTGGGCCAATACGAAATTACTTGATTTATGACAATTTTATTAACTGACGCAATTAAAAACATGATTTATGATTTTTATCCCCCGACCGAATAGGTTCGGGGGATATAGCGATCAGCCTGGCGTCCGTCCGTCTGTCCGTCCGTCTGTCCGTCCGTCCGTCCGTCCGTAGACGCAACCTTGTGATGGCCCTAACTCCTATACCCTTTGAGATTCATTGATGGTTCTTGCCACAATTGTTCACAAGGCTGAGACGGCGTGTCATGCGCAAGAACCAGAACTCTGGATTGCATACTTTTTCAGTTATCTCCCCTTTTAATAAAATAGAATGACTACTTTGTGATGGCCATAACTCCAATACCCTTTGAGGTATGTTGATGGTACCTGGCACAGTTGTTCACAAGGCTGAGACGGCGTGTCATGCACAAGAACCACAACTCTGGTTGTCATGGTTTTTGAGTTATCTCCCCTTCCAATAAAATAGAGTGACTACCTTGTGATGGCCATAACTCCAATACCCTTTAAGATATATTGATGATACCTCACACAGTTGTTCACAAGGCCGAGACCGTGTGTCATGCACAAGAACCATAACTCTGAGTGCCATGGTTTTTGAGTTATCTCCCTTGACAATATAACCTTGTGATGGCCATAACTCCAAAACCTTACAGATCCCCACCCCTAAACCATATATATTATTGTTCCTTATGATAAGACACATTCATTGACACCAACCTGGGGCCCCCCCGGATGCGCTGGGGCCTTGCCCCACCCCCTCCACTTCATAAAAGGCCCAATATCTTGGAAACCGTACAGATCCCCACCCCTAAACCATATATATTCTTGTTCCTTATGATAAGACACATTCAGTTACACTAACCTTGGGGCCCCGGGATGCGCCGGGGCCATGCCCCACCCCCTTCACAACATAAAAGGCCATATATCTCAGAAACCGTTTAGACCCCACCCCTAAACCATATATATTTTTGAGCTTTATGATAAGATGCATTCATTGACACCAACCTATGGGCCCCCGGGATGCTATGGGGCCTTGCCCCACCCCCTCCACTTCATAAAAGGCCCAATATCTCGGAAACCTTACAGATCCCCATCCCTAAACCATATATATTATTGATCCTTACGATAAGACACATTCAATGACACCAACCTGGAGGCCCCCCTGGGATGGGTCAGGGCCCTGCCTCACCCCCCTCCACTTCATAAAAGGCCATATATCTGAGAAACCATTCAGATCCCCAACTCAAAAACATATATATTCTTGTTTCTTATGATAAGACGCATTCAGTGATACCAACCTAGGGGCCCCCGGGATGCGCCATTGCCCCACCCCTCCACTTCATAAAAGGCAATATATCTCGACAACCTTTCAGATCCCCACCCGAAAACCATATATATTCTTGTTTCTTACGATAAGACGCATTCAGTTACACCAACCTGGGGGTCCTCTGGGATGTGCCGGGCCATGTCCTACCCCCTCCACTCCATAAGAGTCCGCAAATTCTCAGAAACCGTTCAGATCCCAACCCCTTATCCATATATATTCTTGTTCTTTATGATAAGACGCATTCATTGAGTCCAACCTAGGAGTCTTCAGGGGTGTGCTGGGGCCATGCCCCACCCAGCCACTTCATAAAAGGCGATAAGTCTCAGAAACCTGTTTCTATCAGAATCCCACCCCTAAACCATATATACATTCTTGTTTTTTATGATAAAACGCATTCAGAGACACCAACCTGGGGGTCTCTTGGGATGTGCCCAGGCCATTCCCCATCCCCTCCACTTCATAAAAGGCCCAATATCTCAGAAACTGTTAAGATCCCCGCCCCCCACCCAGAAAACCATATATTTTCTTGTTCCTTATGATAAGATGCATTCAATGATATCAAATTGGGCTCTGTTGGGTCATCTCCCACCCCTCCACTTCATAAAAGGCCTATATTTCAGATACAGAGTCCTCATGAAATGGGGGTTCATTTGGGAGACTTTATAATCAATAAATTAAAACCATACATGGCTGCCAGTGGGCAGTGCCTGCCAGAGCTCTGGTGAGCATCGTGGCCCATGGGCCTCTTGTTTCGTTATCTCCCCTGACACTAATCTTGTGATGGCCATAACTGCAATACTTTTGTGATATATTGCTGGTTTAATTCTGGTGCACTTTCTATTGGTGAACAATCTTCTGAAGGCCATATTGGCTTTTGGTCGGGGGATTTGCCATCTCTTCCGATGGCTATTTTTTAATATTGGTTGACCTTGTGTAATATAGGATAGTCAATTAATAAAGTCCTGAATAATACTAAACCACAAGAGAAGAACCGCCTTGAAACTGTCAGTAAAAAGTGGGGGTGGGATGGGGGGCTTAAATAGATTTTACGTGGCAACAATGCCCACCCGTGATTCTGTCTTGGTTAAAGACACATTTTTTTTCATTATATAAAATGGATGGCCTGTCTAATGATCTCCAATTAAAGTTTGTCCTACGGACCATAGTACACATCAAAGGCTTATCTTATCTAAGTGATTATGAGCAGATTGATATGTTTAAGAGGGGGCTCAATAAGAGTACTTGAGTGATAGTATAATTTACTGAGATTGTTGTTTTAAATTGCATATTTCCATTTTAAAATAAAGTAAAGAAAAACACTGATATCCATTGAAGCGCAAAGAAGTAAACAAACAAGGTGAATGAATTGATTAACCTCAAAATTTCATCAATCAATAAACCTTAATTAATTAATTTATTTATTTTTATTTATTTATTTATGACTCAATGAGGCAGTTATAACGAGCACCCACAACCCATGACTTGGAGCAGAAAGAAGGAAAATAATGTATACCCCCTTAAACCCCGTTTTCTCTATAGAAAGTAGGGTTTAGGGGAAGTTCATTTCACGGACTTGGTCAGATGATGACCACATTATGCAAACATGTGAACCCAAGTTTTCTCTATATATGCTGGGGTTATCGGGGACAATATTTTTACATTAAAATGGCCTCCCAATGTTAGCTGGAAGTATCTTATTCATCCATTTGTACCAAAACAAATTCATTATGGGGAAAAGAAATACATGTACATCACATTAACAGGCCTTTTAAATTTTGACCCCTGAAACCCCACTTTTATACAGTAGAACTTGGGTTTGGAGGGGTAAACATTATTTTTCTTATTTCTGCTCAATACACATATATTGTCTCATTAGAACCTCTCTAACGAGCAGTCACAGTGTCAAAACAAATTGTTGGTACTCGTCAGAACTGCTTCGCCGAGGTGGTGATAACAAGTACCCAAAATATATGTTTTGAGCAGAAATTAGAAAGATATCAGGATTTTTATCTGAAAAAAAAAACATTTTTGGTGGAAAAAAATCTGAAAAAAAAAAAAAACATTTTTGGTGGAAAAAAAATATCAATATATTTGAATAGGCATTTTCTGTAATGATTATAAACAATGGTTTATCCCTAGGTAATTGGTCCCCTACCTGTATGACAGCCAGAATACCCAAAGTGTATTTTATCTCAACGCTGGATTCTTTAATAAATGGTCATTAGGGTGTTATGTAATCGAAAAATGTGTCTTTAACCCTTGTCCTGCTGAGCCCGGATATGTCTTATCTTTCAAACAAAGTTGATCCAGATCAGATGGCTTCTGAAGAAGCCATCTGATCAGGGATCTTCATTGTTTGTCATTCATTTTATGAATCTGTTGCAATAATTTGCATCAAGGAATCTGATTGGTTGATAATCAGTAGTGGGTGTGGCATACTTGAATATTCAGCAGAACAAGGGTTAAGACATAAAACCCTTTCACCCCCATTAAGGATTTCTAAATCATCTGTGCAGAATCTCTGAGAAAATAAAATTCAAACGATCATTGAAATAAGACAACGATAAGCACTTGACAACAAGAAGTAACTCAAATGCTGCAGCCAACAGAAAACCAACAGTTGGGCTCTGGGTTCACAAGGCAAAGATGCAATTATCTGCACATAAAGTCATGTTCTATCGACGCATTGCCTGTTTACCATTATAGTCTAGACATGCTATTGACGTACTTGTTTTACCTGTGAAGCCTGTAACATTTGTTATGAAATGCTCAAATAGTTATAATTATTCATTCAGAGCTACTTCTTTATAACTATTATGATCGTAGCATATACGCCTCTTTGTATTGAGTGCAATGTGGCATATGCCAGATACTAAAATATTGATGATAAGGAAGAACACTGTATGAAAGCATACAAGCTGGTGCAAGGCAAAACAAAGACATTTCACTATGACCAGCTAAGTCTCCGATGAGACTGCATCCACCTATTCTGGCATGTCGTCTGTTATTTAAGAAATAAATCAGCTCTAACTGTGATTTGTTGACTAATAAACCACAGTTTGGAGGTCAGTTGTAAAGTAGACAAATCACAAAAACCGAAGTGACCGGAGAAAACCCTTCTGACCTTTCGTAACAGAACTTGGCGTCTCACATTCTCAATTGTTGCCCGTGTGAGGTTCGATTCAGGGCGGTGGGACACCGTCAGCGCTCCTACCCACCCATCAGGTCACGGGAGCCCGAAACAAATAGTGTCTAAAAGATAGAAATCATCTTACATTGCCTTTGAGGATTATAGATGCCAGTTCGGGATAACAAAAAAAAAGAACATTACATTCCAACATTGTTTGAACAACAAAAACAAAACTACAAATTTTCGATTTCTTGCCCAAACATAGATTGTGGATGATCATTAGAGCCGTTTAATAAGGGCGATTCTAACGAACAACCGAACTTCTGTTTGGTGCTAAAACGAAAAAAAAAAAAAAATGAAATTCATATGCGTCCTTTTTCTAACGGTCTGTAGCTAATTACCCGCTTTTTATTTCTTGCTCAAACATAGATTGCATTTGCTCATTTGAACTGCCTCATTTATGCAATTTTAACGGGCACCCAAACATGTATTAATTTTTTAGCATAACAGGAAACAAGATTATCGTAGGTACGAGGACTGTTCAAATATGACTGCAATTAAGCACATAAAAATGATTCCGTGATAGATTTCGATGAAAAATTTATTTTGTCCCCTCAAAGTATTCCCCTTTAACAGGTATACAAACTTTCAGTCTTCTGATCCAATCATTGAATGCATTTTGATAGTCTTTTCGAGGTATACTATGTAGGCACTGGAATATTGCAGAACCGAGGTGTTTGCGCTGTACACATTTTCGACCAGGAAGGTATTTTTTCAGCCGCGGGAACAAAAAAAGTCACACGGGGCAAGGTCAGGGGAATACGGGGTGGTGAGGGAGTTCAACAACCTTTTCCTGCTTCAGATAGTCTTGCACAATGAACGCCTTGTGCGATGACGCATTGTCATGTAGCAATCTGACATAGGCCAAACCAGTTGCGGGTCTTCGTTCTTTGAAATATTTCTTCAATTTTCGAAGAACATTATTCTTGTAAAACTTCGCATTTACATATTTGCCTTTAGGCACAGCAACCTGAATAGCAGGGCCCTGATTTGAAAAGAATATGGCATACATTACCTTCTTGACGTTTATGGTCCGCTATGCAATGTATGGTCTTTTGCAATACTTTGTTGCCCATATTTTGTTCTGAATCTTTCGTTTTGGCTCAAAAAAGTGAACCCATGTCTCGTCACCTGTCACGTCATTAGCGAAAGACCGTGCATTGTAATTTGGAAACTTTTAAGCAACTTCTTGGCGCACTGAACGCGTGTCTTTTTCTGCTCATCTGTCAACAGATGGGGAATCCATCTAGCTCAGATCTTTCTCATTTTCAAATCCCGTTTCAGAATTGTATGAGCTGCTCCTAATCAGATGCCAACCATACTTGCTATTTGCCTAGTGGTGTATCGTGCATTGGTAGCAAATATTTCTTTCACTCTAGCAACCATCTTGGCAGATGTTGCTCTTTTCGGCCGACGATCATGTGGTGCATTGTCTGTTGTGTCTAGCCCACAGCTGAATTTCATACACCAACGAAAAACTCTTAGAAAAGACATTTCATTATGTCCATAAACCGAACATATTTCATCAAAAATGTCTTTGCACTGTATACCAAGAATACAACGATTCTTAATATCGGATCGTATTTCAACGGCGTACTCTGACCTTCTTCCAACCATGTTTTGTATTAGTATACAAGGGTAGACAGTGTTTAGCGAACGGTATACATGGCTAAAGTGCACTGATTTTAACAGTTTTGGTATCAATGTATAGGTAAAATGTTTTTCTACGCTGTGATATTTATTTCCAGGTGATTTTCGCATAAGTGCATGAGAAAACGTTCTACTTGCATTCATATTTGAACAGTCCTCGTATATGGTAAATAGAAAATTCTAATGGCAATGGAAAATAACTGTGTTTTATTCTACAACACACCACGGCAAGGAAGAGCGTGACAAGTGACGTCATTAAAAACTACGAATTTATGACGGCACTAGTCGATTTCCTTGATGTTAGACGGTGAAACGTCATATTCTCGCATCGAAAATGTTAGAAAAGGATATAAATACAAGCGTTTCAGTCAATAATTTTAGCGGGATTTCTTCTAACAATGGCGAAAATATGTGAGATTTTGAAGGAAACAACAGCATTATTGCCGATTTTCAGCCTGTTAGAATCGAAATAGATCAGCTCTATTTTGTGATTTGTTGAGTAAAATATTACAGTTTGTCAGTCAGTTGTAAGTAGACAAATCACGCACGCTACGCAGGGTCTACGCTATATGTCAAATAACGGTCCCAACTATAAATTTTTGCCCTTAAACATTTCAGTGTTCTAAAATTAAGTTCTTAGCAGAAGTGCGAAAAGTCTATTTTAACTGGACTTGGCATACTTCATGAATGGAATGTTCAGGAAGACGTCATGTGACAGCGTGGCCTATATTAAGATATTGTTTTTCTTTCATTACGTGAGAGCCTGGTATTCTTATACAATGTTTTTAACCCTCAAATGCCTCTATTTAAGCAAACAGTGTAGTCCCTGTGCAACCTGGGTATTTGGTGTTTGCCAAAACCAGCACACAATTCCTGTCAAGATTCCATAGATAGCTCTGACATATATGTTGCATCGATAGAAAAAGAGGAACTTTTCAAGTTCTATTAAAAAGCATAATATTGGTTGACCCAAATCAGTGATGGTCACGTATATAAAAGCATGAAATCAGTTTTGCCATTTGTGAATTTGGGTCGATCGTAAAATACCGGACTCTTATTTTTTGAAGCTTGCCGAGTGATGCCGGACAGTGATCCCGAGGGACGGATTTTTCTATCCACCCCTCACACCCATATTGGATTCTTTTTCTTGCATACCTTCCATTTCTATTGCGAATTTTTAATGCTACTGTCACTTCGGTTACCGACGTCCGCCATTCTGTGATGGCACAATAGGAATGTTTAGTGACGTCACGCATGACGCCGCCGCGCATGAGGTTGTAATCAACCAGTGCATTTATCAAACACGCGATTATATTCGATCTGGGGTCGGAACACCTGGGCCAGAACATAAATTTCTATCCCAGGGTAAAATCACGGATTTTCTTGTCTGGTGTGCAAGAATTATTTTTCTTATTTCTGCTCAAAATATAGTTTGTTGGTAGTCGTTAGAACCGCCTCATTATTTTTCTTATTTCTGCTCTAAAATATAGATTGTGGGTACTCATTCGAACCGCCTCGATGAGGCGGTTCTAACGAGTACTCACAATCTATATGTTGAGTAAAAATAAGAAAACGAGTACTCACAATCTATATTTTGAGCAGAAATAAGAAAAATATCACACGTTTTCTTTCATCTTAAAATTTTCATTTTTTTTTTTTTTTTTTTTTTTTTTTTTTGGCGATAAAGGTTACAATGTATTGGTATAGGCATTTTTTTGTAGTGATATTTCCTTCAAACTTGATATTTATGACTTGGTATATATTAACTCACTCAGTTGTTTCACTTAAAGAGATGGTCATCAGTTTGATAAAATGCACCACTTGAATGCTTATTTGTTAGCTTATTTGAGTCTTTGTAATGTATTCGTAGTTTACATTTCTGATCGCGATGACTCAGTGCGGCCTGTCTCGTCAAGTTCGAATCGATACTGTGCAAGCACATTGCTGCGTGGACAGGATTTTAGCTATATATGAGGAGAACTCCTTAGTGAGAATACATCACAGCGTGCGCCATCCTACAGACCAGAGTGAAGATAACAAGACATAGTACTACAATCGAGGGAAGCAAAGGAGTGTCTTACTGGAAAACATATCCTTGTGTTACTATTTGCATTTGCAAGTAAGTATTTGCATAATATCAGTTAAATGTATTTATTGGGTTTATTACCAATGGAATTTACTACGCTTATGCAATGTCAAATACATCAAACATCCTATTGATGACAGCATATATTTTGGTATTCACGAATCTAATTACCCAACCCTCTTTTGTCGAAATGGCAATAGTGCGAATTGCGCCGATCTGAAGGTCAAGTAATGCTTCTATGTTTTTAATACGGGTAATTGTAATAAAATAAATACATTTTAGCTTGCAATTTCCAAGCACGGCATTACTGTTTTCGGCGATTGTTGAGGACAATTACCTCATAGTTAAAAGAAGAGCTAAATTTGGCTTACCGCGGACTGCTCAATCGGCAAAATACTGCTGCATATTCAAAATATACTTAGAAGTTTCTTACATCTATACATGAAACTGCCGATGGAGCTAAAGATTATAACTCGTATGACCAATCAATTTATTTCATGAATGCAACTGTTCCTGTTTACTTTCCAACCATTATTAATTTTACACAGGGATTCCCTCTGTACAAAATAGATGAATAAAAACATTAGAACCGAACCGCCTCGTTCTAACTAATACCATCAATCTTAGTTTTCAGCATAGGTATGAAAAATAGAAAGTTCTTGACCTGAAAATTTTCAGATTTTTTATCAAACAAAATCAATATTTAAATAGGCGTGCTTCTGTCATGCCCGTTTCCGCGCATGACCTACTTGACACTTTTCCAGGCGAGCTATGTAGTCTTATGGAACAGTCTGATGACAGCCCTTGATGTGATGCCAACATTTGCGGGTTAATTTCCAAATTTATTTAGGTGCAATAGCCCAGATTTATATTGCCTCGCAAAAAAGAAGGTGTCGTTGGATCGATTCCCGGCTTCTTCAGTCTTTAAGGGTATTCCTCTGAATAACTATCGGCTCGAAGTAAGGGAAATAAACCGGAAAGGTCATTTCCAGTAAAACCGAAGAAAAGAAACATACTCATTTGGTAAGAATTTACGAGTACAGGCCAGTGGATGTAAAGGATTTTTTGGCAAAACTTTGAGTGTGACCTTATTATTGACCCCCCCCCCCCCCCGTCCCACACACAGACCCACATACCTTAGGGCTTGGCCCAGGTGGCTGGTGCTGTAGACAAGTGAGTGAGTGAGTTTTAGTTTTACGTCCCACCAACAGCTAAGGTCATACGGAGACGGGATGCTATAGACGAAATTGTATACAAAATAAGTACGATCAGTGTGCGTCGAGATATAATCAAGGATAAGGCGTAAAATAATAGCTGTGTGTCTACTTACATGCTGAAAATATTTCGGTCGGTATATAGGAGAAACGTTTTTTATAACATTTTATTTTTTCTCCCGTTTCTTTGTGTGTGTGTGTGTGTGTGTGTGTGTGTGTGTGTGTGTGTGTGTGTGTGTTAATAAAATATTCATGTTGAGACTTGCACTATATACCCTAATTCTCTGCAGATGCATAAAAAGTCAGCTGTGTATTTTGGCAGGTAGTAAATGCTTAAAACTACAAAAGTATACTTTAATTTGCGAAATGCATATGAGAAAATGCATATGAGAAAATGCAAAAACGACACTGGGGAGGGTGGGAAAATAGTAGAGTCGGAGTTTTAATTTTTATTTGGGCCACGTCAAGCGATTTTGGTACTTATCGCCTATGCGACCAGCGAAGGTTCAGGCGAGCCTGCGCATCCGCGCAGTCTCGCCAGAACCTTCTCTGCTCGCTCATACAAGCAGTGAATCAAGAGGAACCTTCAGACAGAAAGCCATATCCCTGGCCCCTCTGAATGGCTGGGCATGCGCAGTTAAAATTTGTCATGACGGAATGCTCGAATACACAAATTCGCTTGGCGGGGCTCATTTTATAATTTTATTGATAAAACATAGTAGGGTCGGTAGGTCTGTAGCTGGGTCGGTCGGGTTAACGGAAACACTGCTATTTTTTTTTTAGGCCTAAATGATTATTCTTGCCTAAATACCTATGCGCATGGCTGTTTGAAGCAATTGTCAAATGAACCGAAAGCCGTGCTCAAACAGCAAAAACCATGTTCAAATCATGAAATTCGCGTGCTGTTTGAACATTGATTTTGAGCTTTTGATATCACAAGAGTGGCCTTGCTTTGTTTACGTTACGTTTAACGACGTAACGTTATGGCCCTGAACGTAGCGTTTTAGGGTTCTATGATGACGTCAGATGGTTACTGCGTAACAACGTCATTGTAAACAACAATCTGAACTGGCCGCCATGTTGGTTCGCATTTGAAGAGTTTATATGGAGTTTATATGGAGCTTTTGGACGTTTTCGTCAAAATTTGCTGTCGGAATCGTAAGTTATGCAAGAACAGCGATCATCCATGGTTATTTCATTGCATAAATACTTGCCGGATCCCTCGGAAGATATTTTAACATTCGGCCTGGCGGCCTCATGTTCAAACAGCTTCCTCGGGACCCGGCAAATGTTAATGCATGAAAAACCATGGTTAATCCCTATAATATTTTTTTGCCGAGATTCGAACACACTCGCAGACATGATGTTGAGTTAACGTATTTTTCGATGCAGCACGATTCGCTACTGCTTGGGAATATCGAATACATCAAAATTTACAGCTGATAATGCAGTGGCGCATGGCTTTAAATGCACTGTATGAGCATTTATTTTGGATTTGCCTCTATAGTGCAGGATGTAGGGACGTCCAGTCCCTGTAGTGCTACCGATATCGCAGTATCTGTGCGTGCCTGCGAATAAAAAGCAAAGTTGAATATAATATACAACTACTAACCACTACTGTCAGCCTCTGCCTGACATCACAACGTCGTCAATACACATACATTCATTCAGTCCAACGGCAAGGGTATTTTATCCTAAAATCGGAACGCTTTTATCATTACGAAAACACGTCTATAAAAATACACTGTAACCTTTATCGCCGAAAGAATGCAAATTTTAAGATAAAAAAAATGAGATATTTTTCTTTTTTCTGCTCAAAATCTGGATTGTGGGTTCTCGTTAGAACCGCATCGATGAGGCCGTTCTAACGGATTTCCACAATTTATATTTTAGAGCAGAAATAAGAATAATAAGGTTTACGTCCTTAAACCCCAGTTTTACTATATAAAAGTGGGGTTCAATGGGGTCAAAATTATATAGGCCTGTTTCCGTGATGATCATCACGTGAACATATCCATGAAATGAACATCCTCTTAACCCCCACTTTATATGGAGAAAACTGGGGTTTACGTGGGTATAGAATATTTTTCTTATTTCTACTCCAAGACATGGGCTGTTGGTACTCGTTAGAGTAACGAGTACCATCAACCTATGTCCCGGAATAAATGAGAGAAATATCCCATATTTTCATCAGAAAAAAATCATTGTGTACATATGAAAGAATGTACTATGGCGCAAGATGCGCTATCATAATGATGCACATGTATAATTGCTCATAATTGCATCGCTAAAATCGGGTGTGTGTGTGTGTGTGTGTGTGTGTGTGTGTGTGTGTGTGTGTGTTCGGGTTTAACGTCGCTTTCAAAAAAAATTCAGTCATATCAAGACGGTGTCTGGTTGCGACAGGGAGCTCAATGCTTACTTTTATAGTGCTGCCTCACTGATGTGTCATGTCCCAGACACATTACATGGTACCACACCCAGTCACATTATCCTCACACTGGGTGGACCAGTCCTAGCTCTTCCCCGTAATTCTGAGTGCCAAGCGAGGAGCAGCTAGTACCGTTCTTAACGACTTTGGTATGTCGCGGCCCGGGATCAAACCTCGACCTCCCGTTCCCCGGAGCGGACACTCTACCAACGGAGCTATCGGGCCGCTAAAATCGAACAGCAAGATGAGTGCTCTATGTGATTTAATATATAAGCCATAAAGCAGCATGCAACGTTAATTCAAGGCAAAGAAACAATTCGTTATACAATTATACAGATCTGTATGTTAAAAATGCCAGAAATAGCCACAATATCCCCGTTTCTCACCTATAGAATTAAACATAATTTTCGAGTGTGATTTGGTAAGGCCAGAAGCATATACACTCTTGTGAAATTTTATATTATTTACTTTCACTTGTTCGTAATCTCTTCTTGTAAAATAAAAGTGACTTACCCCCCGTATCTCCCTCGGCCCACAAGGTACACCTGAAAAATTTGGTACGTCTTGTAGACTATAAGGCTTAGGCGTAAGTGAAGCGTGGTGTCGTTGCGAATTGTTCGTTGCACATGTCATGAATATTAATGAGTTGTTCAGTTGTCAAATGTGATGCAATGGTAGTTCAGGTATGGCGTTTGTTTCCATATTATGTCGTCGTCGACGTTGTAGTTGTTGTTGTAGAACCCGGCAACACACTCGTCCCCTTTTATGAAAAGACAAAAAATGGCTAAAGAAAGCCATAAGCACAACGTATAAATTTGAAAAATAATGGCTAGAGTGTTTTTTTTATTCTCGCACCCTGGCAAGTGCAGTTAATGCTACTAAAATAATGGTATCGAAGATTACAAATTCTATCGCACATCCCTTACTAAAATAAAATATTCATATTGTATGGTATACTGTCCTACTCTTGATCATGTAAACTAAATGCAACAAATATAATATCGGATATATTTTCAATGTTACAGGTAGAAATGGTAAAGTGGCATAATATGTCCCTTTCCCGAGGATGGTAAAGTTCAACACCACCATAGCTGCCATTTACAGAAATGCATTTGTTTCCATTTTCAGAACGTATTTACAAACTTCACGAGACATGTTACATTCTTCCAGCTTGTAGAAGAAATTGATAACATTTTGCAGACCTGTGTATAAAAAAATTTTTACTCTGAATGCAGTGTAATGCTCGATACTTTTTTCTCGAAGTCGCATCATTAATTTTAAATACTTGATAGTAATATACGTAAAGCAGTACTGGTGTTTATATGTGAAGGCTATGTTTTTAATGTTTCAACTGCCTTTAAAAAGCAAGTATCTGTCAGGAGATCATTTTGATGCATACAAGTATATACCGAGGCTTTTTTTTTTGCTGAATAGCAACTCGAAGTTTTAAACGCATACTACTGAACATGTACTGTTACATTAGATAGATCACTAGAATTATAGCAGCAGAGTCACTGTAATGTCCGCGGCGTTTTACATAGAATTCAAATTAACTTGCTGCTTATATTGATCGTGTATCCAAAGTAATGTTACATGTGTTCGTTATTAACCACTCAATACCCGTCAAATGCAATAGTCGTAAGTTATTAAGCTATTATGTGCTTCTGCTAAAACAAAACAAAAGTTAGAATAATTTCAGAAAACTATTTATTTTCTGTCATCTCTAACTAAACCTGAATTTTATTCAACAAGAATGCAGTGAACATACAATCAAACAACCACAGAGCTGAAACAACGGTGAGGATTCGACAGCAAGAAACAACAGAAATGCTGGAGCAAAAGAAAACCAACAGTTCGACACCAATGGGCCCGACCAGATACAGAGCATCAGGTACCAACCAACATAAGTCTTTACGTTTGAACCGTCCTAGAATCTGAGGCCTGACCCACTGGCGTGCAATTAAAGAGGGAAGCAAAATTGTCAACCGTGATTGGGTTAACTACCATACATGCAGTCTGTCGTATAACATATATGTTGTACCCAATCTTTTTATATCGAAGAATGATTTTACGAATTTGGGTGCTGAAGTCATTGCGGTTATAACTTTTTCTAAATTAAGATACTAAGTCACCATTAAATCCGGGTTCCGATAGACCTTGTTGCAGAAGAGATTTAAGTCCAGTATTGAATATTGAAATTAAATCAGAATGACCCCTATAAAATTTTGAAAAGGTTTGCGTAGCTTATGGTACCGATAACCCTGTTTAAGAAGTTTAGCCTTTAAAAATTTATTACGAGTGTTGAAGTCAGTTACATGACTACACACCCTGGCATATCGAATTAATTGTGAAATATAAACGCCATAGGATGGCGCACGTGGAACATCACCATCCGAAAAAGGAAAGTTTACAATCTCAAAATCAAAATCTTCGCGTTTATCATAAATTTTGCAAGAAACAAACCCATCCACAATAGGAAGATGTAAATCCAAAAACGGGGCCTCGGTATCAGAAGAAATTGCTTTATTTAACTGAAATTCTGGGAAGTAAATTTGACTGATCAAACCATCGAGATAGGAATTCAATATTTAATAAATCATCCAAATATCTAGAAGGGGAGCTAAAAGCTTCAATGATTTCAGACTGGTTATCAGCAGAAAGGGACATCATGACGTCTCTCTCATAACAAAACAAAAACAGATCAGCTACAAGTGGTGCGCAATTAGTACCCATCGGAATACCCACAACCTGTCTGAATAACTTAGTACCAAATCTTATGTAAATATTGTCAAGTAGAAAGGAGAGAGCTTCACACACCTTCTGACATGACCATAAAGTATAGTTTTTATGCTCTTCAGAAGTGCAAAATGCATTTCTTACATTTCATTCAAGATAGAGGGAGTCTTCCCTATGAAATGTCTGTTTAATTAAATTAATAAGTTTTTCTTTTTTTAATATTATGAGGAAATATAGTGTAAAGGGTGGAAGTCATAAATAGACAGACTTGAAAAACGAAAACGCCTGGATTTCAATTTATTTAAAACTTCATTAGAATTGTTTATAGACCAAAACAGATTTCTATTTGATCTTTCGAATACTTTGTCACAATATTTTATCACATGCTTTTTGACGGCAGTAAAACATGAAGTTAATAATTTGGAGAGTTCAGTGGTGGTACAAGAGCATGGATTTGCAATGAACCGTGCTTTGTATGGTATTTTATGAAGTTTAGGTAACCAATATAACGTAGGAAGCTTGTCTTGGCCTTCTGAAACACAGACAGCAAACTTGGTCGCTGAATGACAAGTTACAGAAGTGTATCTCGAACAAGTAGATTGTAGCGTACATTTCTCAAAATTTATCCAAATATCGACATATTTCTAGTTGTTGGTGTGAAATTACTTCTCATTTTTAGATCAAGTAATTTTAACTGAGTATATGTACATGTTGATACTTCATTGTGAACATGGCGGTAACGGCATCTAAATAACTTTAAATTTCAACATTTTGAACTGCTAAAATTCCAATTCATTTGAGAATGAGTGACCAGCCTGACAAAATTACTACAAATATCACATTTCATGGTGCATATTCATGAAAAATATCACTCTCATGTACTGAGTACACCGGCATGATAAACAGAGAATACCAGGTTCCTGTCTTTTGATATCAAGTTTATCAGGCGAGGCTTCGAGAACGCTTGCAGAATCGAGAGGCTTGCCGAGCGATTCTACATGCGTTCTCGAAGCTGAGCCTGATACACTTGATATCAAATGACACAAATCTGATATTATATTTATGCCCTTGTACACCCTTGCATTAGCGATTTCCGATTATTTATCGATGGTCCTCAGTGCATTCCAACATTTCGGCGGTCGATATTTTATGTATCAGCTGACCATTTGTTTTCCTATAATATTTTTTTCAAGTAGTTTTTCCATTTTTTTCAAGTTATAATAACATTTTTGCAAATTTTTCTAGTTGTCTCGTTCATTCATAAAATTGCAATGCCACGCTGACCTGATAAAGCTCACTTGACCTGATATAGCATATCTTTATCAGGTCAGTGTGCTAGAATGCAATTAATATATGGGACAATTGATAAATACTAATACTCAAATACTTTATGGTATGAATTGTTTAAGATCACATGTGTTCTGCTGTGCGTTTAATGTACAGGCGGTACATGGTCGACAAATAGACATATGAGACAGCTTTAGCATACACATCTAAGTACAGCCTGTAATACTGTAAATAGAACTAAATATTCAATCGTCAATAACTGCTTTTGGGTTCTGCTGGAAATAAATTGTTCAAGCTGAAATGATTTTACCTGGATTTCAAATGGATGACAGAAAGGAGTAATCAATGACGACCGGCCTGGATAATGCAGCATAGTATAAGTAAATAATCCAGGTGTCAAACTCCGTTCCCACTCTCATATCAAATTCTGAGAAGGGGCTTCACAAAAATCTAGACTGAACAGATATGCAATGGAGAGGTTCAGAACTGAACCTTAAATACAGCAAATATCTTATCAATAGAGTGTAGTTAAGCATGGGCAAAAATTTAGAACTCTACACGGTAGCCTGCAAATTTAATTGAACATAACATGCATAAATGCACGGACATGAAAAAGATGGCAACACAATGCCTGTGTGTTGCTGAGAAAGCACCTGCTGAAAATCTGACAACCCAAGGGACTAGTCGAATGTTTCTGGGGTACCCCTGCCAAAGACACATGTAACATAACTGTAACATACTTCTGGATTTTACAGCCTAGAATATATGTATTAAGGTGATGTCGAGTCAAACCGTAAACTAAACAACACAATCACGAAAACACGCCTATATTATTTTGACCCCTTTGAACCCCACTTTTATATTGTGAAACTGGGGTTTACAGGGGTATACATAATTTTTCTCATTTCTGCTCTAAAATATAGATTGTTGGTACTCGTTAGAACCACCTCATCGGCCTCGATGAGGCGGTTCTAACGAGTACCCACAATCTATATTTTGAGCAGAAATTAGAAAGATATCACAATTTTTCATCTTAAAATTTGCATTTTTCGGGAGTAAAATATACAATGTATTTCTATAGGCGTGTTTTCGTAATGCTTTTCCTGGGCAAGTTATTACCTGAGCAGTTAACCAGTCCAGTGCATATTTTCCAACACTCGCATTATTCCGAATATGCGGACCCATCAGCTGATAAACATAAAAACTAAATAAGCCTCCACATCCACATATCCACACACACTGACTACTGCTTCCAAATAAATAAACAACACTACTACAATAACGCAAAGGTACGCAAATAATGATTCCTAAGTTAATGCACCACAATTCCTAACATAGGGCCACTTAACAATTTATTCTTCGGAATCGGTAGTTATAATATGTTCTATAAAAGGGTTTTACTTTGGGAGCAAGGAATGCACCACAGAACCGAAAAATATAGAGCGTGCATGTTTTCTAAAATAATAATAAATAATCGACCTTATTTATAGAGGGTAACATATTTAGTAAACTAGTACGAATCTTCCATGTGGCCCTCTTTTCCTGGGTAGAACCAGTACTAAGCAATGTGGATAAAGTCTCTTGCTCCAGGAAACAACACTTCTGGCCCAGACTAGCTAGTTTTGGCCATTTAGGCCTCATCAGTTAGCCTTACGTATTTTCAAAACTCCACAATGGAATCAATGATCCCAAAGGACAAGAATATATAAACTACACTATGAGCCGAAAACTATGAGCCTAAAACTGCAGCATTAAACCTACAAATGCAAGGGCACACACAGTACACGGTGCAAATCTGCAGTAGAAAAGTTCAATAAGATGTGGTCAAAAAACGGCCAAACAAGATCTTTTATTAAGTCGCCGTTTCAAGAAAGAAGCCGATATACACTTTTACAATTCTCAGGAAGAATGAGTTATTCTACAGCAAAATGAAGGTAAAAAAAATATCCATTTATTTCGCCAAGAAACTCATTTTCATAAAAAAAAAAAAAAAAAAAAAAAACGCTGGGCAGTGTTGCGTTACTGACGCAAATAATGGGATAAACTGAAAAGAAAGCAGTATAAACTTAACACTATAAGGTATTTGTAATTTTTATACATAAATACTCAAGCTACAAGACAAGAAATACACCAAGTTTAATCAGGTCATGCAGATAAATAGAAATATCATCAGAGTTACAGAATTACCAAAATATCACGTACTCTAAGTTTTGTCTTAAACAATATATACTGGGTGAAAGAAGTTCCAATACATAAACTTGCTTCTGTAATCATGGTTACAGCAAATGAAAAATACACAAAAATTGTTCTGGTTACAAGACTCGCGTTTCTTTTCTTTTCTTTTTTTTTTTTTTTTTTTTCATGCAAAGGCCCAAACTGTTTTTCATCACGAAAACACGCCTATATAATTTTGACCCCCTCGAACCCCACTTTTATATTGTAAAACTGGGGTTTACAGGGGTAAACCGTATTGTTCTTATTTCTGCTCTAAAATATAGATAGTGGGTACTGGTAAGAACCGCCTCGATGAGGCGGTTCTAACGACTATCCGTAATCTATATTTTGAGCACAAATAAGAAAAATATCACACTTTTTCATCTTAAAATTTTCATTTTTTCAGCGGTAAAGTTGACACTGTGTTTGTATAGGCGTGTTTTCGTAATGGTTTATGTAAACTCGTCAGCCTGTGCTAATTCTTTAAATACCCAAGGTGCCACTGTAAAAGATTCGAAGAATGAATCATTAAAAAGCCTAGGTTTAACACCATTCAAGTACACAAAGCACAAGTTTTCTGAAATTTGATACATGTAACCATTTATTAGATACCCTGTTCATAAATGATCTGGAACTTTAGTTAAGGGAAACTGGCGATCACGTATAGGCCTCCTATTCTTTGAAGTATTGTGCAAAATGGTGCTCTCAAGTGAAACTGCGTAGGAAAGTGCAATTTGTAGTTCTACATGCTTCATGAGTTTTCTACATCATTTTCCATAACGGTCAACAGCACTGGTGGCAACCAAGCGTTTTGAGCTCACCTGGGCCCAAGGTTCCAGGGGAGCATATAGGATGGTAGTCCCTCCGTCGTCCGTCCGTCTGTCCACACTTTTGACCAGCTATATCTCTGCAGCCTGCAGGCTCATTTTTATCTGTAGCAAAATAGACGTGGGCGCAAACGAAAACCAACAGTTAGACTCCGATGGGCCCGACCAGAGACAGAACATCTGGTGGAACATTGATGAATTAGCTTTTTATCGAAATCGAATGAAAACTTTGGAATTTTTGAAGTTCACAAATAAAATGATCAGGAATCGATACAATCAACCCACAGCTCCCATCAGAGACACCAACGGGAAAGACACACAAACACGAAACAACAGACCTAATGGAAACATCAATAGCGGAAAGCCAAAAGGACAGTTAGTTTCCCACAAAATGGCCAATAGACTACCCAAATTAAATAATATAAGCGACACGAACACCCAAAAACCCATAACAAAAATAAACCGCGACAGAAGAACCGCCTTTGAACGGTCAGCGGAAACGAATTCCACTGGGGAACTTAAATCGATTTACGTGGCCACAGTCCTCGCCCTTATTTCCGTCGCGATTTAGAAAAATAATTTGTTCAGTCCGCATGAAGGCCTCCTAACTCATCAGCGCAACATCTCCGTGAACAAAAACAATCAAACAACACAGAGATGAAACAACGGTGAGGACTCGACAGCAAGAAACCACTGAAATGCTGGAGCAAACTGAAACCAACAGTTAGACTCCGATGGGCCCGACCAGAGACAGAACATCTGGTGGAGCATTGATGACATTAGCTTTTTTAGCGAAATCGAATGAAAACTTTGGAATTTTAGAAGTTCACAAATAAAAGCTTTGATTGTAGTGCAGCATCATGAAACATGTTGCAAGACAACTCTTGAGCAGAATAGTATGGGCAAAAGCAAATTTTTGCATTTTGTATCTAAACGTCCGATTCACATGTCTACATGCATCTTTAGCTGAATAGCAACCCGATACTGGAATTTTTCGCGGAATTTTGTATAGTTACTTTTTTGACAGAGTATATTTATGGTTTCTCCCCATTTCATAAAGAAAAAGCTATAAATCAAGGCATAACGGGGCATTATTTTAAAAAAAAGGAGTGATATAGAAGATAAATGGCTATGAGAAAAGGAACAAGCATAAAATATAGGCACACGAACAACAAAAAGCTCCGTTGGCTCTGTGGCGAAAAAAAAATGCTTTATCGACGACAGAATAACATTGTCCAATGAAACCGTCGACAAAAATGGCGACAGTAATCGACGACAACAATCGTCGACAGAGAAGACACCCCAGAAGAATGAAAAATACATTTTTTATAATCATAAAATGCAGGTATTATAATAATAATAATGATAATAATAATGACTTTATTTATAGAGAATGCCCAATTGTACATATGTCCAGTCTTCCCTGGGGTCCTCTTTTGAAACAGATACAAACATACAGATATTTACAACATTTACAAAGATGATGACATCAGAACATGTTCAGGCAAACGTAAGAAGCACTGACTTCATTTTATAAGGGCCTTTTAACTTCAGGAGAAAAACACTGAAGGTACCTTGCTTTAAACAGATCGAGATACTTTGTTTTATATTATCAGGGATGGCATAATGTATCTTGGAACCAGAGTATGATTGTGAGTTACGAAAGGGAAAGAACTCGATGTTCTTTTTTTTCTTTTTTTTTTTGTTTTGTTTTGTTATGGCTTGTCTCTGGGTGTTTGTGTCGCTTATATTATTTTATTCTGGATAGCCTATTGGCCATTTTGTGGGAAAGTTACTGTCCTTTTGGCTTTCCGCTTTTGATGTTTCCATTAGGGTCTGTTGTTTCTTTCCCTTTGGTGTCTCTGATGGGAGCTGTGGGTTAACTGTATCGATTCCTGATCATTGCCTCCACTTCTATTTTGGTATGTACAATAAGCCGTTAGCCGGCCTCGGTAGCTCAGTCGGATGTGCGTCCGGCTGGTGATTAGGAGGACGCGGGATCGATACCTGCCGAAGTCTGCAACATTCTTTCGTGGAGATTGATCATGAAATCTTTTCTACGGTCATTCTCTTTCTTCCGCTGATTCAAGAAGAACATTTTTCAGTTTCTGGCGAAAAACCGTGCATTGTACCGGTTAACCGCGTACGTTTAAGCCTGCCCAGGAAAAAGTGTTGATAGATAAACTGACCGACTCGAATATTACCTAATATAGTGTTGACTTGGTCGTAAAACTCCAATACAAACAAAACAAACAAACATTAGCTGTCTGTAGCGGATCTTGGTGCTCTTTGGTGACTATCAGTTGTGAATGTAAAGTAGTATTTCAGATATGATGGAGCATGGTTATTGACTACCTTGTGCATCATGGCAGCTTTTTGATAGTATATACTGTCTGGAAATGTCATCCAATTCAATTCAGTTAACATAGCCACTGACGGCGTATCTGTATTCTTAGCAAGAATAATTCTGGCTGCCCTTTTCTGCAGTTTTATCATGCAGTCTGTTAGGTTTTTGTTAATATTCCCACAGACAGTGCAACAGTAATCAATATGTAGTAGAATATTATGCATTAAAGAACATGTTTTTTGTTAGTATAGGTAGGCAGTTTTTGAGTCTATTGAGCTGGTATAGCAGGGAATTGCACCATTCAATTGTGTTTTCAACTTGCGTTTCCCATGGCACGGTCTGTTATCATTATTTGTTACTTGGATAAACTCATTAGAAAGAAGCAGATCTTGACAGTTATTTTTGTATCTTAGTTCTTTATTTCTAGTTGCAACAAACATTGCCTTTGTTTTGGGGAGATTGACGACCAATTTGACTCTAACACACCAGTTCTGGAAGTTTTCTAGGTCAGTATTCAATCAAACTGTTAGATGCAAAATGCAAGGATCGGAGGAAGACAGTGTGACATCATCAGCAAACAGATCTAGAATACATGTATTGATTCAGAGAGGCAAATCATTGTTATAAATTAGGAAGAGCAAGGGCCTAACAACAGATCCTTGTGGTACCCAAAGCTGTTGTCTGTTAAGGGCCTGATAGTTTACAAGAGAATTTGACTTGTTTGCAATATATTTTCCAAGTAGGACTGAAACCATAACTGTGTACTACGGCTAAATTTGTATTCTGTTTTTTCAAGCAGTAGGTCATGATTTACTAAGCCAAAGGCTTTAGTTAGGTCTAGAAATACAGTTCCTACAGTCTCACTGTTATTTAGGGCTTTTAACGAGTTATTAACAATCTTGGTCTGTGCGGTATGACCTCCTAAAACCTGATTTATTCATGTAGAATACTATTTGATTCGAGGAGGTTGGCCATACAGTTAATGACATGGCGTTCGAAAAAGAATCAATAACAGGGAACACAGAGATATGTCGATAGCTATTTATAACTGCTGCGCTTCCTTTTTTGAATATTGGAGTCACCCTAGCCTTTTTAAGACCGTCTGGGTAGGAACTGTATTTTATGTTCAAATTAAGAATGGTAGTTAATGGTTTTGAGATCACTGTGGCAGCAAGTTTTAAGGATTTTGCACCTATGTCATCTATGCCAGTTGCTTTATTGGCTTTAAGGTGTTGAAGATCTTTATGGATAAAGGAATCTGTCACAAGGGAAAGACAAAATTCTGGAGTCTATTTTCTAGCTTTGGCTTGACATAGTTTTTGATATTATTTAAATCAGGATTCACATTGTAGGTACTATTTGCTGTACTTAAGGACTTATGTACTGAAGTAACAAAGTTGTTGAAAGTGTTAACAGCAATGTCTGGGTCCAGTATAGGATTGCCATCACTGATAAAACGTGTGCATTGTTTGATCGATTTGCCAGTAACGTCATGTACAATTTGCCAGAGATGCTTTTGATTGCTACTTTTGTTGATGGAGTCCAAATACAATCTTGATTGAAAATTTCATATTAAAGTTTTAACTTTGTTCTCACAAAAGGAATACTGGCTATTGTTTTTTGATTTATGAAACTGGTCTCTAATGTTGATGCTTTTAAGATATCTGTAATAATGTCCTATAAAAGGGTAATCCTTTGGAAGCAAGGAATACACCACAGAACTGAAAAATATTGAGTGTATATGTTTTCTGGGCCAGACTAGCTAGTTTCGACCAATTCGGCCTCATCCATAGCGCAAACACGCCTATACAAATACATTGCCACCTTAATCGCCGAAAAAATGAAAATTTTATGATGAAAAGTGTGATATTTTTCTTATTTCTGGTCAAAATATAGATTCTAAGCACTCATTCGAACCGCCTCATCGATGGGGTTCTAACGAGTACCCACAATCTATATTTTAGAGCAGAAATAAGAAAAATAAGGTATACCCCCGGAAACCCAAGTTTTACTATATAAAAGTGGGGTTCATTTGGGTCAGAATTATATAGACGTGTTTTCGTGATGAGTGACCCTCAGATATTTTCAAAATTCCACAATGGAATCAATGATCCCAAAGGACAAGAAAATATAATCTACACTATGATGTAGGGCAGGGCGACGTTTTACCGCCGCCACACATTCTCACACACCAGTTTGGTTGCCTTGGTCTTTTCACTCGTCTTTTAGCTCCCCTAGGCCGAAAGCGCCAGGGGAGCTTATAGGACGGTAGTCCCTCCGTCGTCCGTCCGTCGTCGGTCCACACATGTGACCAGCTATATCTCTGCCGCCTGCTGGCTGATCTTAATCATTTCTTATCTGTAACATGCCTCTGATGGGCCATTGATGACAGTAGCTTTTAATCGAAAGAAAACTCTGGTTGTTATGGCAGCCACAAGGTCCAATAGACTTACAATGGGAAATTGCTTGTCAGCTTTGTAGCACCTTCAGTTTTGATCGGACCTTTCTGAAACTAATATATAAGTAGACTGGGGATGAAAGTACAATGAGTTCGAAAGCTGGCAAGGTCGGCCCATTAATTATAGAGTTACACCCCTTTCATTGCTTAACACGCCTTTTTCGACCTGTCATCACCATAGCCCCTTCAGTTTTGATCGGATCTTCCTGAAACTTATATACAAGTAAGTCAGGGTTAAATCTAGGATGAATTCGAAAACTAGCGATGCCGGTCAATTACCCAAAGAGTTATGTCCCTTACTTTGCTGAAAGTGCTTATTTTTGACCTTGCCATCACTGTAACCGCTTCAGTTTTGACCGGATCTTCTTGAATCTTCCAAGCATGTGAGTCAGGGATAAAAGCTCGAACGTTCGAAAACTGACGAGGTAGGCCTATCGGTCATAGAGCTACGTCCCCTTGATTACTGAAAATGCCTATTTTTGACCTTGTCATCACCATAGCCCATTCAGTTTTCAGAGGATCTGTTTGAAACTCATATGTAAGTAAGTAAGGGATAAAACCTCAGAGTAACTTTGACTTTCAAGGTCGTGGCCTTAAGGTCAAGGTCACTGTGGCTATTTTTAGAAAAGCATTGTCATTGCTCTAGCGCTTACACTTCCTTACGGATTTCAATATCTCGTCCTACAAATGTTCCTTATGACAGTATCTCGAGTGCGTTCGACTTTCAAGGTCTTGGCCTCAAGGACAAGGTAACTGTGACCTACAATTCATTCACTGATTTCAATATGACTCCACACAAATGTTCCTTATAAGTAAGTTGGACTTTCAATGTCATGGTCTCAAGGTCAGGGTCACTGTGGCTATTTTTTAGAAAAACTTTGGGATCTTTGATTCTACTGTGAACTTTTTAAATTATTTCAGGGTCAATGATTGGCCTTAATCGCCGAAACAAGGTAGTCTGGCCTAGAAAACATGTGCACTCCATAATTTCCAGTACTGCGGTGTATTCCTTGCTTCCAAAGGATAACCCTTTCTAGAACATATTTGTCATCGCTCTACCGATTTCAATATAACTTCACATATGACAATATCTCAAGCGAGTTTGACTTTCAGGGTCCTCGGTTCAGGGTCATGGTCACTGTGGTTATTTCTACAAAAACCTTTTGGACCGCTCTAGTGCCTACATTTATTAATAGATTTTAATAAAACTTCACACAAAAGTTGGGTATGATAATATCTCAAGCAAATTCGACTTTGATGGTTTGTTGGTTGATTTGAGGTTTAACGTCCCCGTCAACACTGTAAAGGTCTTTTTGGAGACGTTGCTTCAAATTTTGTGGGACTTTTACCCGACATTGAGATGAAATGACATCTCAAGCCCTGTTGCCAAATGAAACCGATAGGGTTCATTAGCATGGACAGTCCGCCTCGCACCGCGGTTCGTGGACTGGCTTAGATCCTCCTAGCGGTTTACCAGTACTAGTGTGCGGGCCGGATTCAGCCCTGCGTGGAAGCATCATGCAGCCCATATATTTCTTCAAGCCCCTATGAGCGGGGGCCGTGAGGTCCTACGGTCAAGGTCAGGGTCCCTTTGGCTATTTGTAGAAAAAATTGACATCGCTTTAGTGCCTACATTTATTGATAAAATTTGCTATAATTTTACTGAAATGCTAGAAATGATTATATCGAGCCAGTTCGACTTTCGGGGTCCTGGTCTAAAGGTAAAGGTCACTTTGACTATTTTTTTATAAAAAAAAAAACATGGTTGTCGCTCTAGAGCCTATATTTAATTGATGGATTTTAATAAAACTTTACACAAATTCAGCGGATAATAACATCTCAAGCAAGTTGGACTTTTGCCAATTCAGTGTGATCCACACACAAAGTAGTCTTGTTCGAGGGGATTTGTATTGCCTGCGCTGCTTTTTTATCATAGAGTTACATCCCTTTGATTGAAGAAAATGCTTGTTTTTGACTTTGTCATCACCTTAGCCCCTTCAGTTTTGATCGGATCTTCTTCTAACGTGAGGCATAAAAGCTTGGATGAGTTCAAAAACTGGTGAGGTTGACCTTTTTATTTCCCTTTGATTGCTGAAAATGCCCATTTCTCATCATGATAAGTCCCCAAGTTTTGAACGGGCCTTTTACATTGACTTATTTATATAGGGGACATCTTTAAACATCCTCTTGTCTGAAATCACAAGGCCCGGGTCTTTGTTTTATGGTATGAAGCTTTATCTTTTGGACCTGTACCACGATTTTCAAATTATAGCCTTGGGCCAAATATGACCCTGCTTAAGGGGTTTAAATAAATTGAAATCCAGGCGTTTTCGTGCTTCAAGTCTGTCTACTTATGATTTTTCCACCCTTTACACTACACTTCCTCATAATCTTATAAAAGAAAACCTTAATGATTTAACTGAATGAACATTTCATAGGGAAGACTCCCTGTATTTTGCATGTAATGTCAGAAATGCGTTTTTTCACTTCTTTCCCTTCTGAAGAGCATAAAATTTTTACTTTATGGTCATGTCAGAAAGAGTGAGAAGCTCTCACCTTTCTACTTGACAATATTTACATAAGATTTGGTACTAAGTTATATAGACATGCTGTGGGTATTCCAATGGGTACAAATTGCGCACCACTTGTGGCTGATCTATTTTTGTTTTGTTGTGAGAGAGACTTCATGATGACCCTTTCTGCTGAAAACCCGTCTGAAATCATTGAAGCTGTTAGCTCCACTTCTAGATATTTGGACGTTTTATTAAATATTGATAATACCTATTTTGATGGTTTGATCAGTCCAATTTGCACCCCCCCCCCAGTACTTCAGTTAAATAAAGCAAATTCTTCTGATACCGAGGCCCCGTTTTTGGATTTACATCTATCTATTGTAGATGGGTTTGTTTCTTGCAAAATTTATGATAAACGCGATGATTTTGATTGTGGGATTGTAAATTTCCCTTTTTTGGATGGTGATGTTCCTCGTGCGCCATCGTATGACGTTTTTATTCTGCAATTAATTCGATTTGCCAGAGTATGTAGTCATGTAACTGACTCCAACAGACGTAATAAATTGTCAACGGCTAAACTTCTTAATCAGGGTTACCGGTACCATTAACTGCGCAATCCCTTTTCAAAATTTTATAGACGTCATTCTGATGTAATTTCAAAATTCAATACTGGACTTAAATCTTTTCCGCAACAAGGTCTATCAGAACCCGAATTTTATGGTAACTTAGTATATTCAGAAAAATATATAACCGCAATGACTTCAGCACCCAATTTCGTAAAATAATTCTTCGATATAAAAAGATTGGGTACAACATAAATGTTATACGACAGACTGCACTAGTTGAAGCCATTGTAAAATCACATGATACAGCAACCGGCCCCGATGAAATTCATTAAGCATCTGCCAAAACAAAAAGTTCTCTTTCAACACTTTTAGATATCTTTAATAATGTTTGTGAAACGGGGGTCTGTCATGAGAGCTGGCGTTTAGCTACAGTTGTACCAATTTCAAAGACAGTGAAAAATTATGCAGAACCTATGAATTATCGACCGATAGCTTTGACAAGTTGTTTGTGTAAAACAATGGAGAGAATGATAAACAAGAAATTAGTTGGGTACTTAGATTCTAACAACCTCATTTCAGAATATCAGTCAGGTTTTCGTTCGGAACGTAGTACCAACGACAATTTAATAAGACTAGAAACATTTATACACATTGCTTTTATAAACAAAGAACACGTAGTAGCTATCTTTTTCTACTTGCAGAAAGCATATGATACCACATGGCGTTATGGGGTATTAAAAGATCTCCATAACTTCGGCTTAAGGGGAAAACTTCCCAGTTATATTCAAAGCATTTTAGGCGAAGTGCGTGTGATATCTGTCCTGTCAGCTTTCTATGAACAAGAGCAGGGTGTCCCACAAGGTAGTATTCTCTCAACTACGCTATTTAACATCAAAATAAATAAGAGTGTACAATGTTTTGACAACAAAACAGATTGATCATTGTTTGTTGATGATTTTTAATATGTTATCATTAAAAATATGAAAACAATTGAACGAAAGTTACAACAAAATTTAAAAAGAATAGAAGAATGGACTGATAAAAATGGTTTCAAGTTCTCCAAGTCGAAAACGCAGTGTGTTATTTTTGTAAGCTACGGAAGAAACACGAACATCCTTCCCTGTTTTTATGCGGATCACAAATTCCTGTTGTTGAAGAAGCCAAATTTCTAGGGGTCATACTTGATCAAAAGATATCTTTTATTCCCCACATTTAATATCTTAAGCGAAATGCTTAAAATCCTGACTCGTCTGAAGGTTTTAGCTCATACAAGCTGGGGAGCAGATCGGTATACCTTATTACATCTTTACCGATCTTTAATAAGATCTAATTTAGATTATGGATTAGAAGCCCCCTTGGTGTAGTGGTTACGCTACTCGCCTTGTAAACCAGGGGCCGCAGGATTGATCCCGGACTTCTCCAGACTTTCGGATGAGTCTTTAAACCGAGGTCCCGTCTCCGTATGACCTTAGCTGTTGGTGGGACGTAAAACTCAAACACTCACTCACTCTAGATTATGGGTCTGTTATTTATGGTTCTGCTAGAAAATCCTATGGATACTGTCCATCACCTAGGCCTTCGTCTGGCTATGGGAGCCGTCCGTACTTCTCCCGTATTAAGCCTTAATGTGGAAGCAGGTGAACCATCTTTAACTTCGCGCAGAGAAAAACTTTCTCTTCAGGATGCTATCAGACTTGCTGCTAATCCATCTAACCCGGCTTTCAAAATTTCATTCCCACCTGAATTTGTGGATAAGTATGAAATTAAACCCACAGCAATCAAACCTTTTGAATTACGTATATTACCACCGCTAGAAAATTCAGGTATCGACCTTAAAAAATATTCCAAAACATGAAACCGCAGAAGTTCCATCTTGGTGTATTAAAAAAAACCTTCTATTCTGTTTGACTTACATCATGGCAAAAAATCCGAATCAAACCCAATACTTCTCAAACAAAATTTTCAGCTACTGCAGTCACGTTATGGTGATTACCGGCAAGTCTACACTGATGGTTCCAAAGAAGGAGATATAGGTGGTTGTGCATACGTTTCTAAAGATACGCACAAAACCTTGTGCCTTCCAGATGGTTCATCTATTTTTACAGCTGAAGCCAAAGCAATAGACCTAGCTTTAGTTTTATCAGTTCTTCAACAATTCAAAAAGCAATTATATTTTCTGATTCACTTTCTGTGCTTAAGGCTTTAGACCATTCATCTAAAAATCCTCAAATACAAAAAATGATCCAAAAACATGAAATTTCTAAAACACACCAAATCTTGTTTTGTTGGCTTCCGAGCCATTGTCGGCAATGAATATGCTGACAAGAAAGCAAAGGAATCACTCAATCTGGATCCGTCTTTTTTAAAAAAAATTCCTTTCAATAATTTTAAACCATTTATCAACGGATACATCTTGTCGGAATTGCAAGGCGAATGGGACCGTGCAATAAATAACAACCTCCTTGCAATTAAACCTGTCGTTGGAACAAAATGCTCTCCTCCACAGTTTTTCAGGAAAGAGGATGTATTATTAACACGACTACGCATTGGCCATACTAGAGTTACTCATTCTTATATTTTATATGGTGATCAGCCATTCACTGGTTAACACATCTTAATTGAATGTGTAGACTTTTCACAGTCCCGTAACTTATACTTCAAAGCTGACACTTTGCAGCAATTGGTTCAAGATGTACCTGTTGATAATATAATTTTATTCTTAAAAGAAATTGGACCTTTTTTTATAAGATTTAACTTTGTTTCATATTTTTATACTTTATCATTAACTTTTTTAACTTTTAATATCCCCAAAAATCTACATACCTTTGATCTTTAACCGATTGTCGCGTATGATCCACAAAGAGGGTTGTCGCGTCGTTAAATACGAAATCATCATCACCATGCCTTCTTTCACAGTTTCTTCTCTTTTTTCTAAACATCCCTTATAATTTGCTGGTCCACAGGTGAGCGATACATGGCCATCTTGTTGTTTTTTTTTCTAATCCAATTTGGCGGAATGTTACTAAATATTGAAACGAGTTTGACCAACATTCGTCAATTCTTAAATGGGCCCCGCCAAGCGATTTTGGTACTTATCGCCCGTGCCAGCAGCGAAGGTTCAGGCGAGCCTGCGCATCCGCGCAGTCTCGCCAGAACCTTCGCTGCTCGCTCATACAAGCAGTGAATCAAGAAAACCCTCAGACAGAAAGCCATATCCCTGGCCCCTCTGAAGAGCTGGGCATGCGCAGTTAAAATTTGTCATGACGGCATGCTCGAAGACACAAATTCGCTTAGCGGGGCTCAAATGATATAGGATACAGATAAGTCTTTTTTGGTCCCAAAGGAGCAGGTTTCGAGGCCCTTGACCCTTCAAGTGCAGACTAGCAATTATTTTTTTAAATTTCTGGCCCTATATTGGCCATTTTGGGGGCCTGTGACCTTGAATAGGTCACCAAAATCTAATCAAATATGCGCTATGTTGTAATGCTATATTGTACCAAGTTTGAATAAAATTAATAAATTTGTTAATGTGATAAAGTGCAGCAGACAAGCCATTTTTGGCCCCAAATTGAATGCTTTTCGGGGCCTGTGACCTTTTAAAAAGGCCAAGGTCAATAAAATCTAATCAAATCTGCGGTATGCTGTAATGATACATTGTGCCAAGTTTGACTAAAAGTAATCAATTCGTTAATGTGAGAGAGTGCAGACAAGCCATATTTGGCCCATAATTGAACGCTTTTGGGGGCATGTGACCTTGAAAAAGGTCGAGGTCATCAAAATCTAATCAAATCTGCGGTATGTTGTATGATATATTGTACCAAGTTTGACTAAAATTAATCAATTGGTTAACGAGATAGTGTGCTGACAAGCCAATTTTGGCCAAAAAATGACTGTTTTTGACAACATGGTCAAGGTCATCATAGCCTAATGACTGTTTTCCCCATCCTAATGATGTTACTATTAAGTTTGGTCAGAACCCATCAACAGGTTCAGGAGATTTAGAGCTTCAAACTACACCGACGCAAGCGTGATCCTCACCAGAAGGAAAACATGTATGTCCCCCTCCACTCAGATGGAGGACTTAATGATATTTCAAGCCCTGCTGTCAAAACAAACCAGAAGGGTTTATATGTAGGGACGGTCCGACTCACACCATGTTGCCATGGCAGGCTTAGACCATCTATGCGGTTTTAAATTACCATTACTCATGTGCGGTCGGTGGCAGATCTGCATGAAAGCATCATGGAGCCCCATCAATTTCTTCAAGCCCCGATTGACGGGGGCCTCTGATTAAACTGGTCACGTTTGAGACAAAGTTATGTTTATGAGGGTGTGTTTATCTATATGAATTTTTTTCGACATAATCAAAAGATTTACTCAGACGCTATGTGAAATGCGGGTCGTAAATGATTTAAAAATGGCCAAAACGTTCAGAATCTCTGAATAAGGACAGCATAGCTGTATAAGTTTATCAACGACCTGTGAGAGCTCAACGATCAAGCTTGACAAGGCTATTCGATGTTTTAGGGGAAGCAGGTTTCGGATTTCTTTTTTCACAGGATTTTGAAATTATAAATAAGTTTTTGGATAATATCGTGATGTAGAAGTCGTGAACAAGTGGTTAATATGATGCAGTACGATCCTCAGTAAAACAATATCGCCTAATATAAAATCCAAACTACAGGCGATTTACCTCAAACGCGGACTAGTCCAAAATTTAAAGTGCAGTCACGTCTTACTGCGTTTTGAAAGACTATTATAAAACAATGTTGTTGTTTTTTTTTGGTTTGTTTGTTTGCGCCCAGTATACCGTATACTGAAATCAGCTAACTGTAAACTGCACGAGTAAAGGTATTAATAATAGAGGATAATTTTTATTTCATACAGGTCTATCAACATTAGAAGCTGATTGGTTATGCCCGGATAAGAACGTCTTCTGTTTCTTCAAATGTGTATTTTCTAATTTCAATGGTGGACATTGTGAAGGAGAAAACTGCATTTGTGTACCAGTAAACGACACAAGAGGTAAATTAATATAATCCTTATAGACAAAGATATTATTTAATAACATTAATAATTTTATGAAATGTCGGAACTGGCTCATGAAAATTGGGGAGTTGTAAATCCTCAATGATACTACTCACTCTGGTACACAAAGCAGTTAAACATCGAACCCTTACTTGCTTGTCCAAGCGATGCGAAACAGTTATTTACTGCTACTGATATCGGTGAGAGATATTAAAACGTAAGGAGATTATCAAAAGATAAGTTTATTCCTTTTGTTATACCAGGTTCGATATAAGAAAATTAGGTACAGCATAAATGTTATACAAGGTTCATGCATGGTAATTAACCACATCACGGTTGATAACATTGCTTGGTTCGTCAAATTTTAGCTTAAATGTACAAATCTTTTAAATAATGTGCAACGCATATATTAAGGCATTTGCGGTGATCCTATCACATCAGAATTAACACGGTGAGTGAGTGAGTGTTTGAGTTTTACGTCCCACTAAAAGCGAAGGTCATACGGAGACGGGACCTCGGTTTAAAGACTCGTCCAAAGGTCTGGAGAAGCCCGGGATCGATCCTGCGATCCTTGGTTGACAAGGCGAGTAGCGTAACCACTACACCACGGAGGCTCCCAGAATCAACACGGTAAATGTTGGTGTATGTCGGAGAAACTGTGCTCTACCTCTTCTTCTTCTTCTTCTTCTTCTTCTTCTTCTTCTCCAATAAGTGTGATTGCACATTATTTTCGTATTACATTCCTTAAATAAATCTATATAATTAACATATATGTAGGCCAAGTTCTGCAACGGAAGGTCAGGTGATTTTTCTCCGGGTACTCCGATTTTCGCCCACCTCTGATTAACGATTGGCTCGATATTAGTGAAATAATCTTGAAAGGGCCGTAAAACCAAAATAAAAAAAAAATATATATACAGTCGAACTTTAATGGCTCGAACACCTTTGGGATCTCAAAAATCTGTTCGAGACAAGGGTTAGTTCGAGTCATTGAGGTTACTATCAGGAGGCATAACGAGATACTTTTAGACATCTTTTCGGAGTTCTATAATAAATATGTATGCTGTGAGTACTCATTAGAATCTCCTCATCGAGGCGATTCTAATGAGTACCCACAGCATACATTTGCAAGATAAAAGACTTAAATCTCTTAATTATCCCCCACTATTTATTATGTAGAGGATTTTGCTAGGGGCTTAAGAATGGGTTCGACATATCCATGGTAAACGAGCATCGGTGTTCGAGCCATCGAGGTTCGACTGTATATGTATATGTCTACAACACCACGAACGAGAGGATAAATATAGGCTGGGCGTACATCTTGAATGTATATTAGCAGTACAGATGTATGTATATATGTCATGAAATTTTGAATAAATAAATAACTTTGTTTCTCTCTTTAACTGCAAGCCGGTGGATCAGGGCTCAGATTCTATGACGATTCCAGCGCAAAGACTTACTTAAAATTGAATTTGTCAGATGTAATGCTGGTTGGTACCCGATGCTCTGTCTCTGGTTGGGCCCACAGGTGTCTAAGTGATGGATTTCTTTTCTTGCACACCAGACAAGGAAATCCGTGATTTTACCCTGGGATAGAAATTTATGTTCTGACCCTGGTGTTCCGACCCCAAATCGAATATAATCGCGTGTTTGATAAATGCACTGGTTGATTACAACCAAATGTGGGGCGTCGTCATGCATGACGTCACTAAACATTCCTGTTGTGTCATCACAAAATGGCGGACGTCGGTAACCGAAGTGACAGCAGCATTAAAAATTCGCAATAGAAATGGAAGGTATGCAAGAAAAAGAATCCAATATGGGTGTGTGGGGTGGATAGAAAAACCCGTCCCATGGGAACACTGTCCGGCATCACTCGGCAAGCCTCGTGATGCCGGACAGTGTCCCTTAGGACGGATTTTTCAATCCACCCCTCACACTCATATAAGATTCTTATATGCTCCAGCATTTCAGTTATTTCATGGTGTCTGGTCCTCACCGTTATGTAATTGTTTGAATTTTATGTTCTCGGAAATGCAGTTTTTGTTTGTTTGTTTGATTTGAGGTTTAACGTCCCCGTCAACACTGTTAAGGTCATTTTGGAGACGTTGCTTCCAATTTTGTGGGACTTTTACCCGACATTGAGATGAAATTACATCTCAAGCCCTGTCGCCCAATGAAACCAATAGGCTTTTTAGCATGGATGGTCCGCTTCGCACTGCGGTTCCTGGACAGGCTTAGATCCTCTAAGCGGTTTACCAGTACTAGTGTACGGGCCGGATTCAGCTCTGCGTGGAAGCATCGTGCAGCCCATATATTTCTTCAAGCCCCTATGGGCGGGGGCGGTCGGAGTTGCAGTACTGATGAGATAGGAAGACTTTTTGCGGACTGAACAAATTATTTGTGTAAGCTACGACGGAGTTGAAGTCAAATTTATGAGGGAAGCAAAGTTATCAACAGTGATTGGGTTAACTGCCAAGCACGCAGTCTGTCGTATAACATTTATGTTGTACCCCAAAGCTTTATATCGAAGAATGATTTTATGAAATTGGGCCCTAAAGTCATTGCAAAAATATATATTTTTCTGAATTTATATACTAAGTCAGCATATAATTAGGGCCCCGCACTGAAAGTGTGGGTGCCCTATAGTATTCACTCTGTCCGTCCGTCTGTCTGTCCGTCTGTCCGTCCACAATTTTTTTTTATCCTCCATAACTTTCTTATTCCTGGATGGATTTAAATATTACTTGACAGAAATGTTAACCATAATGTGATGGAGTGTTGCGCGCAAGACCCAGGTCCGTACCTCAAAGGTCAAGGTCATACTTAGAGGTTAAAGGTCTGTCTGTCCGTCGGTCCGTCTGTCCGTCGACAATTTTTTTTATCCTCCATAACTTTCTTATTCCTGGATGGATTTAAATATTACTTGTCAGAAATGTTAACCATAATGTGATGGAGTGTTGCGCGCAAGACTCAGGTCCGTACCTCAAAGGTCAAGGTCATACTTAGAGGTTAAAGGTCAAAAAAGGGTCTTTCCTGTGTCCAATTAATAACTTTGTTATTATTATTCCTGGATGGCAGAAGTGTTAACCATAATGTGATGGAGTGTTGCGCGCAAGACTCAGGTTCGTACCTCAAAGGTCAAGGTCATACTTAGAGGTTAAAGGTCAAAAAAGGGTCTTTCCTGTGTCCAATTAATAACTTTGTTATTATACCTGGATGGATTTAAATATTACTTGGCAGAAATGTTAACCATAATGTGGCCCCGCACTGAAAGTGTGGGTGCCCTATAGTAATCACTCTGTCCGTCCGTCTGTCTGTCTATCCGTCTGTCCGTTCACAATTTTTTTATCCTCCATAACTTTCTTATTCCTGGATGGATTTAAATATTACTTGGCAGAAATGTTAACCATAATGTGATGGAGTGTTGCGCGCAAGACTCAGGTCCGTACCTCAAAGGTCAAGGTCATACTTAGAGGTTAAAGGTCAAAAAAGGGTCTTTCCTGTGTCCAATTAATAACTTTGTTATTATTAGGGCCCCGCACTGAAAGTGTGGGTGCCCTATAGTAATCACTCTGTCTGTCCGTCTGTCTGTCTGTCCATCTGTCCGTCCACAAATTTTCCTACTCCTCTGATAGCGCTGCCGGGGCCCTAGTCAGTTTCACTGACAGCTCTAGTTCGGATTCATTTTAAAACAAAACACCCGTGCAACATAGTGCATATTTTCATATCTCCAAATAGACTACTTTTATGATGAAAATCCGTGTTTTTTTCTTATTTACACTGTAAACATAAGTTTGTAGTTCTCGATAGAACCACCACATGGAAGTGGTTCTAGCGAGTACCTAAAACCTATGACTTAGAGCAGAAATAATAAAAATAGCGTATACCCCCGTTAACCCCAATTTTCTCTATACAAAAAGGGGATTATTGTTGTTTAATTCACAGACGTGTTCACGTGATGCGATAGGTCTTGTTGTAGACAATATTAAAGTCCAACATTGAATTTTGAAACCTTGTCGGAATGACGTGTATAAAACTTGGAAAGCGAAAGGCTCCGGTGGAGCGAATATGATAGGCAGCTGTCCGTCGTCATGTTTCGTACGTCGTAAAAAATGGTATTTACTGCCAAGTCATAGCAGATATGTTGACAAAACTTTTATAGAAATGTTTCTTGATTAAAACTTCTCTCAGCCATATGTTTTTATGCCAACCTGAGGGTCCCGGGTTGTGCTGGGACACTGCACCACCCCCTCCACTTCATAAAAGGCCATATTACTCAGAAACCATTCATAACCCCTACCCCAAACCATATATATTCTTGTTCCCAACGATAAGACGCATTCAGCTCATCAACACCAACCTTGGGGTCCCCGGGATGTGCTAGGGTCTTGCCCCACCCCCTCCACTTCATAAAAGGCCCTATATATCGGAAACCTTACGGATCCCCACCCCTAGACCATACATATTATTGTTCCTTATGATAAGACGCATTCAGTTACAGCAACCGGGGGACCCAGGGTGCGCTCGGGGCCTTGACCAACCCCCTCCACTTCATAAAAGGCCCAATATCTCGGAAACCTAATAAATCCCCACCCCTAAACCATATATATTGTTCCAGAGGATAAGACACATTCAGTGACACCAACCTGGGCGTCCCTGGATCGGGCCAGGGCCATGTTTCACCCCCTCCACTTCATAATAGGCCATATATCTCAGAAACCACTAAGAGCCCCACCCCTTAACCATATATATTCTTGTTCCTTATGATAAGACGCATTCAGTGACACCGACCTGGAGGGGGTGGGGGGGGGGGCGGCGCCGGGGCCTTGTCCCGTATCCTCGAATTCATAAAAGACCCAATATCTCGGAAACCTTATAGATCCCCACCCCTACACCATATATGTTTTTTTCCACTTTTGATAAGACAGACTCAGTGACGTCAACCTGCCCCCCCCCCTTGGGATGGACCTGGGTCTTGCCCCAACCCCTCCACTTCATAAAAGGTGATATATCTCAGAAACCATTAAGATCCCCACCCCTAAACCATATACATTGCTCAAAACAATTGCAGGAGCAAACACATATTTCCTCATTGTATAAATATCCTAGATAATGATGATGAAACAAAGATTCAGAAAGATGAATAACTTTATCTGCAACATGTAAATGGCAATCATTGGCAACCAGTTCACACATCACGGCCTGTAACATGTTTAGGGAGAATTTGCATAAATGTTTGAGAAATCGCCATCCTTACGTCAGATTATTTCAAATGTCACAGACATGCGCAAATCAGTCACTTTTTCCTGTCAGTAATATGTATGACCACCTCGAGCAGCACAACTCTCCTGACATCGCAGAGGCATGCTACGAACCAAATTTTGAACAGTTTGTAAAGCTAGTGTTTCCCACTCATGTCTTAGGATGTTTGTGAGTTCTTGAATAGTCAGTGTAGGATGATCGCCCCGTAAGATACGTCTGAAAAGAATGCCCTACACATATTCTATTGGGTTTAAGTCGGGAGAACGCACCGATCAGTTCGTTTCTTTAAAGGTATCACGATTAAAGTAATCAATGCACGCTCTAGCAGTATGGGGGCGCGCATTATCTTGCATCAGAATGAAATTGTCGCCGATTGCCCCAGCGAAAGGCCTCACATTAGGATCTAGAATTTCCTGTCGATACCGTCATGCAGTCAATGTACCTCCGTTTATCACGTACTTCATAAGAAATTCTACCCAATACTATCACTGAACATCTGTCTGTTTCCACAATGTTGCAGTCCTCGTATCGTTCTCTGGGTCGTCTCCAGACTCGAATACGTCGATCACATGCACTCAAGTGAAATCGGCTTTCATCCGTGAACAGAACTTTACGCCAGTCTTTGCAATCGCCAGTTTTGATGTTTTTAGTCAAACTCATATCGCCGTGCACGTTGTTGCCTGGCGAGAATAGGCCCGTTTGCCGGACGTCTGACCATCGGACCACCTTCATGTAACCTGTTACGTATTGTTTGATCTGATATCCTTTTACCAATTGCATGCGGGAAATCGATTTGTAGCCTTCTGGCCGTGTACTGCCGATTTTGTAGCGCTAGATTTCGTACATATTGATCTTCCCTTTGTGGCATCATGCAGTGTCGGCCTAGTAAACTCGCCCCTCTCCTGGTAGCGTCCCTGGCAACAGCATTTCTCGATACATCAAGCAACGATCCTTTGGGTGTACACACTTTCAAGTAAAGCATCAGCTTGAGCGACCTCACCTTTTTCCAAGAACCGCCTAACACCATATGATGCCGAAAATGACGCATAACCGAAGAAGTGACATATTTCTGACTCGAACTCAAATTTTGAACATTGCAAAGCGGTGATGTTATACAGGCTTAAATGTTTGCTCCTTTAATTATTTTGAGCAGTGTATATTCTTGTTCCTTTCAGTGACAGCAACCGGGGGGGGGGGTGGGGATGGTGAGATGCACCCGGAGCCTTGCCCGGCCCTCTCCACTTCATAAAATGCCCGATATATCGGAAAACCTTACAGATCCCATCCCTAAACCAGACCAGACACCAACCTTTAGGCCCCTGGGTTGGGTCGGGATCAGGCCCCATCCCCTCCATTTGGCGGCAGGGTTTGAGATAAAAGTCCCACTAAGTTGGAAGCAACGTCTCCTAAATGACCTTTACAGTCTTGACGAGGACGTTAAACCTAAAATCAAACTAACAAAAAAAAAAAAAAAAAACGCACGAGGAACCACATCACCCAAGAAAGGATTAAAAGAATTAAAATCGTCGTGTTATTCATATTTTCAACTTACCTTGGCCGAAGGCTCCTGGGGAGCTTATAATTTTGTTTGATTTGATGTTTAATGTCCCCGTCAACACTATATATGTCGTTTTGGAGACGTTGCTTCCAATTTTGTGGGACTTTTACCCGACATTGAGATGAAAAGACATCTCAAGCTCGTCGCCCAATGAGACCAACAGCGTTTATAAGCATGGACGTTCAGACTCGCACCGCTTTCCGTGGGCAGGCTTAGATCCTTCAAGTGGGTAGCCAGTAATCGTGTGCTGTCGGATTCAGCTCTGCGTTGGTCATCCGTCGTCCGACCGCCCACAGATTTGACCGGTTATATCTTTGCAATCTGCAGGCTGATCTCAACAATTTCTTATCTGAAACATGCCTCTGGCGAGGCATTGATGACAATTGCTTTTTTCTAATCTCGAATGAAAACTTTGGTTGCTGTGGCAACCACAAGGTCCCATAGACTTGCAATGTGAAAATGCTTGTCAACACCGTAGGACCTTCAGTTTTGATCGAATGTTTCTTAAACTTATATTTAAGGTTGCTTGGGATAAAACCTAAGGTGAGTTCGAAAACCGACCAAGCGCGTGGAGTTACTTCCCATTGATTGTTGAAAATGCCTATTTTTGACATGGTCTTCAGTGTAGCCCCAGTTTTTATCAGATCTTCCTGAATTTCACAAAAAGATATGTCAAGGCTTCAAGCTCGGATGAGGCCAAAAATTAGCGATGTCGGTCGATTACTGACGGAGTTATGTCCCCTACTTTGCTGAAAATGCTTACTTTTGACCTTGGCATCCCTGTAGCCCTTTCAGTTTTGATCCGATCTCCTTGAAACTTACAAACACGTAAGTCCATCCAGGAATAAGAAAGTTATGGAGGATAAAAAAAATTGTCGACGGACAGACGTACCGACGGAGAGACAGACCTTTAACCTCTAAGTATGACCTTGACCTTTGAGGTACGGACCTGGGTCTTGCGCGCAACACTCCATCACATTATGGTTAACATTTCTGTCAAGTAATATTTAAATCCATCCAGGAATAAGAAAGTTATGGAGGATAAAAAAAAATTGTAGACGGACAGACAGACGGACGGACAGAGTGAATACTATAGGGCACCCACACTTTCAGTGCGGGGCCCTAATTATATGCTGACTTAGTATATAAATTCAGAAAAATATATATTTTTGCAATGACTTTAGGGCCCAATTTCATAAAATCATTCTTCGATATAAAGCTTTGGGGTACAACATAAATGTTATACGACAGACTGCGTGCTTGGCAGTTAACCCAATCACTGTTGATAACTTTGTTCCCTCATAAATTTGACTTCAACTCCGTCGTAGCTTACACAAATAATTTGTTCAGTCCGCAAAAAGTCTTCCTATCTCATCAGTACTGCATCTCCGACCGCCCCCGCCCATAGGGGCTTGAAGAAATATATGGGCTGCACGATGCTTCCACGCAGAGCTGAATCCGGCCCGTACACTAGTACTGGTAAACCGCTTAGAGGATCTAAGCCTGTCCAGGAACCGCAGTGCGAGGCGGACCATCCATGCTAAAAAACCCTATTGGTTTCATTGGGCGACAGGGCTTGAGATGTAATTTCATCTCAATGTCGGGTAAAAGTCCCACAAAATTGGAAGCAACGTCTCCAAAATGACCTTTACAGTGTTGACGGGGACGTTAAACCTCAAATCAAACAAACAAACAAAAACTGCATTTCCGAGAACATAAAATTCAAACAATTACATAACGGTGAGGACCAGACACCATGAAATAACTGAAATGCTGGAGCATATAAGAATCTTATATGGGTGTGAGGGGTGGATTGAAAAATCCGTCCTAAGGGACACTGTCCGGCATCACGAGGCTTGCCGAGTGATGCCGGACAGTGTTCCCATGAGTCAGAAATATGTCACTTCTTCGGTTATGCGTCATTTTCGGCATCATATGGTGTTAGGCGGTTCTTGGAAAAAGGTGAGGTCGCTCAAGCTGATGCTTTACTTGAAAGTGTGTACACCCAAAGGATCGTTGCTTGATGTATCGAGAAATGCTGTTGCCAGGGACGCTACCAGGAGAGGGGCGAGTTTACTAGGCCGGCACTGCATGATGCCACAAAGGGAAGATCAATATGTACGAAATCTAGCGCTACAAAATCGGCAGTACACGGCCAGAAGGCTACAAATCGATTTCCCGCATGCAATTGGTCAAAGGATATCAGATCAAACAATACGTAACAGGTTACATGAAGGTGGTCCGATGGTCAGACGTCCGGCAAACGGGCCTATTCTCGCCAGGCAACAACGTGCACGGTGATATGAGTTTGACTAAAAACATCAAAACTGGCGATTGCAAAGACTGGCGTAAAGTTCTGTTCACGGATGAAAGCCGATTTCACTTGAGTGCATGTGATCGACGTATTCGAGTCTGGAGACGACCCAGAGAACGATACGAGGACTGCAACATTGTGGAAACAGACAGATGTTCAGTGATAGTATTGGGTAGAATTTCTTATGAAGTACGTGATAAACGGAGGTACATTGACTGCATGACGGTATCGACAGGAAATTCTAGATCCTAATGTGAGGCCTTTCGCTGGGGCAATCGGCGACAATTTCATTCTGATGCAGGATAATGCGCGCCCCCATACTGCTAGAGCGTGCATTGATTACTTTAATCGTGATACCTTTAAAGAAACGAACTGATCGGTGCGTTCTCCCGACTTAAACCCAATAGAATATGTGTAGGGCATTCTTTTCAGACGTATCTTACGGGGCGATCATCCTACACTGACTATTCAAGAACTCACAAACATCCTAAGACATGAGTGGGAAACACTAGCTTTACAAACTGTTCAAAATTTGGTTCGTAGCATGCCTCTGCGATGTCAGGAGAGTTGTGCTGCTCGAGGTGGTCATACATATTACTGACAGGAAAAAGTGACTGATTTGCGCATGTCTGTGACATTTGAAATAATCTGACGTAAGGATGGCGATTTCTCAAACATTTATGCAAATTCTCCCTAAACATGTTACAGGCCGTGATGTGTGAACTGGTTGCCAATGATTGCCATTTACATGTTGCAGATAAAGTTATTCATCTTTCTGAATCTTTGTTTCATCATCATTATCTAGGATATTTATACAATGAGGAAATATGTGTTTGCTCCTGCAATTGTTTTGAGCAATGTATATGGTTTAGGGGTGGGGATCTTAATGGTTTCTGAGATATATCACCTTTTATGAAGTGGAGGGGTTGGGGCAAGACCCAGGTCCATCCCAAGGGGGGGGGGGGGGCAGGTTGACGTCACTGAGTCTGTCTTATCAAAAGGGGAAAAAACATATATGGTGTAGGGGTGGGGATCTATAAGATTTCCGAGATATTGGGTCTTTTATGAATTCGAGGATACGGGACAAGGCCCCGGCGCACCCCCCCCCCCCCCCCCACCCCCTCCATGTCGGTCTCACTGAATGCGTCTTATCATAAGGAACAAGAATATATATGGTTAAGGGATGGGGCTCTTAGTGGTTTCTGAGATATATGGCCTATTATGAAGTGGAGGGGGTGAAACATGGCCCTGGCCCGATCCAGGGACGCCCAGGTTGGTGTCACTGAATGTGTCTTATCCTCTGGAACAATATATATGGTTTAGGGGTGGGGATTTATTAGGTTTCCGAGATATTGGGCCTTTTATGAAGTGGAGGGGGTTGGTCAAGGCCCCGAGCGCACCCTGGGTCCCCCGGTTGCTGTAACTGAATGCGTCTTATCATAAGGAACAATAATATGTATGGTCTAGGGGTGGGGATCCGTAAGGTTTCCGATATATAGGGCCTTTTATGAAGTGGAGGGGGTGGGGCAAGACCCTAGCACATCCCGGGGACCCCAAGGTTGGTGTTGATGAGCTGAATGCGTCTTATCGTTGGGAACAAGAATATATATGGTTTGGGGTAGGGGTTATGAATGGTTTCTGAGTAATATGGCCTTTTATGAAGTGGAGGGGGTGGTGCAGTGTCCCAGCACAACCCGGGACCCTCAGGTTGGCATAAAAACATATGGCTTAGAGAAGTTTTAATCAAGAAACATTTCTATAAAAGTTTTGTCAACATATCTGCTATGACTTGGCAGTAAATACCATTTTTTACGACGTACGAAACATGACGACGGACAGCTGCCTATCATATTCGCTCCACCGGAGCCTTTCGCTTTCCAAGTTTTATACACGTCATTCCGACAAATTTTGAACATTGCAAAGCGGTGATGTTATACAGGCTTAAATGTTTGCTCCTTTAATTATTTTGAGCAGTGTATATTCTTGTTCCTTTCAGTGACAGCAACAGGGGGGGGGGTGGGGATGGTGAGATGCACCCGGAGCCTTGCCCGGCCCTCTCCACTTCATAAAATGCCCGATATATCGGAAAACCTTACAGATCCCATCCCTAAACCAGACCAGACACCAACCTTCAGGCCCCTGGGTTGGGTCGGGATCAGGCCCCATCCCCTCCATTTTGCGGCAGGGTTTGAGATAAAAGTCCCACTAAGTTGGAAGCAACGTCTCCTAAATGACCTTTACAGTCTTGACGAGGACGTAAAACCTAAAATCAAACAAACAAAAAAAAAAAAAAAAAAAACGCACGAGGAACCACATCACCCAAGAAAGGATTAAAAGAATTAAAATCGTCGTGTTATTCATATTTTCAACTTACCTTGGCCGAAGGCTCCTGGGCAGCTTATAATTTTGTTTGATTTGATGTTTTATGTCCCCGTCAACACTATATATGTCGTTTTGGAGACGTTGCTTCCAATTTTGTGGGACTTTTACCCGACATTGAGATGAAAAGACATCTCAAGCTCGTCGCCCAATGAGACCAACAGCGTTTATAAGCATGGACGTTCAGACTCGCACCGCTTTCCGTGGGCAGGCTTAGATCCTTCAAGTGGGTAGCCAGTAATCGTGTGCTGTCGGATTCAGCTCTGCGTTGGTCATCCGTCGTCCGACCGCCCACAGATTTGACCGGTTATATCTTTGCAATCTGCAGGCTGATCTCAACCATTTCTTATCTGAAACATGCCTCTGGCGAGGCATTGATGACAATTGCTTTTTTCTAATCTCGAATGAAAACTTTGGTTGCTGTGGCAACCACAAGGTCCCATAGACTTGCAATGTGAAAATGCTTGTCAACACCGTAGGACCTTCTGTTTTGATCGAATGTTTCTTAAACTTATATTTAAGGTTGCTTGGGATAAAACCTAAGGTGAGTTCGAAAACCGACCAAGCGCGTGGAGATACATCCCATTGATTGTTGAAAATGCCTATTTTTGACTTGGTCTTCAGTGTAGCCCCAGTTTTTATCAGATCTTCCTGAATTTCACAAAAAGATATGTCAAGGCTTCAAGCTCGGATGAGGCCAAAAATTAGCGATGTCAGTCGATTACTGACGGAGTTATGTCCCCTACTTTGCTGAAAATGCTTACTTTTGACCTTGGCATCCCTGTAGCCCTTTCAGTTTTGATCCGATCTCCTTGAAACTTACAAACACGTTAGTCAGGAATTAACCCTCGGATGAGTTCAAAAACTGGCGATGTCGTAGAGTTACGTGCCCTTGATTGCCGAAAATGTTTACTTTTGACCTTGTCATCACTTGGACCCCTTCACTTTTCATCGGAACTTTTTGAAAATTAGATGTAAGTAAGTAAGGAATAAACATCGGCTGAGTCTAAACACTGTTGATGTTGGTCTATATTTCAGCGAGTTATGCCCCCCTTGATTACAGAACATGCCTTCTTTTAACCTTATCATCACCGTAGCTCCTTCAGTTTTTTTATCGGAACTTCTTGAAACTTGCATGTAAGTAAGTCAGGGATAAAAGCTTGGATGGGTTTAAAACGGATGAGATCAGCATTTTTATCATTGATTGCAGAAAATTCATATTTCTGACCTTGTCATCACCGTAACTCCTTTATTTTTCATCGAATTTTCTTGAAACCTACATGTAGGTAAGTCAGGGATATAAGCTCGGTTGAGTTAGAAAACTAGTGATGTCAGTGGATTTATCACATAGTTATGTCCCCTGCTTTGCTGAAAATGCTTAATTTCGACCTTGCCATCACCGCTGCCCTTCAGTTTTGATCAAATCTGTTTGAAACAAACAAACAGGTAAGTCAGGGATAAACGCTCTGATGAGTTCGAAAACGGAAGAGGTTGGCCTATTTTTCATAGTGTTGCATCCCTTTGATTGCAGAAAATGCCTATTTCTGACCTTGTCATCACCGTAGCTTCTTCCGTTGTGATCGGCTCTTCTTGAAACTTACATATAAGCAAGTCAGTGATAAAAGTGTAAATGAGTTTGAAAACCGGTGATGTCAGCCTATTTACATGGAGTTACGTCTCCCGTTGGTTTCAAAATACGCTTACTTTTGACCTTGTCATCACTGTACCCCCTTAAGTTTTTTATCGGAACTTCTTGACACTTACAAGTAAGTAAGTCAGAGATAAAAGCTCGGATGAGTTCGAAAACTGATTAGGTCAGCCAATTTATTACAGAATTATGTCCATTTGATTGGGGAAAAAGTTTGTTTTTGACCTTGTCATCACCGAAGCCCCTTCAGTTTAGGTCGGATCTACTTGAAACTTACAAACAGGAACGTCAGGGATAAAAGCTCGGACGAATTCCATAACTGGTGAGGTCGGCATATTTATTATAGAGTAATGTCCGTTTGATTGTGGAAAATGCCCATTCTTGACACTGTCAGCATCATAAGTCCCTAAATTTTGAACGGATCTTCCTGAAACTTACATATAAGTAAGTTAGTGATAAAAGCTTGAATGAGCTTGCAAACTTGCATTGTTGGCACATTACTCATAGAGTTAAGTTCCCTTCTTTACTGAAAATGCCTATTTTGTACCTTGTCATCCCCATAAGTCCTTTCAGTTTGATCTAATCTTCCGGAAACTAGCATATTAGTAGGTTGGGAAAGGAAGTTCGGGTGTATTTAAAAAAAAGGTGATGTATGCCTCATAGAGTAACGTCCCCTTCAATGCTGAAAATGCCTGTTTTGACCTTGTCATCAGCATTAATCCTTCAGTTAAGATTGGAACTTCCTGAAACTTTGAATCTACTAGCTCATGTGAGTGATATAGGACCATCATGGTCTTCTTGTTTTTTTTTGTTTTTTTTTCAGGACACAAATCTCTCTACAATTGATAATTGTAAATCCAAAACCAGGGCTTCGGTATCAGAAGAATATGCGTTAATTATCTGAAGTTCTGGGGAGTGAATTTGACTGATCGAAACCATCGAAGTAGTTATTTTCAATATCTAAAATAAATAATCCAAATATCTGGAAGCCGAGCTAAAACGTCGATGATTTCAGGGCGGTTGTCAAGGGAAAGCGACATCAGGAAAAATAGAAGTAAATGCAATGACCAGGAATCAATACGATTAACCCACATCTCCCATCAGAGACACCAAAGGAAAAGAAAAACTTGAAATAACTAGACCCTAATGGAAACATCAATAACGGAAACCAAAAAGAACATTTCTATTCAGCTGATTGCAACTATCATTTCTGGTGTCATAGACTATCATCCAATCAGAAATATCCACTGTTTTGCCTTTTTTTCCACAAATGTCTAAGTGACCAAATTTGACCTTGACATAAAACACGTCAAGGTCAACCAAAGGTCATCATTTGAACGATCTTGGTAGGCCCTGAGTCGCGATCCTGCATATCAAATTTCAAGGTCATCAGCCATTTGGTTCTTTAAAGGTCTACACCATTGTGTAGTTTATATTGTCTTGTCTTTTGAGATCCTGGATTCCAGTGCGGAATTTTGAAAATACTTGAGGGTCACTGATGAGGCCTAATTGGCCGAAACTAGATAATCTGGCCCAGAAAAAATGTCACTTTCATAATTTCCAGTTCTGTGCTGTATTCCTTGCTTCCAAAGGATAACCCGTTTATAGAGCATATTTACCAAATATGGACCTTATTACCATATTGGTCATGTGACCCAGTCCTTACGAACAACCATTCCTCCCCGGTTCCCATAGAGGCTTCACGTGCAATTAATATATTTTTTCCAGATTAAAAGATTGTTTATGTTGTATGCTTCGGATGCATTATGATTAATTTAATATAAAGTCAAATTAAGGTATTGTGCTACTGACATGTGTTGTCATATGCTTTATCATATGACGTAGTTATTAAGCAGTGGATAACGTCGTGTAATATAAATCGTATGATCAAACTGTAATAACACTTCGGCGGGATTAAGAAACGTCATGACGACGTCCATGTCAACAATGCATTTTTCGTAGAAAAATTGTCAAATTAAAAGGCGATAAAATCCAATTTAAAGTAGTCAAATGATAAAGAGAATCTTACTCTCGTTGGCATTTCATATGATATTTATGAAACTCGCCGAAGGCTCGTTTCATAAATATCATATGAAATGACCACGAGTGTAAGATCATCTATATATAAATCGAAGCAAACAATTGAACGTACTGGGTAAGGAGGAAATGTTTTTTTTTTTTCAACTTTTGGCACCCGGGTAGCAAGCTTATTTTAGACAACGCATGTTTCTGAAACTTATATGTAAGGTGGTTTGGGTAAAGAACATATATTTGTTTTTGTTTTTTTCTAATTTCATTCGGAATTCCTTTTAACTAACACTTCTTTTTCCATATCATTTACAATGTTCGTCTGTCTCTACTATGACTTGTCCGTTTGTTCTGTGAATCGCTATGAAAAGATTTTAAATGCTGGCATGCCGTCGTACACAATAGCAGAATATATACTACTGTAAAGAACGTGTGCTTTGAGAGCATCCATATACATGTTTGTTTTATTTTAGATCACAGAATTTGCACGATACAAGGTGATCCTCATTTCAAGACTTTTGATGACAGAAAGTTCAACTTCCAAGGACCGTGTACATATGTCTTTTCGAGAGAAATCGACTTCATTATCCAAGGCACAGACACCCAATGTGGTAGTCACCATGCGACTTGTATAGAATCTTTAAGCATCTTCAGTATGATTGGTGTTAGGTTTAAAAAGATAACTATGAAACGAGAAGGCAAAGTCTACCTAGACGACGTGCTTCAATCACTTCCTTTTAGCTCTGCTGGAGTACAGATAGCCAAATTTGGATCTAATGTGCTTATTGCTGCTCTGGAGAATGGAGTTGGGGTGGAGTTTAAAAGTCGAACCGTCCGTATAGCTGCCCCGAAGATACTCATTACAAAGGGTGTGTGCAGAGCTTTGTGTCTTCAACAATATTTTATATAATTTGATACTAAATACATAATATTATTTATTTAAGATTATTTAAATTTCATTGAATCTGACATCACGAAAACCAGCCTATATAATTTTGACCCCCTTGAACACCATTTTTATCGAGTAAAACCTGGGTTTACAGGGGTAAATATCTGATCTAAAATATAGATAGTGGGTACTCGTTAGAACCACCTGGAAGAGGCGGTTCTAACGAGTGCCCATTATCTATATTTTGAGCAGAAATAAGAAAAATATTACATTTTTTTCATCTTAAAAGTTTCATTTTTTGGCGATAAAGTTTACATTGTATTTGTATAGGCGAGTTTTCGTAATAATGGTCAAACTACTGTTTAGTCCGCTTCAAATGTACTCGCGTAGACAAACTGGGTACACACGTGTTGCCAGAACCAGTGAAGGACATAGAGGATCTTACATGAGTGTGCATGTATTATTGAATTTATTAAACGAGCTTAGGAAAAAGGGATAAAATGCGAGACGTTGCCGAGCATTTTATCCCTTTTCCTCAACGAGTTTAATAAATTCAATAATGCATGAGCACGAATGCAAGATTATATTTACCATATGACATTTAAAACGCATTTTATTCACGACTGTTTACAAAAATATCAATATTCCGCCATTAGTAAACGCGACGTCGTTAAAGACATCATACATGTAACGTTACGGGACATATCTAGCTAATTTAAATATTTAATCCACTAGTGGTCGAAAATATTACATAGCGTTATTACACACTCAGACGCGACGTCATATGATAAATTAACCAGGGTTGGGATTGTCAATACACGTTCACATGTCGAGGCTGGAAATAAATCGTAACCACAGCTGTGATAGGGGAGAAACATAATAACTACGCTATTTTGATACCAATTATTTACATTTCCTTTTTTAGTTCATTACCGTATTTGTTTGTTTGATTAGAGGTTTAACGTTCCCGTAAGCACTTTACTTGTCATTTTGGGGACGTTGCTTTCAATTTCATGGGACTTTTACCCGACATTGAGATGAAATGACTTCTCAAGCCCTGTCGCCCAATGAAACGAAAATGGTTTATAAGCATGGACGGCGGCCGGTCCGATTCGCAACCCTTCGTCTGGGCAGGCTTAGATCCTCTAAGCGGTTTACCAGTACTCGTGTGCGGTCGGTTTCAGCTCTGCTTGGAAGCTTCATGCAGCCCATCTATTTCTTCAGGCCCCGATGGGCGGGGGCCGTTTTCATTACCGTTCATTACGGGTACTCATTGGTTTAGTATTTCATTAGAGCCCCGCCAAGCGAATTTGTGTCTTCGAGCATTCCGTCATGACAAATTTTAACTGCGCAAGTAGGGTAAAAGTGGGGGGGGGGGCAATCTAGTCCTCAGGACTAGATTCCACCCTCTGACGTCATATCCGGCGGCCATCTTGGATCACGTGACATCCGGTCGGCCATTTTGGATGACGTACATCCAGCCGCCATCTTGAACCGTCGTCACGTCCTGTCAGCCATCTTGGATGACGTCTTAACGCGCCATTTGTATCGCGGTCGAGTTTATCGCTTTTGAAAAAAAAACGCGCCATTTTTTGTCTCGCGATTTCGTATGCTATATTGTCGATGCACCTTCTAAGCGCAACTTCGGTCATCACCCCTTCGGAACGAGTTTGGGCTTGTTGCCCTTTGCCTCCTAACACATCAATTACACGATACAATAGTATCTGATTTCACATTGACATGTCCCACCCCATTATACTTTTTCATTGATAAGTTAACTAAGTACAAAATAAAAATATTAAGACCTTGTAAAATTGTGAATTATTATAAAATGTGTATAGGCGACTTTTTCAATACTTAAAATACACAAGTGAAAGTATTGAGCAGACGATTTTCTGTCAGTTGGGCACTGGGGTTTCTGTTCAACAACTGCACATATATCAAATGTTTTAAAAAGTTAAAATAACACAAAATGACTGTTCAAGCAGAAATTAATGACGCAAGGACGAACATAGAATATTGACCAGATATCGGAAAGAAATATCAAAAAAGACGAAACAGTATTTCTTTTTTATTGGGTTTTCCAAAAGTAGGGAAACAAAAACATAGTACATGTACATATTTGACAATAATAAAGTGACATATTTTATGTCGAGTCCAGTTTCACAGGTTCATTTTACACATTCTGTACAATTGTCCAGGGTGTTCGGCTTCTTTGTTTTTTCATTGTTTCTATCTCAGCTGTGTCTTCCGGCGTAAAACCATCGAATCCACGTTTTCTGCCTTTGCGTAATAACTCCTCCTTAGCTCTCAATGCGATCGCTTCCGATGGGCTCACTTAGTTGACTTTTAATCTGACGCTTCCTCTACCTTCCTGTGAATTGTTATTTTCCGCTGTTTTTCCTTGTTTTTCGGATTTTCTATCATAATCCCAGGTATCTGATACTTCTGGCGGGTCCTATTCTTCTAAGATTTTGTCAAACAAAAATTTGCGTTTGTTGACGGCAGATTTCCAAGCTTCCTCGGTATCGTAATCGTCGTAAAGTTTCAAATCAGATACCATATGTTTAACAGTAAGGTAAGTACGATCTTTTTTCATGGCTTCAAACCACAACATTTCGTTGACAAAAATGTTCGCCAGCACTTTTCTGTACGTGGGTAACATAATATCATACACTTTCTTCCTAGCTGCCTCTTGGTCTTTCCCTTTGTCCAGCATGTACTTGGCGACTCTTTCATTAAACTCTGACTGACAACGCTCAAACACCTCCTCAATCAAGAAACGCCAAGAGTCATCTGAATCTGCTTCTTTATTGTCTTCTATTGTCTCCTCCTCCTCCATTTCCTCCTCCTCATCCGTGTAATCCTGTAAACTCGTGTCATCGCCACCATTTTTACCGTCGCCTTCTTCCTCTTCTAAGGTTTCTCGACTCTCACTATCATCTATCGTGTCATTATCTTTAAAGTCCCCATGAACGGTTTTAACGTGTCGACGCATGTTGTCTCCCCTTTTGAACTGTTTGGAACAAATTTGGCAAGCGTACATGATACCTTTTTGTTATTTTTGCTTTAAAAAGAAAAAATATTCATTTGTCCTGAAATGTTACTCGATGTGGCCGCTTCGGAGATTTTCGCATAAATGAGGAGGAGGAAGATACATAACATTAAATTTATAAAAAAAATCCGGATGAATCTTGCCCAAACCGGATCCAGGCTGTTCTCAAACGTTATGATTAGGTAGAAACATCAGCCCCCACCTAGCACACACACATAGCCTCCATACACCCAGATATTGGAAGAGAATGGTGTGGGGCAATAACTAAAGACGTTAAGAGGAGAAAGTGAAGAGGAGGTAATAAGGTAGTGAGGAAGCGGTGAGGAGGTAGTGAGGAGCTGGTGAGGGTGCCCAGGAGGCATTGACTGTAACCGGCACAAGCATGCTAAAACAATAGGCACAAATATAGCCATGGCATCCGACTGTATCGGGGGCTAGTATGGATCAGAAAACTGAGGGGATTTTCGAAATCGGTCAGAACCAGTCGGGGTCGATCAAGGTCAGTGGTAATAATCGTGGAGTTTCCGACTGCTATCAATGGATATTGGAATGATGCAATACTGCTCATTGTTATGAAATCTAAAAACCCAAAGTTCGTTTCCCACAGTGCTCTAGAATGCATGAGGCGTGGGAAGGTATTGAGGAGGTGGTGAGGAGGTTGTGAGAAGTAACCCAGAGGTAGTGATGTTGAGTGATAATGTTTTAAGGAGACGAAAAGGGCAACACCGAACATGCCCAAGCTCGTTTCCGATAGTGCTCTAGAAGCGATGAGGCATGAGGAGGTAGTGAGGAGGCAGTTTGGAGGTAGCAAGGAGGAGGCAAGGCGGTAGTGTGGAGGCAGTGAGGAATAACTGAGGGGGGGGGGGTGGGGGGCAAGAGGTAGTAAGGAGGAGGCAAGGCGGTAGTGTGGAGGCAGTGAGGAATAACTGGGGGGGGGGGGGGGCAAGTGATGGTAACAAGCATTTGCATGTTGAGTGATTGTTGAAAATGATTAAGGAGAATGCCATCAGTTTAAAATATTTGTAATACATACAAAGTATATTCAGGCACTTAAGCTCAGTTGGTAGAGCACCTGTCTGATAAGCAGGAGGTCATAGGTTCGAGCCCTATTCGTGCCAAATATTTTTTCAATCTAGAGACTAATTTATTATCATAGAACAACCCTTGAAAAGATTCATGGAAAGAACCCCCTACAAGATGCCTCCAAAAAAAAAAGATCTCTCCGAAACGAGCCGCCAAATAGACCCCTCAAAACCAAGTTATGGCTGGGCCCCTAAATCTTAAATGTTAGGGGGCCAGTTGGCCCCCGAGAAAAAAAATGTTAGTCCTTATCGCTACATGAGTATCTATCAGTGGTGAATTTTATGTGTGCAATGGCAAAAACTTGGCGTAAAATAAGCACTGCTGCAGATAAGGCTGGGCTTTTAAGCACTGCATCACGGAGAGCCATTCGGACAACGAGGTATAACCAGGATAATTTTCATTCTTTATTGTCAAAAACATATGCTTCATGGTAGAATTGCCTTAGTAGAATTGCCTTGATGAGGATGATTCTAACAAGTCGCCACATATTTTGATAGAGAAATAAGAAAAGATATTCCAGAATTACCACAAAATAGCTCAAATGTTTAACTTCAAAACTAAAAAGTATAACAAACCTTTCTTTTGTTTCTTTCAAAGAACATGAATATGTTTAAGGAGACGATAAGGGCAACACTGAACATACCCAAACTGGTTCTCCCTAGTGTCCTTGAAGCGATGAGGTATTGAGGAGGAGGGGGTGAGGAGGGCGTTAGGAGGCTGTGAGGAGGCAGTAAGGAGGCGGTGAGGAGACAGTGAGGGTAACCCTCGCAATCCGGTTACCTGGAGGCAATGAGGGTAACCAGCACATATGTGTTGAGTGACTGTTGAAGATGTTTTAAAGAGACGTTAAGGGTAACATCGAACATGCCGAAACTCGTTCACCGTTGTAAAAAGCAATGAGGAGGCGTTGAGGAGGTAGTGAAGAGGCAGTGAGGAGGTAATGAGGTAATGAGGAGACTGTGAGGAGGTAATCAGGAGGCATTGAGGAGGAAGTAAGGAGGCGGTGAGGAGGCAATAAGGGTTACCAGTGCAAGCCGGTAACTTGGAGGCAGTGAGGGTGACCAGGGCATGCGTGTTGAATGAAGGTTGAAGATGTTTTAAAGGGAGGATAAGGGCAACACCGAACATGCCCAAACTCGTTCTCCGTAGTAAGTAGCGATGAGGAGGCAGTGAGGAGGTAGTGAGGAGGCCTTGAGGAGGTAGTGAGGAGGTAGTGAGGATGCCTTGAGGAGGTAGTGAGAAGGTAATGAGGAGGTAATGCGGAGGCGGTGAAGCTGTAGTGTGGAGGCGTTGAGGAGGCAATGAGGGTTACCAGTGCGAGCCGCTACCCTGCAGGCAGTGAGGGTAACCAGGGCATGCGTGTTGAATGAATGTTGAAGATGTTTTATAGGGACGATAAGGGCAATGTCAAACAGGCCCAAATTAATTCACCGTATTAAGAAGCAATGAGGAGGTGGTGAGGCGGTATTGAGGAGGCGTTGAGGAGGTAGTGAGGAGGCAGTGAGGAAGTAGTGAGGGTAAACAGCACGAGCGTGTTAAAACAATAAACGAGGCTATAGCGTATTCGGCAGTTAATACAGTATTGCTCTAGGGATCGAAAAAAGGCCCTCCCCCTCCCCCCGCATGCTTAAACCCCAGACAGGGGATCCGCAGGGGTAATGACCGAAGTTGCGCTTAGAAGGTGCATCGACAATATAGCATACGAAATCGCGAGAAAAAAAATGGCGCGTTTTTTTTTTCAAAAGCGATAAACTCGACCGCGATACAAATGGCGCGTTAAGACGTCATCCAAGATGGCTGACAGGACGTGACGACGGTTCAAGATGGCGGTCGGATGTACGTCATCCAATATGGCCGACCGGATGTCACGTGATCCAAGATGGCCGCCGGATATGACGTCAGAGGGTGGAATCTAGTCCTGAGGACTAGATTGCCCCCCCCCCCCCCCCACTTTTACCCTACTTGCGCATGCCCAGCCATTCAGAGGGGCCAGGGATATGGCTTTCTGTCTGAAGGTTCCTCTTGATTCACTGCTTGTATGAGCGAGCAGCTATGGTTCTGGCGAGACTGCGCGGATGCGCAGGCTCGCCTGAACCTTCGCTGCTCGCATAGGCGATAAGTACCAAAATCGCTTGACGGGGCCCATTAGTCTTTTAATTTAATCTGTATGGTAGTGGTAATGAAACCTCACGCTTTTATTGTTGTTGTTGTTTTTGTTGACAATGTTTAGCCCCAAGTGGATGCGAAGCTGATGGGCCCCCGTTTTAACAGACGAGTATATTCTCAATAACACGCGGAGTTCTAATTTGAAAATGATTTCCATTACATCGAAGTGTAGTTTATATTTTCTTGTCCTTTGGGAACATTGATTCCATTGTGGAATTTTAAAAAAAAAAATATTTGAGGGTCACTGATGAGGCTTTAATGGCCGAAACTAGCTAGTCTGCTCCAGAAAATATGTACACTCCATATTTCTAGTTCTGTGGTGTGTTCCTTGCTTCCAAAGGATAACCCTTTCTAGAACACATTTAACGTCACTACAGCTGTTGTCTGAGAATGTGTGGCGGCCGTAAAAAGTCTCCCTGCCCTACATCATAGTGTAGTTTATATTTTCTTGTCCTTTGGGATCATTGATTCCATTGCATTGTGGAATTTTGAAAATATTTGAGGGTCACTGGTGAGACCCAAATGGCCGAAACAAGCTAGCTTGGCCCAGAAATTATGTACACTCCATATTTTCCAGTTCCGTTGTGTATTTCTTGCTTCCAAAGGGTAACCCTTTCTAGAACATATTTAAATATTTTCTAAGGCTTTGAAATATATTATGATATCGCAGATTGTAATATATCACTTAAGCCAGTATTTGCATTGAAAATTCCAGTTCATATTACAAGGTGAGTTGTTTTTATTGTTTTATATTGCTTTTGTGTCCGTTCAAAGTATATCTAGATCAACCAAAAATATTATTGAGAGCCGAACGAAAGGGTACGTTATCCAACTGAAGATGTTACAATAAGCTCAATGCTTGAAAGAGTTTGTAATACCTAGAAATCGGACGGGAAACCGTTGTCTTAAATACCTGTAAATATCAGTTTTCTCTCCGGCGAATTAGTATTTTCTTATCAGTTACCCCTTTATATTTAGCATTGAAAATAATTGACCTGATAAAGATATGCTATCTCAGGACAAGTGAGCTTTATCACGTCAACGTGACATTGCACTTTTATGAATGAACCGGACTACTGGAAAAAAAAGACAAAAAATGTTATTGTTACTGGGAAAACTGACAAAAATGCTTGAAAAAATATCATAGAAAAACACATGTAGTCAGCTGATACTAAATATATCGACCGCCAGAATGCTGGGATGCACCGAGAACCAGCAATAAATGATTGTAAATTGCTAATTTCAGAGTGTATAAGGGGATACGAGAATACCACATTCGTGTTATTTGATATCAAGTTTATCAGGCTCGGCTTCGAGAACGCATGTAGAATCGCTCGGCAAGCCTCGCGATTCTACAAGCTTTCTCGAAGCCTTACCTGATAAACTTGATATCAAAAGACACTCACCTGGTATTCTCTATGTACTATTCTTACAGGTATGTGTGGTAACAACGATGGTGCCAAAGAAAACGACTTCGAGATGCCGAATGGTAGGCAAGCTTCTCACGCAAACGAATTTGGAAACAGCTGGAAGACCACTCCTCGCTGCAGAGATGTTTAATCGCAATGATTTGAGCCAGCCATGACAAAATCTACAAGAAGACTTGAGCGCCCAGCGAAGACTCAGATCAGCCTGCACAATCGCGCAGTCTAATCAGATTTTACGCTGATCGCATGTATCTACTATAGGCTAATCTCTTTGCAGAAAGACATAACAAAAAGGTATTGCCATGGTGGATGGGTGCGCAGGATTGATTTGAGTCTCTGCTGGCCGCACCGGTCTTATTATATGTTTTGTAATGCTCAGGCGCATTTATTATTAGAGCCGTATCAAGCGAACAGGTGTTTGAGCATGTGTACTCATATACGAATCTTACATGGGTGTGAGGGGTGGATGGAAAAATCCGTCCCACGGGTCACTGTCCGGCATCACGAGGCTTGCCGAGTGATGCCGGGCAGCGATCCCGAGGGACGGATTTTTCTATCCGCCCCACACATCCGTATAGGATTCTTTTTCTTGCATATCTTCCATTTCTTAGCGCGAATTTTAATGCTGCAGTCACTTCGAGGACCGACGTTCGCCATATTGTGATGACAGTACAGGAATGTTTAGTGACGTCACGTAACGTGCTGTGACGTCAACCTTAACGACGGCGCTCACGATGTCTTAATCAACCAGTGCATTTATCAAACACGCGAGTATATTCAACTTTGGGTCAGAACATCAGGGTCAGAACATAAATTTCTTTCCCAGGGTAAAATCACGGATTTCCTTGTCTGGTGTGCAAGAAGAAAAGTGTAAGAACAACCTGCAAGCCCTCTCAGCAGGAACTTAGTCTTCCCGCTCTGCATTTACGAACTCTGGGTCAACATGCATAAGCATGATAAACTGCGAAGACTTATCAGACTGCGCAGACAAGCAGGTTGATCTGAGTCTTTGCTGCACACACATACTCGAATATCTCATTTCGCTTGACGCGGCATATGGGAGCTCTGCTTTTCGCTTTGCTGTAATACTTTTAATACGAATTTCGGGCATATACTGAATAATATACATCAGGTAAAGATAAGTGCACAGCTGGCAAAACTAAAATGCATATAAACATGTTAAATTTTAAATTATACTGTTCAAAACAAATAATAATGCATCATTGCAAAACGTAATACGAGCGAAGGTACACAGGGTAGCCAATACTCACGGGGTAAATATAATACGAGCGAATATAATAATCTTATATGGGTGTGAGGGGTGAATTGAAAAAATCGTCCCAAGGGTCACTGTCCGGCAACACGAGGCTTGCCGAGTGATGACGGACAGTGATCCCGAGGGACGGATTTTCTATCCACCCCTCACACCCTTATAGAATTCTTTTTCTTGCACACCTTCCATTTCTTAGCTCGGATTTTATTGCTGCAGCCAATTCGGTTACCGACGTCCGCAATATTGTGATGACACTACAAGAATGTTTAGTGACGTCAAGTAACGTGCTGTAACGTTAACCTTAACGACGGCGCATACGAGGTCTCAATCAACCAGTGCATTTATCAAACACGCAATTATATTCAACTTTGGGTCGGAACACCAGGGTCAGAACATAAATTTCTTTCCCGGGGTAAAATCACGGATTTCCTTGTCTGGTGTGCAAGAAGAAAAGTGTTAGAATAGCCTGCAAGCCCACTCATTAGGAACTTAGTATTCCCGCTCTGCATTTACGAACTCTGGGTCAACATGCATAAGCATAATAAACTGCAAAGGCGTATCAGACTGCGCAGACAAGCAGGTTTATCTGAGTCTTTGCTGCATACACATACTCGAACATCTCATTTGGCTTGACGCGGCATATGGGAGCTCTGCTTTTCGCTTTGTTGGAATACTTTTAATACGAATTTCGGGCATATACTGAATAATATACATCAGGTCAAGATAAGTGCACAGCTGGCAAAACTAAAATGCATATAAACATGTTAAATTTTAAATTATACTGTTCAAAACAAATAACAATGCATCATTGCAAAACGTAATACGAGCGTAGACTCACAGGATAGCCAATACTCACGGGGTAAATTTAATACGAGCTAATATAATAATCTTATATTAGTGTGAGGGGTGGATTGAAAAATTCGTCCCAAGGGTCACTGTCCGGCATCACGAGGCTTGCCGAGTGATGACGGACAGTGATCCCGAGGGACTGATTTTTCTATCCACCCCTCACACCCTTATAGGATTCTTTTTCTTGCACACCTACCATTTCTTAGCTCGGATTTTAATGCTGCAGTCAATTCGGTTACCGACGTCCGCCATATTGTGATGACACTACAAGCATGTTTAGTGACGTCACGTAATGTGCTGTGACGTCAACCTTAACGACGGCGCATACAAGCTCGTATTCAACCAGTGCATTTATCAAACACGCGATTTTATTCGATTTTGGGTCGGAACACCAGGGTCAGAACATAAATTTCTATCCCAGGTTAAAATCACGGATTTCCTTGTCTGGTGTGCAAGGATACTAATTCTGAACAAACGCTTCAGTGTTTCATCGTCTGGATATATGGATTTGGTCGTTTATCTCTAGCGCAACAAACAAACAAACTCCTGTTTTTCTGACGAGGCTTCTATAAGGACTTCTATCAGGACTCATTCATTCTTGTTTGTTTGTTTGTTTGATTTTAGGTTTAACGTCCCCGTCAACATTGTAAAGGTCATTTTGGAGACGCTGCTTCTAATATTGTGGGACTTTTACCCGACATTGAGATGAAATGACATCTCAAGCCCTGTCGCCCCAATGAAACAAATAGGGTTTATAAGCATGGACGGACCTACTCGCACCGCTTTGCTTGGGCAGGCTTAGATCCTCTAAGCTATTACCAGTACTCGTGTGCGGGTCGGTTTCAGGTCTGCGTGGAAGCATCATGCAGCCCATCTATTTCTTCAAGCCCCGATGGGCGGGGCCGTCATTCATTCTTGTAAATTGAGGGTTAGTCGAAGCCATTCACAGGCTGAACAAGACGGTTGATCCTTAGTAAATGGTTAGTTAACAGTTGTCTTTCGTTACAAGCCGTCTCATCTGAATGTACACCTAAAATTACACGTAAATCGATTTTACCGAATCCTCGCCTTCACTTCCGTAGCGATTTAGACAAACAATTTGTTCAGTCCGCACGAAGGCCCCCTAACTCATCAGTGCAACTTCTCCGTGAACACAAATATCAAACAACCACAGAGATGAAACAACGGTGGGGACTCGACAGCAAGAAACAGTAAGACTCCATAAAGACCATGTAATGAATACCCTTATAAACCATCTTCACTGATACAGAGAAACTTGGCGTAAACACAGGTACAGTATATGAGAATCTAATATGAGGTTTTGCTGTAGATGGGCGTTTCCAACCCGAGGATGCCCGAGCTGTAAGAAACCGAGGCTACGCCGGGGTTCCTCTCGGCACGGTTATCCCGAAAGTTCGAACCGTCCATCTGCAACAAAATCCCATATTAGATTCTTTGTTCTTGCACAACACAACTGAAAATTGTCATTTTGATTGATATAACGTTTTATTTCTTGCGCACTATATGTATTTTGTTTGCCTGTGTAAGAATACCAGGGTAAGAGCAGAATTTCTATCCCAGGCTGAAACAACCGATTTCAACCACCGATTTCCTCATCTGCTGTGCAAGAAATTACTTTATCATATGACGTCGCGTCTGAGAGTGTAATAACGCCATGTATTATTTTCGATAATCCACTAGTGGATTAAATATGCAAATTAGCTAGATACGTCCCGTAACGTTACATGTACGACGTCCTTAACAACGTCGCGTTTACTAATGGCGGAATATTTTTTTTTTTTTTTTTTTGTAAACAATCATAAATAAAATGCGTTTTAAATGCCATATGATAAATAGAATCTTGCATTCGTGCTCATGTATTATTGAATTTATTAAACCAGTCAAGCCCCAAAGGATAATATCCCTTTTCCACAACTTGTTTAATAAATTCAATAATACATGAACACTCATGTAAGATCCTCAATTTCTTCAATCGTGCTGAAAACATACATTTCAGGTGCTTATTTGAACCGACTCAGGAGCAAATTATTTCCTTTAAGAGTCGATTTTGACATGGGAGACAAAAATACTTTTGCAGGAGTTGCCTCCATAGAAGGTGTTCCCATTCCCCATAAGAATTATCTATTTGTTGAAGACACTGCTTGAAGTGTAATATTTGATATTTGCCTATAATTCATTTTTGAATGCTTGTTATTGTCTTATTGTACATATGGGTGATATTTTACCTTATACATGTATTTCAGAAAATGTGCAGCAATTGTTTGAATTTCTGTATTCTGTTTTGGAACATTATCGATATGTATGTCCTCACATATTTTGTCTTCTTGTACATGTGGGTTATTAATTTTATTGAGGGAAATGTGTTGATGTTTTGCCTTACATTGCAACAAATGTGCAGAAACTGTTCGAATTTCTATATTGTGTTTGAGAACGTTATTGTTGACATTTTGTTGACGTTTTTCGATGACATCTTACCACTACCTTAACATTATACAAACGAACTTTAGTGACTCGAACACAGATGGCTCCTTTACCATCACAGCTGACTCACGTGTTTTAAAGTCCGCATTACGAAAACACGCCTATACAAATACATTGTAAACCTTTACGGCCGAAAAAAAAGAAAATAAAGGAGGAATAAATGTGATATTTTCTTATTTCTGCTCAAAGTATAGATTGTGGGTACTCGTTAGAACCGCCTCCTCTAACGAGTACCCACAATCTATACTTTAGAGCAGAAATTAGAAAAATATAGTTCACCCCTGTAAACCCCAGTTTTATTATATAAAAGTGGGGTTCAAGGGGGACAAATTTATATAGGCGTGTTTTCGTGATGGTAGGACAACCAGCTTTAGCAGCTACACGTACATGTATTCACGACCAATAAAAACCAGAGATTTTATAAGAACATAGAATTTACCTATAACTGTTTCTTCAAAACCAATAAAAAGTCGTCGCCACATCGCCCTACACTGCTCCCAAAACCCGAGAAATAAGTATGGGTACATGTCTGTTTGTTTTATTTAAGGTTTAACATCCCCGTCAACACTATGTCGTTTTGGAGACGTTTCTCTCAATTGTGTGGGACTTTTACCCGATATTTATATGAAATGACATCTCAAACCCTGACGCCCAATGAAACCAATAGGGTTTATATGCATGGACTGTCCAACTACACTATCTATGTCGTTTTGGAGACGTTGCCCTCAATTGTGTGGGACTTTTACCCGACATTGAGATGAAATTACATCTCAATCCCTGACACCCAATGAAACCAATAGGGTTTATATGAATGGACTGTCCAACTAGCACCACTTTGCCTGGACAGGCTTAGATCTTCTAAACGGTTTACCAGTACTCATGTGCGGTCGGTTCCAGCTGTGCGTGGAAGCATCATCCAGCCAATCTATTTCTCCAAACCCCGATGAGCGGGGGCCAAAGTATAGGTATGAGATGATGGGTCTGATATTTTAGATAACTTGTTCTTATTTCCCCCTTAGACCTTCTAAGCGGGTCACTATTATTCAAATGTTCGGTCGGTTTCACCGTTGCGCGGAAGCACCGTTCTTACGACGTGAAAGCCGTAACAATGGAAAGAAGCATAGCATGAGAAAATCCCCGCCTATGGTGGGATTCGAACTCGGGCCGCTCGGGCGAGAGTCCAGTGCTCTAACTGCTGAGCCAAAGAAACGACTCCCTGACGCAGTTGTCAGAGAGTGGTTATAAACTTAGAAACTGCAAGGTAGATAATGGAAGGGAGGTAACACCGTGTAGTCCAATCTATTTTCCAAGCCCCGATTGGCAAGGTGGACACCATAACTAGATAGTAGCTGTTCTTGTTTTATCCTCAGATTGAAAATATGTGCTGTGTATACTCATTAGAATGTGTATATACACAACACACCATCACGAAAACATACCTATATAATTCTGACCCCTTCCATCCCCACTTTAATATAGTAAAACTGGGGTTTACAGGTGTAAACCTTATTTCTCTTATTTCTGCTATAAAATAAAGATTATGGGTTCTCATTAGAACCGCCTCGATGAGGCGGTTCTAACGAGTACCCACAATCTATATTTTGAGCAGGAATAAAAAAAAAAATCTCAATTTTTTCATCTTAAAATATCGATTTTTCGGCGGTAAAGTTTACGATGTTTTTGTATAGGCGTGTTTTTCGTAATGCATTTATTTTTAACATCATACAACTGTAGCTCCTGAACTGGAGCTGTTTTACCTTCAGTGACTGCAAGTAATCCATATCTGGAACAAATAAGCATGGTCACAAATGTGTTCGAGTCACTGAAGTTCGACTGACATGAAATCATAAACAGTAAAATTCCTCTATAAAGACCGCCTTTGGAACAGTTCAAAACTGGTCTTTAAGACCACTTTTGAATAGTCCCAAAGGTGGTCTCACATTAAAGACCACTTTTGAATAGTCCAAAGGTGGTCTTACATTAAAGAACAATTTTGAATAGTCCCAAAGGTGGTCTCACATTAAAGACCAATTTTGAATAGTCCCAAAGGTGGTCTCACATTAAAGACCACTTTTGATTAGTCCGCAAGGTGGTCTCACTTTAAAGACCAATTTTGAATAGTCCCAAAGATGGTCTCACATTAAAGACCAATTTTGAATAGTCCCAAAGGTGGTCTCACATAAAAGACCACTTTTGAGTAGTCCCAAAATTGGTCTCACATTAAAGACCAATTTTGAATAGTCCCTAAGATGGTCTTACATTAAAGACCAATTTTGAATAGTCCCAAAGGTGGTCTCACATTAAAGACCAATTTTGAATAGTCCCAAAGGTGGTCTCATATTTAAGACCACTTTTGAACAGTCCCAAAGGTGGTCTTACATTAAAGACCAATTATGAATAGTCCCAAAGGTGGTCTCACATTAAAGACCAATTTTGAATAGTCCCAAAGGTGGTCTCACATTAAAGACCAATTTTGAATAGTCCCAAAGGTGGTCTCATATTTAAGACCACTTTTGAACAGTCCCAAAGGTGGTCTTACATTAAAGACCAATTATGAATAGTCCCAAAGGTGGTCTCACATTAAAGACCAATTTTGAATAGTCCCAAAGGTGGTCTCACATTAAAGACCAATTTTGAATAGTCCCAAAGGTGGTCTCACATTAAAGACCAATTTTGAATAGTCCCAAAGGTGGTCTGACATTAAAGACCAACTTTGAATAGTCCCAAAGGTGATCTCACACCAGAGCATACTTGATGTACAAAACACGAAGAAAATATGACTGAAACCTTCTAAATATGCTTTTAAAAGCAAAATCTGTGTTAATTTTAGGTTTTCTCAATAGCGGAAGTTTACTGTATAGTCATGTAGTCACAGATTGCAGTTTTCTTTCCATGAATTAGAAGACAATGTGTAATACTGCATGTAAGATAACACACTACTGATAACATTCTAGTGTGATAACCTTGGTAACACACCCGTGTGACATAGTGCATTCTTTCATATCTCACAAACAGTGTGTGGTAGTTTTTATTTAATCTCCAAATATAGGCTGTTGGTGCTCGTTAGAACCGCCTCAAGGAGGCGGTTCTAATGAGTACCCACAACCTGTGTCTTGGAACAGAAATAAGAAAAATACTGTACACCCCTTGTAAACCCCAGTTTTCTCTATATAAAGTGGGATCTTCATTACACGGACTTGTTAACTTGATGAAGGGTATTTTAATGGCTCCAAAATGACCCTTTTTATGAACAATATTTAATAGAGTCAAACCTGTCTTAGTGGCCACCTCTATTAAGCAAGCAACCTGTCGTAAGCAAGCGGGCATTTAGTTACCGAAAAAGGCAAATGCATTTAAATTCACTTGTATTAAGCAAGCACCTGTTTTAAGGAAGCACATTTTTGTTATCCCTAAGGCGCTTGCTTAACACAGGTTGGACTGTATGTTAAACTAGATTATGCTTGCTTCCTATTTAAAATGGATACTTTTCGAATCAAAGAGACGCCAGCCAAAAAAAAACAACAAAAAAAAAAAAAAAAAAAAAAAAAAATGAAAACAAACAACAAAAACTTACGGTCTGGGTTCAAACGTTTTAAAGGTACCTAAAATATAGATTTAAAATGAACATGCTGAACGTTTCACGAAAATACACCTATATAATTTTGATACCCTTAAACCCCACTTTATATAGTAAAACTGGGGTTTACAGGGGTAAACATTATTTTTCTTATTTCTGCTCAAAAACATAGATCATGGGTACTCGTTAGAACCGCCTCACCGAGGCGGTTCTAACGAGTGCCGACAATCTATAGTTTGAGCAGAAATAAGAAAAATATCACATTTTTCATCATAAATTTTTCATTTTTTTCGGCGGGCGTGTTTGCGTAATGGCTTGTCCATTACGGAAAGGTAATTTTCAGGTGTTCTACGGCTTAGATCAATTGTGAAAGATTTTCCAATCATCGTTCAAAACGACCAATCAGCATATTCTATTTATTTCTTGCTTGCTTGAATGCTAATAAACGCTTGATATATATATTGTTTTCAAACTTTCATTTTGTCAACCACTCAACTACACCTGAGGGGCAGCGATAGGCAAAAGAAACTCTCACGTTGTCACTTCCGTGATAAAGTAGAAAAGAGTGAGTGAGTGTTTGAGTTTTACGTCCCGCCAACAGCTAAGGTCATACGGAGACGGGACCTCGGTTTAAAGACTCATCAGAAAGTCTGGAGAAGCCCGGGATCGATCCTGCGACCCCTGGTTTACAAGGCGAGTAGGGTAACCAGTACACCTCGGAGGCTTCTAAAATAGAAAAGAAAGTAATGATCAGGAATCGATACAATTATCTATCATCTCCCATCCAAGATACCAAAGACAACGAATCACCAATTTGTTTTGTTTTGTTTGATTTGAGCGACCCGGCAACACTTTAAAGGTCATTTTGGAGACGCTGCTTCCAATTGTTTCGGACTTTTACCCGCAATTGAGATGAAATGACATCTTAAGCATATCGCCCAATGAAACCAATAGGGTTTATAAGCATGGACGGTCTGACTCGTGCGCACCGCTTTGCCGGGGCAGGCTTAGATCCTCTGCGCGGTTTACCAGTACGCATGTGCAGGTCAGTTTCAGCTCTGCGTGGAAGCATATTTCTTCAAGCCCCGATGGGCGGGGGCCGATCACCAAGTTTTACATGTACATTGTACATAAAACAACTTCATCGTTAGAAAACCTCAAAAGCGGAAAGTAGGTGAGATCGTTAAGGCCAGGTATACTTTATATTACGTGAACAAGTCCGTGAAATGAACAGCCCCTTAATCCCAACTTTATATAGAGAAAACTAGGGTTTATGGGGGTATAAATTATTTTCTTTATTTCTTCTCCAAGACATAGGTTGTGGGTACTCGTTAGAACCGCCTCAATGAGGCGATTCTAACGAGCACACACAACCTATGTTTGCAGTATAAATAATAAAAAAATCACGGATTTTCATTGGACAAATAGCCGTTTTGGAGACTGATGATGTGACAACATGCTCTACATCTCACGGGTATGTTATCATAATGAGTTCTATTAATGTGTATCACGAAATATCGGCTTAGTACCACGAAATTTCGACTTACCTTACTTACTCGAAATTTCACATAATAACCCGACATTTCGACATAAGAACTTGACGTTTTGATTTCTATCTCAAAATTTGGACTTATTAACTCCAAATGCCCACATAATAATTCGATATTTCGCCTTAGTATCTGGACATTTCGATTTATTGTCTCGAAATTTCGACAAAACTACAAATTTCGACAGCATCTCAACATTTCGAATAAGTAGCTCGAAATATCGACATAATAACTCGAAATTTCGACTTTTTTTTATCCCGGTATTTCGAAATAAGAGCTCGGCATTTCGACTTATTATCCGTCTAAATTTCGACTTACTTTCTCGAAATTCCGACATAATTATAATATTGCGAAAATAACTCGAATTTGGACTTACTTAATCGAAATTTCGACTGAATAACTCGACAGTACGAGATATTAAATCCTACACATCCAGATAAATGCAAAGCCACCCCCCCCCCCCCCCCAGCCCACCAAACCGAAACCACCGTAAGGACTGAAACTGTCAGATCTGGCATTACGCCCGCTTGCATTCTACTGAAACAGGGCATCACGCTAACAAGTCCGTGAAATAAACACCCCTTACACCCCCTTTTATATGGAGAAAACTGGGGTTTAAGGGGGTATACATTATTTTACTTATTTCTGCTCCTAAACATATGTTTTGGGTACTCGTTAGAACCGCATCAACTAGGCGGTTTTAACGAGTACCCACAACCTATGTTTTGAGTATAACTAAGAAAAATATCACAAATTTTCTTTAGAAAATTGACCGTTTGGAAATGTGAAAAATGCACTATGATGTACGGGTGTGTTATCGTAATGGAATGGAAGCGTAACCTCCTGATCAGTCAGAAAACACCCTTTCTTACATGCTTCTCAATGAAATATAGAGATTCCTTACATGCTTTTCAATGAAATACAGAGATTTCTAAGGGGAATAGAATACGATATTGTCACTGTTTCAAACAGTGACTAATATCAATTTTATTTTTCACTGTTTGGGACTACTTTTTGCTGGAAATCTAATTCTGTGGTCATTTTTCCATTGTCAGATGATTGAAAGTTAATGGATTGTACTAGAATTGACGCTAAGCCCATTCACACGTCACGAGGACGTTAAAGACGTCAATTTCGACGCTGACGTCACATATTTTGTCGCGCAACGATAGATCTGTCCGCACCTTCTTTGGGAATCTAATCTCTGAATTATTTCAGCAACCGTTCATGCAAATGCCATCCAAGGCTATTTCTCGGGTGCAAACTTTGAGCTTACCCTATATAATACCCAGTAAATACGTTGGACACTACTAAATTCACGCGGAACGAACAGACACAACAATAGTTTTCTCTGAGTGTTTGTTTGTTTTGTTTGATTTGAGGTTTAACGTCCCCGTCAACACTGTAAAGGTCATTTTGGAGACGTTGCTTCCAATTTTGTGGGACTTTTACCCGACATTGAGATGAAATGACATCTCAAGCCCTGTCGCCCAATAAAACCAATAGGGTTTATAAGCATGGACGGTCCGACACACACCGATTTGCCTGGGCAGGCTTAGATCCTCTAAGCAGTTTATCAGTACTCGTGTGTGGGTCGGATTCAGCTCTGCGTGGAAGCATCATGCAACCAATATATTTCTTCATGCCCCGATGGGCGGGGGCCTTTCTCTGAGTGTGAGTGTCGCGATTAGTGAAGCTAAATACATTGTATTTCCGTTTTGAAGCATGTAAGCAATGGAAAATTTGACTTTTTTTTAGTTTAAGATCAAATTTTATTTATGAACACCAAAACTTATATTATCACTCGTGGCTACGCCACTCGTGAAAATACTGGCTTTGGTGTTCATTCAGTGAAATAAAATTCGATTTTACACTGAAAAAAAACAAACAGATATCCTCTATGTCTCATACATGATATGAATCATCGTCATTGCATTGTATGCCAAGTTTGGGGCTTCCTAAGCATTACGAAATCACATCCGTGCGCATAGTACATTTTTTCACATCTCCAAAATGGCTACTTTTCTGATGAAAATCTGTAATATTTTTGTCATTTTTATCTTTGACGCACAAACAGTTTTATTACATTTATTTTTTGCAATAATTCTTCACTATCTCCGACCTTTCGACTTTTTACAGTCTTTATCACGGAATTGTTCTTTCAAGCTATCACATATTTTTCCGTTTCATCTTTCCACCATATTTTATATTTGTTATCTTTACTTCAAACATAGGTTGCGGGTGTTCGTTAGAACCGCCTCATTGAGGCGGTTCTAACGAGTACCCACAGCCTATGTTGAGGCGGTTCTAACGAGTACCCACAGCCTATGTCTTGGGGCAGAAATAAGAAAAATAATATATACCCCCGTAAACCCCAGTTTTCACTATATAAAGTGGGATTTAAAGGGGTGTTCATTTCACGGACTTGTTAACGTGGCAAAAATCCAATATTGGCCTACAGTGTGATCACAAACTTTCTCAGTAAAAACAGTCATAGATCAAAGCACTGACAGCACTGGTGGGTCGATTGTCTTCGGATATATAGAGATTGTTGCATATATAAAGGACTTTGACCGTTTCGTTTTACCTTTAAATTCCAGTACATTAAGCGAACAGGGAAGCTCCTGATCAGACGCCGCGTCTGTGTCGATTAATGATCAACTGCCCGAAAGTTACTGTCTACAGAAGCTCCCCGCAGCGCTAGTCTTCTCATTGTGACGTCAGTGCGCTGTGTAAAGAGTAAACTCTGGAATTGTCTCGTAGCAGGGACATTAAGCAAACATTGTAGACGCTGATCAGACGCCGCAGAACAGAGGTTCTATAAATTATCGGTATCTGGATGTTGTGTATGCTCAGCTATAGTCACATGGACAATAACAGGCGGGAAGCTTCAGTAGTTAGTTACTTTGGGTCGTATGATAAAAAATCGACCAAACGTCGGTAGAATGTGTAAACTCGAACACCATGGCTAATATATCAATGCAACAGAGTGAGTGAGTGTTTGAGTTTTACGTCCCACCAACAGCTAAGGTCATACGGAGACTGGACCTCGGTTGAAAGACTCATCCGAAAGTCTAGAGAAGCCCGGGATCGATCCTGCGATCCTGGTTTACAAGGCGAGTAGCGTAACCACTGCACAACGGAGGTTTCTGATATAGTAAGTAAACATTTTTAAAATAACTGCCAAAAGAAATAAAAGTACATGTATGCTTTGACCTAATGCTCTTTAGTCGGAAAGATAAAAGGACAGTTACATCGCACAAAATCACCAAACGACTATTATATATACCAAACCATCACGAAAACACGCCTATATAATGTTGACACCCTTGAACCCCACATTTATATAGTAAAACTGGGGTTTACAGGGGTAAACCTTATTTTTCTTATTTCTGTTTTAAAATATAGATTGCGGGTACTCGTTAGACCCGCCTCGATCAGGCGGTTCTAACGAATGCCCAAAATCAATATTTTAAAACAGAAATAAGAAAAAAATCTTAATTTTTCATCTTAAAATTTTCATTTTTTCGGCGATAAAGGTGGCAATGTATTTCTATAGGCGTGTTTGCATATGAAAAAGATATTACTATCCCATACATCATACATGCAACGACGAACTATAACCATATAAACCCACGACCTTGAAACGGTCAGTGTGTGTGGGGGGTGGGGGTGGGGGGGGGGTAAAATCGATTTTACGACGCCAAAATCCTCGCACTTGGTTCTGGTTTCGCTAAAACAATGTGTTTAGTCCACATGAAGGATTTAAACCGCACTTTATATGATGCAAAAATGGAGATTACAAGTGTGTACATTATAGTCTTCATTGAGGCGGGTCCAGCGAGCACTGACAATCCGTGCTTCATGCAAAAGTAAGGGAAATACAAGAATTAGCTTTTACAAAAAGCTTGTGTCTATACGCTTCGCATATATAATTTGAGCAGTCATAGGATTGGAATGTCAAATGACAAAGCTGCTCATGTGTATTCTGTATAAGTGTGCCAGTACATACTGAAACTTGTATAATAGGCAAAGATTCCAAAAGTTGACTCCAGTTTCATATATAAACAAAACTACCAATATTTTACTATGACAACCACTCGTACTAAGGAAACGAAAAATCAGTAGAACAGATGCATCTGCCTTCTTTAAATGAAAACAAACAAAACAGACGTACTGTATAAAATAACACTGCTGACCAGTCAATAGAATGTAGCATTCAGTCAGTAATGACCTTTTCTTTAATGCTTCTTGGGCAAAAGTAAACCTTAGGTAGTCTACATCCACAGGCGTAGACAATAACACGGGTTACATGCTAATAGAAAATAACGTTGTTTTCTTAAATGCTTCCGGAGCAGAAGTCATCATTAAGATTGTCTGCGCCCGTAGGCGTAGACAATTAGAAGTATCCCATAAAATACTAGTTTTACGGATACAAAGACGCCATTGTAGCACACGGTCATTATCCGTCCGTGAAATGAACAACCCTCCCTAAACACCACTTTATATAGAGAAATCTGAAGTTTACGGTGGAATACATTATTTTTCTTATTTTTGCTCCAAGACATAGATAGCGGGTACTCGTTAGAACCACCTCAATCAGGCGGTTCAAACGAGCACCCACAACCTATATATGCAGTAAAAGTAAGAAAAAATATAATGGATTTTCATCAGAAAAGTAGCCATTTTGGAGATGTGAAAAAGCACTATGTCGCAGGGGTGTGTTATCGTAAAGGTAACGTTGCCCTGATATGTTACTGCGTATTGTCCCCGCAGTGTGGCGTTTGGGTACAGATAAAGCAACTGTTATCGGTGCAAAAGTGAGGAAAATATTAGAACAAATATCCCATTACGTTAACACACCCGTAAGACATAGTGCAATTTTTCACATCTCCAAAATGGCTACTTTTCGGATGAAAATCCGTGATATTTTTCTTATAAATACTGCAAACATAGGTTGTGGGTGCTCGTTAGAACCGCCTCAATGAGGCGGTTCTAACGAGTACCCACAACCTATGTCTTGGAGTAAAAATAAGAAAAATAATGTTTACCCCCGTGAACCCCAGTTTTCTCTATAGAAAGTGGGGTGTAAGGGGGTGTTGATTACGCGGACTTGATCACGTGATGCTACAAAATACTAATTCCACGGATACGAAAGAGCCCATTTAACACACGGTCGTTATCGTAATGTTGTCGTTATTTTTAATTGCATACTGGCCCCGCAGTGTGGCGTTAGGATACAGTAAGGGAAATATTAGGACACATATCCCACAAAATACTAGTTCTATCGGATATCCCAGAAAACACTAATTCTCCGGATACGAAATATCCCATTTAACACCCGGTCGTTATCTTAATCGTTGCCTTTCCTGTATTTATTTTTGGTTAATTTCATACTGTCCCCGTAGTGTGGCGATTCAGTGTGACGGTGTATGTGTGTGTGTGAATTCGGGTTTAACGTCGCTTTAAACAATTTTTCAGTCATATCACGACGGTGTCTGGTTGCGACAGGGAGCTCAATGCTCACATGATGGGGTGTGTATCAACCGCTGTTGTGATAAAGTTCCGAATTTTGATATTTTTACAAAACAGCTTGAGTGCCTTATTAAAGTTTGAAACAATACATTGTTACCCGTTTTTAGGTCGATTGTTTGTCAATCGACCAACAGGTACTAAGCACAAAAGTTCTTCAGTGCTGTTGTCCGCAATGACTACCACTGATTTGTAGCAAACATAGGTGACAGTTATGTATAGAAAATAGTCTAGCTATTATCGTCGCTGTGACGTCAGATCATTGTGTAAAAGAATATAGGGATCCGGCAACCATGGTTTTTCATGCATTAACATTCGCCGGATCCCGAGGAAGCTGTTTGAACATGAGGCCGTCAGGCCAGTCTTGTGATATCAAAAGCAAGGCCAGTCTTGTGATATCAAAAGCTCAAAATCCATGTTCAAACAGCACGCAAATTTCATGATAGCCCCCGCCCATCGGGGCTTGAAGAAATAGATGGTCTGCATGATGCTTCCACGCAGTTGAAACCGACCCGCACACCAGTACTGGTAAACCGCTCAGAGGATCAAGGCCTGCCCAGGCAATGCGGTGCGAGTCGGACCATCCATGCTTATATACCATATTGGTTTCATTGGGCGGCAGGGCTTGAGATGTCATTTCATCTCAATGCCGGGTAAAAGTCCCACAAAATTGGAAGCAACGTCTCCAAAATGACCTTTACAGTATTGACGGGGACGTTAAACCTCAAATAAAAAAAAAATCATGATTTGAGCACGCCTTTGGTCCATTTGACAACGGCTTCAAACAAACATGCGCATGGGTATTTATGCAAGAAAAGTTATTTTATCACATGGCGTCGCGATTACGCTATGCAATAAATTCTGTAATCCAATAGTGGATTAAATAGTAAATACATGGTTAGTGTCTTTAATAATAAAATATAATCGGTGAGCCTTAGACAATTTTATAGGGGCGAGCTTTAGCGAGCCCCTATAAAATTGTCGCGGCGAATCGATTATATTTTATTATTTAAGACACTTATCATGTATTTTGTTTATATCGCAATTCAAAACCATCAAGGGGTTTTGCATTAATTTAGCAAATTTATGCAAAAAAGACAGCAGACAGTGTGGCATGTTAAACGACATTCTTGCATAAATACCTATGCGCATGGCTGTTTGAAGCCATTGTCAAATGGACGGAAAGCCGTGCTCAAACAGCGAAAACCATGTTCAAATCATGAAATTCGCGTGCTGTTTGAACATGGATTCTGAGCTTTTGATATCACAAGACGGGCCTTGTTTTGTTTACGTTACGTTGAGTGGCGTAACGTTATCGCCCTGAACGTAGCGTTTTAGGGTTCTATGATGACGTCAGATGGTTACTGCGTAACAACGTCATTGTAAACAACATTTTGAAATGGCCGCCATGTTGGTTCGCCGGTCGCATTTGAAGAGTTCATATGGAGTTTATACGTAGTTTTTGTGCGTTTTCGTCAAAATTTGCTGTCGGAATCGTAAATTATGCTATAACAACGATCATCCATGGTTATTTCATTGCATTAACATTTGCCGGATCCCTCGGAAGATATTTGAACATTCGGCCTGGCGGCCTCATTTTCAAACAGCTTCGTCGGGACCCGGCGAATGTTAATGCATGAAAAACCATGGTTGATCCCTATATTCAGTGCCATGGCGCGCACAGTAGTATAACGTGACGTCAATGAGTGCAAAGTTTCTGACGTCACCGAGCCACAAAGGCGTAGGAAACAACATGGACGCTCGAATAAAAGTTTCTCAGCGCTTTATATTCTTAATAAATAGAATATATTAGCTTAAGAAATTATTTTTGAGGTTTAGACGCAACTGCAGTGGCAGTGCGCAGTTATTCCAACGGGTCATTCAAACCAGGAAAGGCCGAGAAGGTAAGAATTCAGCTGAAATATCTGAAAATCTGTTGAAATAAATATTGCAAAGATTTTAACTTGCAGTTTCGTTGTTTTCCCATATATAAAAGGTTGCATCTTATTGTTTACACTTGTAAATTAGTGACCTGAAAAGTAGGTCCGTTCTATAAGGGTCACTAGAGGTATTATAGGTCAGTAAAAAGCATTATAGGTCACCACCGATTATACATGTAGCGTGTAGTTATTCGACCCCCTTTATTAGGTTAATAGAATGCCTGATTGCGGTAAAATTACAAATTAGTTAGATATGCTCGTAACGTTACACGTACGTTGTCTTTAATGGCGTTGCGTTTACAAATGGCGGCATATTGACACTTTTGTAAACAAATCGTGAATTAAATGCTTATAAATTTCATGTGATAAGAGAAACTTGCATTCATTCTCATGTACCATTGAATTTATTAAACACATAGAGGAAAGGGGTTGAAATGCTCGGCGAAACCTCGCATTTTATCCTTTTTCTCAACTAGTTTAATAAACTCAATAATACAAGAGAATTTTTTTAACACGTAGAGGAAATGGAAAAAAATGCTCGGCCAAGCCTCGCCTTCTATGCCTTTTGTTCAACTCGTTTAATTAATTCAATAATACACTGACTCAGTGCATGGGCTGGTACATTAGCAGACAGTAGAGACATCACGAAAACACACCTATACAATGCTGACCCCCTTGAACCCCCACTTTTATATAGTAAAACTGGGGTTTATAGGGAAAAGCCGTATTTTTCTTATTTCTGCTCTAAAATATAGATTGTGGCTACACGTCAGAACCGCCTAAAATAAGAAAAATATCTTATTTCTGTTCTAAAATATAGATTGTGGCTACTCGGTATAGAACCGGCTCAAATAAGAAAAATATCTTATTTTTGCTCTAAAATATAGATTGTGGCTATAAGGAAACGTCAAGATCAAGATGAGACTCCCGTTTATTTCGTTACATTTGAAGGAACCTTTGATGTGATAAAGAGGGTACATTTGTTAACTGGCCATGGCGGCAGAGACAAAATGGTGAAGGAGGTTACTAAGAAGTATGCCAATGTCACCCAGGAATCACTGTCATTGTTCAAATCCTTGTGTGTTGAGTGCCATCAAAAACGGAAGAGACAAACCACTAAGGGACAGTTGCGAAACCTATCGTAAGTTAATACTGCAATTCAAGGGGACAGGGTGATCTAATAGTCAAGCAGTCTATGAAACAGTGAGAGATCGGATGAATATTGGTGTACCAAGATCATCTAACAAAGTTCTGTGTGCTTCGACCACTTACATCCAAACGTGCTGTTGCGGTAGCGTACCAGTTACACGATATTTTCCTGTTGCTAAGTGCTCCGTGTATCTTACAGAGTGACAATGGGTCGGAGTTTACTGCTCAGATTATAGTTGAACTGAAGGAATTGTGGCCAGATCTTGTACTTGTCCATGGAAAGCCAAGGCATCCCCAAAGTCAGGATCGGTGGCGAGAGCTAACTGTGACTTCAAGGACATGTAAGTGGCTTGGTTAGGTGATAACGATACAGCAGATTGGACAATAGGACTGAATTGTGTGCAGTTCCAGAAAAACTCGAGTCATCACAGTGGAATTAAGTGTTCACCATTTGCGGCATTGCTAGGTGCCGACGCTATGATGGGCCTGACTCATCAAGTTTGCCACATGAAGTGTTAAGTAAGCTGCAGAGTAAAGATGACCTTCTTCCAAGAGTATGCCAAGAAACAACACCAAACAATGGCAACTGTTTCATCTTCTAGCGAAATTTTGAGCCCGTTTAACCCCACTTCTATATAGTAAAACTTGGGTTTACAGGGGTAAACCTTATTTTTCTTATTTCTGCCCTAAAATATAGATTGTGGGTACCCGTTAGAACCGCCTCGATGAGGCGGCTCTAACGAGTACCTACAATCCATAGTATGAGCAAAATGAAAAAAAAAAAATATCACATTTTTTCACCGCAAAATTTTCATGTTCTCGGCGGTAAAGTTTACAATGCATTTGTATAAGCGTGTTTTCGTAATGTGTTTGTTTGTGTTGTTTGATTTGAGGTTTAACGTCCCCGTCAACACAGTATAGGTCATTTTGGAGACGCTACTTCCAATTTTGTGGGACTTTTACCCGACATTGAGATGAAATGACATCTCAAGTCCTGTCGCCCACTGAAACGAAATGTGGCAGGCTCAGCTACTCAAACTAGCTATAATATGGTTCATTACGTTAACGCACCAGAGTGACAAAGTGCATTTTTCCAAATCTCCAAAATGGCTGCTTTACTTATGCATCACGTGAACAAGTCCGTGAAATGAAGACCCCCACCCCTATACCACACTTTATATAGCGAAAACTGGGGTGTACGGGGGTATATACTATTTTTCTTATTTTTGCTCTAAAACATAGGTTGTGGGTACTTGTTTGAACCGCCTCAATAAGGCGGTTCTAACGAGCACCTACAACCTATGTTTGCAGTATTTGAAAGAAAAATATCACGGATTTTCATCAGAAAAGTAGCCATTTTGTAGATTGAAAAAATGCACTATGTCGCGCGTGTGTGTTATCATAATGGAGAATCCGTGACATTTTTTTATTTAGGCTGCAAATATAGGTTGTTGGTACCCGTTAGAACCGCCTCGTTCTAACGAGTACCCACAATCTGTCTTGGAGCAGAAAAATATATATACCCCAGCAAACCCCGGTTTTCACTTTATTAAGTGATGTTTAGTGGGGTGTTAATTTTATGGACTTGTCTATGCGATGTATTCAAATGTAACGTCAGTTTAGTTTGCGCATTCAAAGTGTAACACGTTTTCACACTGGCTAGAAATACACTGTGTGCAGTGGTTACGCTACTCGCCTTGTAAACCAGGGATCGCAGGATCGATCCATGGCTTCGCCAGACTTTCGGATGAGTCTTTAAACCGAGGTCCCGTCTCCGTATGACCTTAGGCTGTTGGTGGGACGTAAAACTGAAACTCACTCACACTGTGTGCATGTCGCTCATCTGGGAGCACTATAAGATTTGACTCGGACCTGTCCGACTCTAAGGGCCCGCAATTCGTCGATTTAATCTCTGTTTTTTTTTTTATTTCCGCTTGCTTGCCATTACGTATTCACATGTCATATTGTTTGTAAAATTTGAGCACGTTCTGGTAAAAAGTTTCACGGTTAACTATTGACATTTCTGACGTTAAAACTTGTCAAACGTCGCACGTTTTCGTGTCATTTATAGAACCAACACTGATTATCAGAGTAGTTAGAGTACGGGGAAACCAATCTGGTAAGAATCCAACGTCACTTTTTTATTCATTACGATAACACATCAGTGTGGCATAGTACATTTTTTATACCTCAAAAAAGGTAATTGAATGATGAAATTTTTGATAACTTTCTTATTTTTACGCCAAACATAGGTTTTGGGTGCTCGTTAGAACCGCCGAAATCAGGCGGTTCTAACGAGTATCCACAACCTATGTCTTGAAGTACAAATAAGGAAGATGATGTTTACCCCCGTAAACCCCAGTTTTCTCTATATAAAGTGGGGTTAAGGTGGTGGGGGGGGGGGGGTCTTTATTTCACAGACTTGTTCACGTGCTGTTATTTTAGTATGATTATTATTTTAATAGAGAATTTAAAATAATTTGTTATTTCACTAAGCGAAATTGTTGGCGAATAAACTTCACGGAAACCTCTTGGTTTAACTGTCAGTGATGTAGCTTAGAGACATTACGAAAACACACCTATATATTTTGCCCCCCTCGAACCCCACTTTTATATTGTAAAACTGGGGTTAACAGGGGTATACCTTATTTTTCTTATTTCTACACTAAAATATAGATTGTGCGTACTCATTAGAATCGCATAAATGAGGCGGTTCTCACGTGTACCAACAATCTTCCAACGAGTACCCACAATCTATATTTTTAGCAGAAATAAGGAAAATATCAAATTTTATCATCTAAAAATTTAGATTTGTCGGCGGTAGAATTTACAATTTTTTGTATAGGCGTGCTTTCGTAATGGATCGCAGGCAAGTATATCGTCGGTAACGTTGCAAGCTTTCCAGGAGTTCATATATTCATTGCATTGTACACACGCGTATCCGTGGTACAACGAACACGACTGGGTACAACAAACGCTACTGAAATTTTAGTGACAGTGGAAAAGTGTGTTTACAATTTATTTTGTCGTAAATTTGCGTTTTTCTATTGGTTATTGAATGACAAAATGTTGCGCTTTTGTTGTTGTTGTTGTTGATTTGTCTAATATTAAGTTATTGCACGATCAGGTTTTTCACTATCTTGAAATATTGGTACAACTTACCACGGATAATGTGTTATGTCTGGGTACACAAAACATGAAACATTCTACAGCGAACACCGATGTGAAAAAACCAAATTCTGGACATTTTTGCCCACTTCAAACGCGATTCACATCACGAAAACACGCCTATATACTTCTGACCGCCTCGAACCCCACTTTTATACAGTGAAACTGGGGTTTACAGGGGTAAACCTTATTTTCTTATTTATGCTCTAAAATAAAGATTGTATGGGGCGGTTCTAATATGTATCAACAATCTGTATTTTGAACAGAAATAAGAAAAATATCATACATCACGTGAACAAGTCCGTGAAATAAAGACCCCCCTAAACCCCACTTTATATGGAGAAAACTGGGGTTTACAGGGGTAAACACAATTTTTCTTATTTCTGGTCCAAGACATAGGTTGTGGGTACTCGTTAGAACCGCCTCAATGAGGCGGTTCTAACGAGCACCCACAACCTATGTTTGGAGTATAAATAAGAAAAATATTAAAGATTTTCATAAGAAAAGTAGCCATTTTGGAGATGTGAAAAATGCACTATGTCGCAATGGTGTGTTTTCGTAATGATTTTTCATCTGAAAGCTTTCGTTTTTTTCGGCTGTAAAATTTACAATGTATTTGTATAGGCGTGTTTTCGTAATGATCAAAATTTGGCAAAAAGGATCGGTGCACATGATATCTGCCACTCGAGTTGAAAAAAAAAAATGCAACATCAACAGTATGCGCTCTTTGCCTTTTTGAAAATGTTGTTGTTTGTAAGATATGTTCGCTCACATTTCGTTCGGCTGAGTGCTAGAGCATATATTTTATGACATGAAGGCAACATTTTTGACAACAGACGCACAATACACATTCGCTTTGACTCAAAACGTTTGCGTTTGACATACAGAATACCCTCTGCATGTACATGGAAACAATATAAATGTACACTGGGTTTGTTTTCTCCATTTTCATGTATAGTTTATAAGTTCAACTGTCACGAGCAAAGATCAGAGCGACCGTACAAAGGTACACGTTGTTATCACCGACAATACTTACTAAGCAAAACCAACTTCATTAAGAAAATACACAGAACAATCACAAGCATTTGCAAAATAATGTGTTAGTACAGTAGTGACTAAAATAGTTTGTGCATCCATATAGTCTGATCGATGAAACCGATTAAAATTCTGCTAGCAACAAAAAAAAAAAAACGCGTTCACTATATCCATCATCACGCAAACATGCCTATATAGTTTTGACCTACCTGAACCCCACTTTTATTTAGTAAAACAGGGGTTTACAGGGATAAACCTCATTTTTTATTTCTGCTCTAAAATATAGATTATGGGCACTCGTTAGAATCGCCTAAATGAGGCGGTTTCAGCGTGTACCAACAATTTATATTTTTGGGGTACTCGTTAAAGTAGAAGTAAAACAAAGATAAGGAATCGATATAATTAACTTACTCCACCCATCAAATACACAAAAAAGGGAAAGAACCAAAACAATTAGCGACAAGACCATAATGGAAACCTAAACAAAGGAAGGCCATAAGGACAGATACTTTCCCACAAAATGGCCATATGGCCATCCAAAATAAACAGACACAAGTGATACACACAGTATGTTACAAACAACAACATAAATAAACCGCCACAGAAGAACCGCCTTGGAACGGTCAGTGGAAAGACTTGCACAGGGGGGGCTTGCACTTTGGCTTTAATCGATTTTACGCGGCCACAATCCTCGCCCTTACTTCCGTCGCGATTTAGACAAATTATTTGTTCAGTCCGCATAAAGGCCTCCTAACTCATCAGTGCAACATCTCCGTGAACACAAATAATCAAAGAACCACAGAGGTGAGACAACGGTGAGGACTCGACAGCCTCAATGAGGCGGTTCTAACGTGTACCCACAATCTACATTTTGAGCAGAAATAAGACAAATGTGATAATGTTTCATCTTATTTTTTTTTTTTTACGACGATAAATCTTACAGGGTATTTGTATAGGCGTGTTTTCGTAATGAATACAGGAACATGTAATGACCTTGGCCTCAGTGCGCGGATTCGAGGTTTCCTTAGACACGCATATTATACCGATCGAATATTGTATTGTACCTCGGTTATCCTACCCAGGGATGGTTAAAAAGTCGAGAATTCTCACTTTTTTGACGTCACTAAAATTTCATAACAATATTTTGGACGTCCGTAATCGAAGTGAATAATAAAAAAACTACGATTTAAGATCAAAGTTGTGCAAGAAAAAGAATCTGAAAAAAAAAATGGGCAATGAAATATTTCATCTGCCAGTCTCTTCTACTCGCCTCATAAGCCAGAGATCGTGCATTCCATTTCGGGCATCTCCAGACTTTACGATAAGTCTTTAAATCTAGGTCCACTCTTCGTATCACCTTAGCCAATGGACAGGTTCCTCCTTTCCTTGTTGAAAACAGCGAGTTGTATTTATATGCTAATAATAATGAAACATACAGGTAGGTTCCAGTTTTACCTGGCTTCCCACAAGGTGCTGTCCTTGGTCCATTGTTGTTCTTCTTGTGAATTAATGACATTCCACTGACAATGGCCCAGACATTGGCTCAGAAATAATCTCAGATGACTGTGTTTACTATCGTAAAATTTGGAATGCAGATGACTGTGTTTACTATCGTAAAATTTGGAATGCAGATGACTCATTTGAATTATAAATGATATAAATATGTATACTGTGCACTGAACTGGGGGGTAAACATTTCAACACGTTAAGGAAGTACAGACTTGATAACTAGGAGAAGAACAAACAAAATTGAGGCTTCTTACAGCTAAAGGGAAACGATCCTCAAACGTTTTGCTTCATTTATAAATAAAAAATCTCTCAAGAAAAAGAGAAGAGACAATACGTTTATACTTTTGTACTAAGGTCTAAAGTGTGCCACTAGTATTGCAGCAGATGACCTTATTCCCTTAATTAGCAACTGCAAAAATAAATATTCATTGGTTTTGCAGAACCCTTTAGCAAAAATACTGACAACTGCAAAGGATCCTTCTTCCCTCGAACCATTAAATTCCAGATTCGATAATGTCCTCAGCTGACGGTGCACAGCATGGTGTAGCTTAGTTTACTTCTTTTGGGGAGAGCAAGGGACATACTGCACACAGCACAGAGCCTTATAAATGTGTGTCATGTGACGTATCACCACTTGCAGTTCTGATTCTAAGTACAAAGTACAAGTAAAACAATGATCAGGAATCGATACAATTAACTTACTCCACCCGTCAAAGACACCAAATGGAAAGAAACACAAACATGAAGCGACCAGACTAAATGGAAACATAAACAAAGGAAGGCCATAAGGACAGCTACTATCCCACAAAATGGCCACATTGCCATCCAAAGTAAAAAGACACAAGTCATACATACAGTAAGTAACAAACAACAACCTAAATAAACCGCCACAGAAGAACCGCCTTGGAACGGTCAGTTGAAAGATTAGATTTCCACTGGGCCAGGGGTGGGGGGGGGGGAGGCTTAAATCGATTTTACATGGCCACAATCCTCGCCCTTACTTCCGTCGCGATTTAGACAAATAATTTGTTCAGCCGCATGAAGGCCTCCTAACTCATCAGTGCAACATCTCCGTGAACACAAATAATCAAAGAACCACAGAGGTGAGACAACGGTGAGGACTCGACAGCAAGAAACCACTGAAATGCTTGAGCCAAAGAAAACTAACAGTTAGACTCCGATGGCCCAACCAGAGGCAGAGCATCAGGCACCAACCAACATTACCTTGAATTAGATCTCTCTAATTCTCAATAAGCTTTACGTTGGAACAGTCATAGGTTCTGAGGCCCGACCCACTGGCGTGCAATTAAAGAGGGAAGCAAAGCTGCCAACCGTGATTGGTTAACTACAATGCATGCAGTCTGTCGTATAACATCCATGTTGTACCCAATCTTGTTATATCGAATAATGATTTTACGAAAATGGGTGCCGAAGTTATTGCGGTTATTTTCTGAATTTATATACTAAGTCACCATAAAATTCGGGTTCCGATAGACATTGTTGCAGAAGATATTTAAGTCCAATATTGAATTTTAAAATTAAATCAGAATGGCGTATATAAAATTTTGAAAATGCTTTGCTTAGTTTATGGTACCGATAACCCTGATTAGCCGTTAATAATTTATTACAAGTGTTGAAGTCAGTTACATGACTACACAGTCTAGCAAATCGAATTAATTGCGAAATATAAACGCCATGGGATGGCGCACGAGGAACATCACCATCCAAAAGGGGAAAATTTACAATCTCAAAATCAAAGTCTTCGCGTTTATCATAAATTTTGCACGAAACAAACCGATCTACAATAGATAGATGTAAATCCAAAAACGGGGCCTCGGTATACGAAGAATTTGCTTTATTTAACTAAAGTTCTGGGAGTAAATCTGACTGATCAAACCATCGAAAAAGGTATTATCAATATTTAATAAATCATCTAAATATCTGGAAGTGGAGCTAAAAGCTTCAATAATTTCAGATTGGTTATCAATGGAAAGCGACAACATGAAGTCTCTTTCATAACAATACAGGAAAAGATCAGCCACAATAGGTGCACAATTCGTACCCATCGGATTACCCACAATTTGTCTAAATAACTTAGTACCGAATCTAATATAAATATTGTCAAGTAGAAAGGTGAGGGCATCACACACTTTCTGACATGACCAAAGTGTATAATTCTTATGCTCTTTAGAAGTGAAAAATGCATTTCTGACATTACATGCAAGATAGAGAGAATCTTCATTGTGAAAAGCCCATTCAATTAAATCATTAAGCTTTTTTATAAGATTATAAGGAAGTGTAGTGTAAAGAGTGGAAAGATCGTAAGTAGACAGTCTTGAAGCACGAAAACGTCTGGATTTCAATTTATTTAAAACCTCATTCGAATTTTTTATAGACCAAAACAGATTTCTTCCTGATCTTTCGAAGACTTTATCACAATATTTAATCACATGCGTTTTATTAGCATAAGACAGGAAATTAATAATTGAGAAAGTTCAGTGGTAGTGCAAGAGCTAGAATTTGCAATAAACCGTGCTTTGTAAGTTCTTTTATGAAGTTTTGGTAACCAGTATAGCGTAGGAAGCTTGTATTGGCCTTCGGTAACACTCACAGCAAACAAGCCTGCATTTCGTAAATCGAGGTGTGCACAGTTCTTTTAGAAACAATAGCATGTATAGGTTCAGAAATCATTGAATTTAAAAAACACAAACTTTTGTGGAATCTTGTAACAAACATTAAAGGTTAACATGTGAAAAGCGTGCAAGTACCACGCGTCGGTAACTGGGTTAGGCAAGATAAATATTGAAGGACCCTCGTATATAAAACTGAAAAAGAGACGACAACCTTTCGACGGCTGACAATAAAAATAATGTCAGAAAAATATGACATGATCGCACATGTTTTGCTTAGAAGGTAAACATATGTTAAAATGATGAATTGTTCAAAAGGGCGATTTTTTTTTTCCAAAAGTAAATTAGGATATATACTTATCATCCTCTTTTAAATTCCAAGACAATAGCTGGCATACATGTAGTTTTAGAGATATTTTGCTTATCACGTTTAAAAGGGGCCATTACTAATCAAAGTACTGAGAGTACTAATAGAAGGTGATGGTAGAATTTTGCTAGCATATACTTGGTCGAGCCGGTGTATTCTGAATTAGAAATCCATTGATCAAGCCACTTTGAGTGCATGAAGGAAAATAAAGATAATTTTAAGTAAATTATATATTTGTTCTTAACTTTAAAACATGTAAACATGCAGTTGTGTTATGGAAAGACTTCAAGTATTTATGGATAAAGTTATCATGAAATAAATTATTCTCAGCCAGGTGATATCAATTAATTTTGCTTCTTCACCATTCCTAAATTATTAATGATCTCTAAATTTTAATGATCTCTAAATTTTGCTTCCTGCAGTACTTTGAGAATTTCTACATCAAAAGAAAGCAAGATTTTTGAAAGTTGATTTATAAAATCAAGTTTCTATGTAATTACATTTATACTTCCGGTACTGGACCGCGTTACCCCACTTCCGCTATTCGTTCGCTGCATAAAATTGTCCTAAGGAACACTTGAAAACTAATTTTGCAGGCATGGAACGTCTTTCAAAATATTTCATTTTTCGAGATTTTCTACGGATTGAATATGAATTGGAACAAAACGACATATTCTGAACAGAAAACAATACTCTAGGACTATTTTCCAACGCGCTTTCCGATGATATTTATGTTTAACTCTTTCATCCCTGAGTTTCTGACAGGACTCTTCTCGCATTAAGTATATTCTTACAGAAAGGGATTTCTGATTAGTTCACTGACATGATGGCATCAAACAGTGTACATGTAGATTCTGGCGAGACGTGCTAGCTACGTACCGTCTTATCAGAATCTACAAGGTTTGCAGAGATACAGTGTATTTCTACCTCGGCGTCTGCACCGGTCTACAGGGTTAAAAGGGTTAGCTCGCTTCTCTGTGATTATCAGTGACCGACTAAACAACCCATAACTGACCGACATCAAACACAATTATTCACCTGCTTTCGAGAGCTCTAATTACAAAACATGTGTTGTAAGCTGTGAGTTTTACATCAAGTTCGTACATTTAGCAAATAATGAAGACACCGGTCAGACGCTACATTCTGTGGCCTCTAATCTGACTTAACTGTTTCCGAATGTCCTAGTATTGAAACAGTTGGCATTTATGGGTTATTGTTTTAATTGGGAATAAACGTATTTTACGAGGGTAGGCTGAAAAGTTCTGAGCCTGATCAAGATCCAATCGTTTGTCCATGCTGAAAGTGCCTTATTTTTCAACATAGTCTCCCTTCCTGTCCACACACTTCCTCCAGCGATGCTGGAGTCCTTGGATCCCAGTGGTATAGAAGGTCTCATCTTGGTCCCTGAAAAACTCCTCCACAGCAGCTATCACCGCCTCGTCTTACCGATAATGCTGCCCAGCCGAGTGCTTTTTCATGTTTAGAAACAGGAAATAATCTAATAGAGCTAGATCAGGTGAATACGGAGGATGATCGACAAGTGTGAAGCCACAGTCATGCACAGCAGCCATTGCAACAACCGATTTATGAGCAGGCGCATTGTCCTGATGGAACAAGACCCCTTTTGTCAATTGTCCGGGTCGTTTAGCCTTAATTGCTTTTCGCAGTCGTTTGAGCAGATCTGCATAATACTCCCCATTAATTGTTCTGCCCTTTTGAAGGTAATCCATGAATATTATACCCTTGGCATCCCAGAACACTGCAGAGGAGACGACCTTTGCCTTCTTTGGAGGGGGTGAGCCAGGGTGCTTCCATTGCATGGATTGTCTTTTGGTCTCTGGCTCAAAGTGATGAACCCAACACTCATCCTGAGTGACAAAACGGTTAAGAAAACCATCTTGGTCTGCTTGAAAAATAGCCAAGTCGGCTTGTGACAGGTTCAGTCTGGTCAGGCGTCAAAAGCCGTGGCACCCATCTGGCGGAAACCTTTGACCTAATTCACTGTTTAGAATTTTCTCTACTCGTTCACGGGAGATGCCAACAGTGTTAGCTAACTGATTCACAGTTAAACGCCTGTCATCCATCACGGCCCTGTGCACTTGGCTGCTGGTTTCCTCAGTTGTTGCCGTTGTGGGTCGTCCACACCGGTCATCATCTTCAAGGCTGTCCTTGCCCATCTTAAAATTTGCTTCCCACTTTTTAACGGTTGAATACGAAGGAGCATCATCCCCTAATGTAGCAATCATATCGGCATGAATGTCCTTAGGAGCTAACCCCTTCTTATGGAGGTACTTGATGACACCACGATGCCAAATATTGTCCATTTTCTCAAAAACGTGCTAGTATCAATTTTCAAAGTCTAGAATTTCTACGTTATTGCAGGTAAACTTGAACTCATTTGAGTCAAATCAAGAAATAAAGGTTTGGATTTAATGAATATAAAATTTTATGGCTGTTCAATGACTGGTTCTTGGTTAGGCTCAGAACTTTTCAGCCTACCCTCGTATTTCGCCTTGGGTAGTAGAAGTTCTCTAAACGCGGCGTCTGATCAGGGTTATAATGTCTAAATCAAATGTTTTAGCCAAAAATGATTGTTTTCCGACGCCCAAAAGGAACATAGCGCCAAGCAGCTGCACAACGTACGTGCATCGTCGTATCAACTCAACGTTGTTGCGACGTTGCTTTGCTAAGACGTCATGTGCTCGCTAGGAGAAATTGTCTATAAGATTATTAGCAGATGGAACAAGCACAGAATGTACAGAGCTAATTTTTAAATTTATGGTTTTACCATGATGAAATTAGCAGACACGTTTATCTTTCTTTCTTCCTTTTTTTCTTCGCATTTTTTTCTTCGCGGGATTAGTTGGGGGAGGCACAGGTGATATGTATCTCGTGTCACTGGGGAGTCCAGCTGATACTGACTTACAGGTAGATGGTGAGGGTTGATATTCACTCTGTCCCTCACTTTCATCTCCTCTGATAACTCTTCTTACTCTTCCCCCACCCCTTCCTCTTGGAGAAGACAAAATGATCCACAAGGGTTGACCTGTCGTTAACCTCAAAACAATCGATGAATCATTTTTATTTTCTTCGTCGAATTTCTTAACCTTCACAAAATGTCTAGATAACTACTTGATCTACGACTGGCATTGTAAACATAATAATTGCACGACCCGCAGAAAAAGCGACCGACTGAAGTCGGTTGATTTTCTAAAAGTGCCCTAAAATCACCGTGTCATTCTGTCATTCGGTCTATCGGTCATTCTGTCAGTCTGTCTGTCCGTCCGTAACCCGTTTGTGAAAATTGGTGATAGTGACTTAACCGCTTGGAATATTTGAACAATTTTTGGCATACTGATAGATATCAATGAGATGTAACCAATGAACTTGCGAAATATTACATTCCATTTAGAATAGCCTCGCCGAGGCGAAAAATGTGAAAATTTTCGAACTGCTTCTCCTCGGAAACCGTTGGGCTGATTGAAGTCAAATTTCATATGGAGCCTCTATGGGATGGGGGAACCAAAATTTGCTCATGGGGTCCAGGTCACATGACCAAAATGGCCGCCAAGCCACAAGTCTGTCTGTCCGTCCGAAACCCGTTTGTGAAAATTGGTGATAGTGACTTAACCGCTAGGAATATTTAAACAATTTTTGGCATACTGATAGATATCAATGAGATCTAACCAATGAACTTGAGAAATATTACATTCCATTTATTATAGCCTCGCCGAAGCGAAAAATCCGTAGCCCATTTTTTGAAAATTGGTGATAGTGACTTAACCGCTTGAAATATTTAAACAATTTTTGGCATACTGATAGATATCAATGGGATCAAACCAGTGAACTTGCGAAATATTACATTCCATTTAGTATAGCTTCGCCGAGGCGAAAAATGTGAAAAATTTCGAACTGCTTCTCCTCTGAAACCGTTTGGCCGATTGAAGTCAAATTTCATATGGAGCCTCTATGGGATGGGCTAACCAAAATTTGCTCATGGGGTCCAGCTCACATGACCAAAATGGCCGCCAAGCCATATATGATCTATCTGTCTCTCCGTCAGTAACGCGTTTGTGAAAATTGGAGATAGTGACTTAACCGTTTGGAATATTTATGTAATTTTTGGCATACTGATAGATATCAATGAGATCTAACCGATGAACTTGCGAAATAGTACATTCCATTTAGAATAGCCTCGCAGAGGCGAAAAATGTGAAAATTTCGAACTGCTTCTCCTCGGAAACTGTTGGGCCGATTGAAGTCAAATTTCATATGGAGCCTCTATGGGATGGGGCGAACCAAAATTTGCTCATGGGGTCCAGCTCACATGACCAAAATGGCCGCCAAGCCATATATGGTCTATCTGTCTCTCCGTCAGTAGCGTGTTTGTGAAAATTGGAGATAGTGACTTAACCGTTTGGAATATTTATATAATTTTTGGCATACTGATAGATATCAATGAGATCTAACCGATGAACTTAGTACATTCCATTTAGAATAGCCTCGCAGAGGCGAAAAATGTGAAAATTTTCGAACTGCTTCTCCTCGGAAACTGTTGGGTCGATTGAAGTCAAATTTCATATGGAGCTTCTATGGGATGGGGGAAACAAAAATTTGCTCATGGGGTCCAGGTCACATGACCAAAATGGCCGCCAAGCCACAAATGGACTGTCTATCTGTCCGTCCGTAACCCGTTTGTGAAAATTGGTGATAGTGGCTTAACCGCTAGGAATATTTAAACACTTTTTGGCATACTGATAGATATCAATGAGATCTAACAAATGAACTTCCGAAATATTACATTCCATTAAGTATAGCCTCGCCGAGGCGAAAAATCCGTAACCCGTTTGTGAAAATTGGTGGCATAGTGACTTAACCGCTTGAAATATTTAAACAAGTTTTGGCATACTGATAGACATCAATGAGGTCTAACCAATGAGCTTGCGAAATATTACATTCCATTTAGTATAGCCTCCCCGAGGCGAAAAAATGTAAAAATTTTCGAACTGCTTCTCCTCGGAAACCGTTGGGCCGATTGAAGTCAAAGGACTTCGGAAACTTTGTTAAGACATTTGCCCCGGAAATTATAAAATTCTCAAATTTAACCAAACGAACTCATCACAGAGGCAACTTAAAGGTAACACTTTGTTCTATTATGATATGCATTTTGGTCTACAGCTCAAATATTAATTTTGTTGATTTTTGGCTTAAATGAGTCAAGTTTCTATAAAGTTGCATAGGAAACAGAAACTTTTAAATAAGTATATGTCCCCCCCCCCCCCCCTTGCCCAATAAAACAATTTGGCATACATTTGTATTTTTAACTTATACATCCTCTGACCAACTGTCGTGTTTGGGCAAGGGGGGGAAGGCTGTGAAAAATCCTAAAATCCAACATGCATGCTTAGCGCTATCATTGAAAAACTTCACAGGATTTGGAACTATACTGTATCATTATACAGTAGGGTTTATTTTTAAACTAAGGACATATTTAAGCCTGGCTGAGCATATATAGTGTACATACAGAATACAGGTATGTTATACCTGAATGAGCAGGCTACCTGTCTTCTATAAATAACAGGTGTATATCTCATATTATTATTTATGTACAGGTGTGTCCATTTGTGATGAGCACTGTACCCCCTGGTGTAAAATGCATTGAAGTAGTGCACCTGCGTTTTATGTGTGCATGTTAAAATTTTGAGTTGTAATAGCCCTAACTTGATATCAACTTGAACATGAAACATGGAATTGTCATTTTTTTACCTTATATTTTTTTCAAACATTATCACCCCGGCCACTTCAATGTGGAATTTTTCTACTAGTGTGCCATTCTTCTACATTTGGTAAATGCCATGATGTTCGTTTAGTATACATTAGGTCAATTCCATATATACACACTACAGACGCTTGCAGAAGCTTTCAAAATTGAGGCATAAAACCCCCATAGTTTCCGAAGTCCTTTCATATGGAGCCTCTATGGGATGGGACTAACCAAAATTTGCTCATGGGGTCCAGCTCACATGACAAAAATGGCCGCCAAGCCATATATGGTCTGTCTGTCTCTCCGTCAGTTACCCGTTTGTGAAAATTGGAGATAATGACTTAACCGCTTGGAATATTTATATAATTTTTGGCATACTGATAGATATCAATGAGATCTAACCGATGAACTTGCGAAATAGAAAATTCCATTTAGTATAGCCTCGCAGAGGCAAAAAAATGTGAAAATTTTCGAACTGCTTCTCCTCGGAAACCGTTGGGCCGATTGAAGTCAAATTTCATATGGAGCTTCTATGGGATGGTGGAAACCAAAATTTGCTCATTGGGTCCAGGTCACATCACCAAAATTGCCGCCAAGCCATATATGGTAAAAACCCTTCAAAAATAGTCTTCTCCAGAACAACTGGGCAGATTTCCACGAAACTTGACAAATGGCATCTGGGACGTAGGCCCATCATAAATTGTTAAAATGGTGACCCTGGGTTGACCTTGACCTTCTTCGTGCCTAGGTCAAACTTTGACACATATGCTTTTGTATTGGAAAATGTGAGAATGCATTTTATCCTGCAAACGATTCAGAATACAGTACTAAAGTATAAGATATATTTTTGCTCCTTACGATAAGGCGCATTTATTGGGGGAACCGATTTAGGTCCAGGTCACATGACCAAAATGGCCGCCATACCAATATATGGTAACACTCATAAGCTAAAAGCATCCGGCGGGTCGTGCACTTCAGCTGAAGCACTGGTTATTCCACATAAATCAACTTTCCTCAGTACTTTCAGTACTTTATTATTGCCATTGGTTTTAGAAATATTTGTACATGCTAGGAGGCTGGTTGATCCTTTTTGTCATTTTATAATATCAATCCATGTATTGTCTTTGATATTTTTTTATATATTTTTTTTTGCTTGTTGATGATTTTTCTAAATTCTCAACAAGTATGGTTTACTGCCCGATAATGGAAATGGTAAGCAGTGCGGGCCCTGATGAGATGCCCTATAAACTGCATTCTGCGGCGTCTCATCTGGGACTGTGCTGTTTGCTCAGGCCTGTCTCTCCAAATACATGCGGTAAATGCGGTACTTTGTTCATTGTAAAATTTGTAAATAATATGAGGGCCACAAGGGAGAAAGACTTTATTATTATTATTATTATCATTATTATTATTATTATTATTATTATTATTATTAAATGCAAATTTGGTTTAAACAATATTAATTTTATTCATTTTAAATAGATAGGCAAGTTACAACAGTACATGTACAAATTGCAATGGCAGGATTTGAAAACAAGTGAAACGCTTATGTGAATCATCTCTTCATGCAAAATGCAAATTTTAAGCGAACCATATGATAAAGTTATATTCCAAGCTGTTTTCCAGGTACAAACCTTTAGTTTACACCCAATATTATACCCGATAAACACGCTGAACACCTCTGAATCGACGCAAAGTCGCTCTGAAAACAGTTTCTCCTCCGTGATGATGGTTGACGGTTTGACATTGCGCTACAAATTACAATTTAAAGCATGAAAGAAACCGATTTTTTTTTTCAGTGTAAGATCGATTTTTATTTCACCAAATGGACACCGAAAGAAGTAATTTCACGAGTGGCAACTTAAACCTCGAGACCCCACAAAACCTCATTTTATATAAATAGCGTAAAGTTAGTTCCCGGTTCCCGATTCCAGTTCCCGATTCCAGTTCCCGCTTCCCGATTCCAGTTACCGGTTCCCGATTCTAGTTCCCGGTCCCCGATTCCCGTATACGGTGTTGTTCCCGGTTCTTGGTTCCCGATTACTGGTTCCCGGGGACCCGTTCCCGATTTGATTTGACTATGTAAAGAGTTCCCTACGTATAGTATAAACATATTTTATTGCGTATTTCAAGCAAAGGGGTTGGGCCACAAGTTCTACCAACATTAGTTACGGCCTTCCCCCTACAGATGTTTACAACAATATGCATACATGTGGTAATGGCAAACGATTGAGCATTTAAGTACATGAAAAACAAAAAAAAAAAAAAAAAAGACATGATGGCAAAATAATGTAAATTAGCAAAATAAGAAGGTATAGTAAAATAAAAGTATGAAGTGATGTCAGGCTGGCTGTGTGCGAGCAAGGCTTAATTACTAATGAATCTCTTTGTACCTTTGATAAACGCCTGTACAGCAGTAAAGAGAGTGATATTATCTTCTAATGATAAATTATCGTCACCCACCAAAAGAACATGAAGATTTAATGGATGGAGATGTCTAGTAGATCGGAAGAGTGTAACTCTTTCATTAGTATATTTTGAACATATGAAAAAGTAGTGTTCAGCATCCTCAATGTCATTTGAGCAACTACAACAAGGATTGGACAACAGGTGATTTGCGTAAAGATCAGAATTTAAGTTGCTGCAAAAATTTCTAATTCTTGCATGTAAAACTGAAAGATAACGGTTGCCTACATTATAGTAAGATGGAACTTTTGGAGCGTTTTGCTGTTTTTTCAACTGGTATTTGAAACTTGCAAGAGACGAAGAGTTACGTAGATCGATACTTTGAGAATTCCACGATGCTATCGAAGACGGAATAGATGATTTTCGTGAGATCTCAGTTTTACAGAAAGGGACTGTTATATCGTTTTGGTTTCTTAAAGCATAGGTATTAAGTTCTCTAACTGACGGTGGAATTAAATCTGATATATAAGTAGGAACTAGGCCATTTACAGACTTGTACATAAAGGTAAGTCTTTGCTGCCTGCGTCTTTCTGCCAATGTCACCCAGCCACATTCCCTATAGAGGTTTACAAGAGAAACAGATCTGGTCAAGCCAGTAACAATACGTGCGGCCTCATTTTGTATTTTTTGCAGAGAATTACAATCTTGAGCTGAACAACCATCCCATACAACACATGAGTATTCCATTACCGGCAATAAATAAGATAAATAAATTTGGTTCAATGCAAGACGGGTGAAAGAAAACTTGAGTTTTCTCATTATGCCGATAATTTTCGATGCGCTGCTGATAATATTATCAATGTGATTATGCCATTGCCCATTGAAAGTTAAACCGAGGTGTTTGTGTTCCGATACAAATTTTATGGCAGTCCCATTAAGAAAAAGTTCAGGATGAGATCCAATTTGTCTTAAAGTGAAAAGAATAGCTTCAGTTTTAAGAGCGTTAAAATTGATAAGCCACTGTGAAGCCCAGCTTGCTAGAATCCGCAAATCATGATTAATAATGCCTTCTATGTCATTAATAGAAGATGCAGAATAGTACAAAGAACTATCATCCGCAAATAATCTAGTCAGACTTAATAGGGAGTCAGATATGTCGTTCACATAAACTAAAAAGAGTAATGGACCAAGAAGAGATCCTTGCGGTACTCCGGCATTTATCCTCCTTAAGCTTGATGAACAGTTTTTTATAGTTACTTTTTGTTTTCTATTATTCAAATAATCACTAATCCATTCCAGTAAATCTCCTTCTATGCCTAACTGTTTTAATTTAAATATAAGCCTTTTATGCCAAACTCTGTCAAATGCCTTGGATACATCTAAGAAAACCATGCACGAATACTGATTATTGTCAAAAGTTTGACAGACATGTTGGTATATATCTATTAGTTGAAACGTTGTGGAGTGATTAGGTAAAAAACCCAGACTGATATTTATAAAGTAAATCATTCTCGTGTAAGAAATTGTAAATATGTTTAAAAGCTATTCTTTCTTGAAGTTTTCCTATATTGCTTAAAAGAGATACAGGCCTAAAGTTAGTAGGATCAGAGTTATCTCTTTTTTTGGGTAACGGTATAACATTGGAGTATTTATAAATCTCAGCAAATTTGCCTTCTCTGAAAAATCTATTGAAAAGAATATTTAAGGGTATAGATATTTCAGCTGCTACCGCTTTAAGCATTTTATTGCTTATACCGTCTGGTCCCGTTGCCTTATTTGGATTCAAAATTCTGATAAGAGATGTAATTTCTTCAGGAGTGCATGATATAGTAGACAATCTATTTTAACATTTATATTCAAGGGGTGGCAAAGCCGTATTTTCATCATTAATAGTAGATATAGAGGTAAAATACTTGTTCAAAAGCTCTGCTTTTTCTTCAGATGAAAAGTAAAAGTCATTTTGGCCAGTAACAGAGAAAGAATTTAGAGGCGGAATTGTAGAAGAACTAGAATTACTCTTAACAAAGTGTCGTATAACCTTGCAAATTTTTTTTGTCATTTGTATGAAAGTCAGATAGAGAAAATTCCAAATTATTGTAGAATTGTTCTTTTGCATGCCGTTTCAGGTTATTGACTTTGTTTCGAAGTGCTTTATACTTTCTTAAGAGATTTGGACTGCCTGTTCGTTTAAATTTGCTTTTTAATCTATTTCTTTTTTTAGACATTCTTCTTATTTCTGAATCATACCATGGTTTGTCATCAGGTCTAATAAGGACATTTTTTGAAGGAATGCAAGAATTGACATATTCTAGAAAGATATTATTGAATTTAGCACAGGCTTCATTTAGTGTTCCCTCCCTTAGGCAGTCCCAGTCAAAGTTGGATAATTTTTGCCTTAATGATACAAAGTTTGCTTTTTTGTATAAGAAGATTAATCTATTAAAAGCACCCTCTGTATCATACTGAAAAGGTATAGAGATATAAGTTGCTCTGTGATCGCTTATATTATTTGGAACCTCTAAAACCCCAGAATCTAGAAAAGACAAGGCTTAAGAAATTATAATTGGATCTAAAATTGCTTGATGGCGTGTTGGTTCATTTATTACATTAGTCATAGAATTAATTAATAATACATCTTTTAAATTGTGATAGTTGGGATTGAGAAGGTCTTCATTAAAATCTCCAACAATAACCAGGTTTTTGGAGTACTCAAGTGTTCCCTACGTTAGATATAAATGTTTAATTGAGTTATCAGTTGATAAGGAATGACATCCTTATTCACAGTTCACCAACGCCGCAAATCTTTTAAAACCCGCGCAGCCCCGCATTGATCGGGTGGAACAAAGCAACTCGACCGCAAGTTTGCGCGGGTTATAAGTAATGATCATCCGTGCCGCAGTGGGCCGGCGACAGGGCAGTGGACACATAATGCAACCGACCACACCGCAGCGAGAGTAACGGATACACTCTATAGGTGATACCAACCGTGCCGCAGTGGCCCGGCGACAGGACAGGGACACATACTGCATTAGACCACACCGCGTCTAAGCAGCGGGAGTAACGGAGACCCTCTATAAGTGAGGATCATCCGTGCCGCAGTGGCCCGGAGAAAAGGCAGTGGACACATACTGCACAAGACTACACCGCGGCAAGCGGCGGGAGTAACGGAGACTCTCTTTAGGTGATGATCGTCCGTGCCGTAGTGGCCCGGAGAAAGAGCAGCGGGCACATTCTGCACTAAACCACACTGCAGCTTAGCGGCGGGAGTAACGGAGACTCTCTTTAAGTGATGATCATCCGTGCCGCAGGGTCCCGGAGAAAGGGCAGTGGACACATACTGCATTACAACACATTGCGGCTAAGCGGCGGGAGTAACGGAGACTCTTTCGCGTGTCTGACCCTTAACGTGAGTAGTTGCGAGAATATATGTTATATATGGGACCAAATGCTACCGGGGCGAGAGTTTAGTAGCTGTGGACTTCATGTGGAAAGAAACAGTGAACCAATCAGACATGGACTGCAGGAACGCATGCGAACTGACCTTTCAGCAAGCAATAATCGATAGTCCTTCGATGAGTTCTTCTGAGAAGACTATCGGGGTACCGTCCCCAATAAAACGGGTGCCAAACGAGTTACTTTTCAAAGTGCTCGCGAGGCTGTCAAGCCTCGACCTAGCTACTCCGTCTGATCTGATACAGAGGCGACTCGTTCCCTCTGTATGGACTCAGGTGGCGGACCCCTGGCCCTCGGGCAGTACCGGCGCACGTACTGCCAAACGAGGTCCATGGGAACGCAGACCTGGGTTCAGGTTAAATCCACCCAACCTGGACTATTCCTGTCTACTACCGTCCAGATCAAGTCACGCCGCGCGTGATCTTGATAAGTCAGTGCATGGTACATCCATCACTGATAGATCAATGCACATCCCAAATGTCATTGATCTAACGGAGGACAACGGCGGTCCTCCGGTCATAGACCTGACTGTTGACGAACGGCACAGACCAGGTCATGACAGACCGAGGGTGGAGCTCTTAACCAAGCATCCCGAATTGAGTACTAAGTCGGAAGACTGGAGGAATTCGCGCGCTATCCTTCCACGGCTGGAGGATTCTTCTTCGTCAATGGGAGGCGTGTGCAGCGGTACGAGCTCACACACCTGGTAGCGCCCAACGACATGGAGTTGATACCGGCATCCCCCGCTGAGCCAGACTGGATAGAGATGACCGAGGTCAACGGTACGATAACCATCAAGTACCCATTCCGTCCGCATAAATGCGTGGCATGTTAGGAAGTTTTCGTGAACGTACGTGCACTGGAGGAGCACATAAGCACGAAACACAGCGATGGTTTCATCCGATTTGGTTGTAGTAAGTGCGGGAAGACCTACCCTGCTTACAATAGAATCTCTATTCACTACGGCAAATGCAAGGGTCCAAACGAAGGAAGGACAACTGAGAATACGGTCATCCCAGCCGCAGATGACCTGAACACTCAGAACAGGTTCGAAGGCTTATCCATCGAACCGACCCCAGCCAATCTGGCACAATTCGCTTGCGAAGAGTGCTCAGAACGGTTCGCCTCCAAAATAGGTTTAGGTCAGCATATCCGTCACAGACATCCCGATCTGGCCAACAGAAAGAGGATTCAAGCGGCGGAAGCTGACGTTCAGAGAAAACGCGATAAACGCAACAAGGAAGCTGAGGTTGCATCGACCGGCCCAGCGAAGAAGTCTACTAGACGCATTCATAGTAATTTGTGGTCGCAAGATGAGGATGACATCTTGACGGCTCTCTGTATTAAGTATCACGGAGATAGACACATAAATATATGCAATCAAAAGGAAATGCCCAATAAAACGAATAATCAAATTGGCGACAGGAGACGAGTATTAGGATTGATCATCCCGACGAGCTCTAAAGCTTCTAAGAAGGCACAAAAGAGCTCGAGACCCACTACCGCTATTCCAGAACAGGAACAAGTAGTGGCTAGGGAGGAGCCAGGACTTAGTATTAATGAACGCAGGACAGCGTTCAAAGATGCGATAATCCTGGATGGCCCAAATACCCTTGTCGGCGATTCTGCAGAAGCGCTTTTGAGGGCCGCCGAGGGCGACAATGCATATCACGAGTCCGAAAAAGAAGTCTTAAAACTTCTGAAAGATAGGTGTATGGCAGAACCTAAGTCTAAATCCGTGAATACTCAAAAAGATAGTCTAAAGAAAAAGAAACCAGTAGGGAAAAAGGCAAAAGAAAAAGCTAAACAATTCCGAACGGACCAGTTCCTTTTTGAAAGTGATCGCAAGAGTCTGGCTAGTAGATTGTTGGATGGGAAGGAAGAGGCGCCAAAATGCGACCTTGACCCGGATACTATAGAGAGCACGTACAAGGAGAGGTTGTGGGGGATCTCACAGGAGGTCGACCTTTCTCGATATCCTATACCTGAACCGGTGGACAATATGGCACTTCTGATGCCGTTCACCGTTAAGGAAGTCAAAACCGCCCTTAGGAAAGCGAAAAAGGACACTGCCCCAGGTCCAGACAAAATTGATTTTTTAAGAAGCTTAAGTCTTTTGACAGAAATGGCACTGCTCTCACTAACCTTTTCAATACATGGCTGGTCACAGGGACAGTCCCAGACTCAGTTAAGGAGAATCGTTCAATTTTATTGCCTAAAGGCAGCGAAGGACTGGACAGTATCAACAACTGGAGACCCCTTACGATAAGCTCAGTCGTACTACGGCTCTACACGAATTTACTAGCGCGTAGAGTCTTAGCTGTCTTTAAGATTAACGAAAGACAGAGAGGTTTCATACAGGCGTCTGGTTGCGCAGAGAACGGTTTCCTGATTGAAAAGGTGATACAGCATGCCAAGAAGAATAGGAACCCGCTTTGTGTCGCCTTCCTCGACTTAGCGAAGGCATTCGACACGGTGTCACATAAGCACATCACGGCGGCTCTCCAACGATTTGGCACACATAAGCACTTCATCAAGATTGTCGAAGACCTATACAGCGGGGCTTGTACTACATTTACGTCCGCAAAGGGATCTACTGAGCAAATACCAATGACAAGGGGCGTCAAACAAGGTGACCCCCTTAGCCCATTATTATTTAACATAGCAATGGACCCACTGCTCGCAGAGATCTCAGGACAAAATAATGGATACAAGTTCGGCCCTCTTGACGATGACCGCATTGAGTCATTGGCATATGCAGATGACAACAGCCTGTTGACAGGTTCACCAGAGGAGATGAATACAAATCTGGAAATCGTCAACACGTTCTGCGCTGAAACAGGTATGCGTCTGAACGTCAAGAAATCAGCAGCGTTTAGTCTGACCCCGAGTGGAAGCAAAACATACACTGTCAACCGTTTCACAACCCCCTTACAAGTAGGAGGCGAAGCGGTACCACTCATCCAACCCTCCGAATCAACCAAGTACCTAGGTAGCAAGATAAGCCCATGGGTAAACAAAGTCACTCAGGATGTAGTACACAAACTGAGTACCATGCTTAAGGGTATCGATAAGGCCAGCTTAAGACCAAGACAGAAACTGGTCATGCTCGAAAAATACGCGCTACCTAGGCTAGCCTTCCCATTGGCCCAAGAACACAACTCGCAAGGCAAGTTACTTGAACTTGACCGGTTGTTAAGAAAATATGTTAAGGGATGGCTACACCTTCACCACAGTACGTGCTCAGGTTTGATTCACAGCCGTAAAGCTGATGGTGGACTAGGCTTACCCGAGTTTACAAAGTCAGTGCCTGCGCAAAGGATAAATTCCCTCAAATCTATTTTGAATAGCAAGGACGCAAAGATACGTCGCATGGCTGAAACCATGGACGTCAGAGGCATCATCGCCAAATACGCAGATCTCGCAAACATTCAAGTTCCAACTAACGAAAAGCAAAAAGCCCGATGGAATAAAAAGCCTCTAGAAGAATGGAAAAGGCTGCCTTGTGGAGGTCAGGGTGTAGAAACCTTTTCAAGTAAGAAAAGCAATAGTTGGAACACGTGGGAGGGATCTGATGCCAAGCACTACTCGGAGGCCGACTACATCACAGCTTTAATATTGAGGTCAAACACCTTTCCATGCCGCGCAGTAATGACAAGAGCTGGGGGCGGCGACCCAACCTGTCGCCAGTGCCACCAGACAGTGGAAACTATAGGTCATATCTCGGGACACTGCCCAAGTGTGAAAAATTACAGAATATAGAGAGGCACAACGTCATCGCAAGCACACTGGCAGATAAGGCAAAACAACATCAATGGTTCGTCAATAACGAACCAAAGATCAAAGATGCCCAAAATCGCGTTTGGATACCGGACTTAGTACTTGTCAAAGACCGGAAGGCGGTACTCGTAGACCCCACAGTAGTCTACGAGAAAGGGGATACATTGGGAACCGCGAACCAGCTCAAGGTTGAGAAGTACTCGGGACTAATCCCGGTCATACAAGAGCTGTATAACGTAGATGAGGTTACAGTCAGGGGTTTTGCCATAGGATGCCGCGGTGGCTGGCATCCGGACAATACTAAAACACTTCAGTTATTAGACATTAAGGACCCCGGATTCGAGGCACATCTATGCCAATTAGCCCTCAAGGGAACTATCAACCTTGTTCGGCTGTTTTGCGACCAGTAAGGGCGGCCTACATTTCTGGGTCGATGCGTGATGAGGACATTGCGCGATAAGGGCGTTGTCTCTCCGCCTGCTCCTTTTGATTACCCAGTCAAGAGTCGGAAGAAGTACTTCCAAATACCCTATACATAAGTGTAAATACTCATGTACATACGTTCGCCTTTTTAGTGTTCTTCTTTTAATTTCGTTTTCGTGTAATAAAGTTGTTTTAATGCTAAGGTTACGTGCCCGTGTTTTGCAACGTTAGGAAGGATGCTGATGTGGCTAAGAACGTTTCCGGATGGTAAGCAACTCCGAAGACCGAGCTGACAGTGGGTAGAGAAATCTCGTTCCGTGATGGCTTTGCCCCGGCCACCTGGGCCTGCGCAGCCAAACCCCGGGAAATAAGGACCCCCTCGCGTGTAAGCAGGACTTTGAATGGCTCATTTGTCATTCTCTTTGTACTAACCATCCGTCCCGCGGTAGCCCGGCGACAGGACAGTGGGCACATACTGCATTAGGCCACACCGCGGCTAAACGGCGGGAGTAACGGAGACTCTAGAGTTGATCACCATCCGCCCCGCAGTGGCCCGGCGACAGGGCAATGGACATGTACTCCATTAGACCAATATGCGGATAGGCTGCGGGAGTAGCGGAGAATCGCTAAAGGTGATGACCATCCGTCCCGCTGTGGTCCGGCGACAAGACATACTACAAAAGACCACGCTGCGGCTAAGCGGCGGGAGTAGAGAAGATTATCTTAAGGTGATGATCATCCGTGCCGCAGTGGCCCGGAGAAAGGGCAGTGGACACATACTGCATTCGACCACAGCGCGTCTAAGGGTTATCCTTAGTTAACTACAGCCCTTTGAATGGCTGCTATCGTCTTTTTATAGGTTTTGTGCAAATCGGGAACCGGGAATTAGTTCCCGGTTCCCGATTTGATTTGACAATGTAAATAGTTGCCTGCGTTAGATAGAAATGTTTTATTCAGTTATCAGTTGATAAGGAATGACATCCTTACTCACAGTTCATCCGCGCCGCAAATCTTCTAAAACCCGCGCAGCCCCGCATTGAGCGGGCTGAACAAAGCAACTAGACAGCAAGTTTGCGCGAGTTATAGGTGAGGATCATCCGTGCCGTAGTGGGCCGGCGACAGGGCAGCTGAGTGGACACATAATACAACAGACCACACAGCAGCGGGAGTAACGGACTCTCTATAGGTGATGACCACCCGTGCCGCAGTGGCCCGGCGACAGGACAGGGGCACATACTGCATTAGACCACACCGCGTCTAAGCGGCGGGAGTAACGGAGAATCTCTATAAGTGATGATCATCCGGGCCGCAGTGGCCCGGAAAAAGGGCAGTGGACACATACTGCATTATACCAAACCGCAGCTAAGCGGCGGGAGTAACGGAGACTCTCTCTAGGAGATGACCACCCGTGCCGCATTAGACCACACGGCGGCTAAGGGTTATACTGAGTTAGCTGCAGTCATTTGAATAGCTGCTATTGTCTTTTAATAAGTTTTGTGCAAATCGGGAACCGGGAACTAGTTCCAGGTTCCCGATTTGCACAAAACCTTTAAAAAGACAATAGCAGCTATTCAAAGTTCCCGGTTCCCGATTTGCACAAAACCTTTAAAAAGACAATAGCAGCTATTCAAAGGGCTGCACTTAGCTAAGGATAACCATTAGACGCGCTGTGGTCTAATGCAGTATGTGTCCACTGCCCTTTCTCCGGGCCACTGCGGCACGGATAATCATCACCTTAAGAGAGTCTCCGCTACTCCCGCCGCTTAGCCGCAGCGTGGTCTATTGCAGTATGTGCCCACTGTCTTGTCGCCACGCCACAGCGTGACTGATGATCATCACCTATAGCGATTCCCCGCTACTCCACTGTCCTGTGTCGTCCCACTGCGGCACGGATGATCATGACCTAAAACCCGCGCAAACTTACGGTCTAGTTTACTTTGTTTCGCCCGCTCAATGCGGGGCTGCGCGGGTTTTTAAAGATTTGCGGCGCGGGTAAACTGTGCGTAAGGATTTCATTCCTTAACAACTAATAACTGAATAAAACATTTCTATCTAACGCAGGCAACTCTTTACATAGTCAAATCGGGAACCGCTAGTTCCCGGTTCCCGATTCACACAAAACCTATAAAAAGACAATAGCAGCTATTCAAAGGGCTGCAGTAAACTAAGTATAACCCTTAGCCGCGATGTGGTGTAAAGCAGTATGTGTCCACTGCCCTTTCTCCGGGCCACTGCGGCACGGATGGTCATCCGCTATAGAGAATCTCCGTCACTTCCGCCGCTTAGCCGCGGTGTGGTCTGTTGCAGTATGTGTCCACTGCCCTGTCGCCGGCCCACTGCGGAACGGATGATGATGACCTATAACCCGCGCAAACTTGCGGTCTAGTTGCTTTGTTCCGCCGACTCAATGCGGGGATGCGCCGGTTATAAAAGATTTGCGGCGCGGGTGAACTGTGAGTAAGGATGTCATTCTTTTTCAACTGATAACTGAATAAAACATTTCTATCTAACGCTGGCAACTCTTTACATAGTCAAATCAAATCGGGAACCGGTAACTAGTTCCCGGTTCTCGGTTCCTTATTAAATCGGGAACCAGGAACGGGGAACTAGTTCCCGGTTCCCGATTTGCAAAAAACCTATAAAAAGACAACAGCAGCTATTCGAAGGGCTGAATTTAGACACACAAAAAAAGAAATAGAGGTGGTGATCGTCAGACTTTTTGGACAAAATGAAAACATAGACATCGTTAACTTTTATGCACCACCCCAAACACATGTAACGTCTGACGATTATGATGAAATTTATAAAAAAGTGGGGAAAAAATCAGTTTTCTTGGGGGACTTCAATGCCAGACATGAACTATGGGAGACAAACACAACCCCACATACGACAAACGGCGAGGCCTAGAACTGGTCGAGTTCATAAATAGCACAGATTACGTAATCTTAAACACGGGGTGTGGCAAACGACTCAACGTCGAGCGCGGAAGCACGAGTGCCATAGACTTAACACTGGTCAGCGCATCACTATGCCGATCTAGTGAGTGGCACGTGGGAGACGACACGATGGGAAGCGACCACTTCCCCATCCTGACGTCGCTCAACGTCACTCACAAATGCGTAACGCAGCGGCCTGCCCGACGTTGGAAATTAGACAAAGCAGACTGGGACCTCTTTAGGCAGCAACTTAAACACATTAACATATCCCTCGAAGGCACAAATATCGATAAAAGCAATGAGGATTTTGTTTCGGAAATAATGGCGGCATGTGAAAAATCAATACCAAAAACGCAACCAAAAATAAGCATAAAAACACCCTGCCATGGTGGGATGAAAATTGTAGCGAGGCAGTCAAAAAGAAAAATAAAATATACTATAAATACAGGAAAAACAAAACAGCCGCACTTTTAGAAGAATATAGACGCGTAAGGGAGGAAACAAAATACCTTTAAACACAAACAAAACAACAAGCCTGGAGGGATTTTGTGTCTACTCTCACATATAAAACAAACTCTAAGAAAATTTGGGACACAATAAAAAGATTTAATGGAAAACCACTAAAACCGGTAGAAGTTTTAAAACAAGGAAACGCAAGATATCACGAAAACAATGAAAAAGCAGAAATCTTAGCACAACACTACCGGAAAGTCTGCAATAAAGAAAATTTAGACCCAAATTTTAGGCGCATTAGGGAAACGCAGGACCCAATGATTGAGCAGGCCGTTCAAGACGCCGATTGCGCTGGCCAGTGCCGTGCATACAATGCGAAATTCTCCCATAGGGAGCTACAGAGCGCGCTTAATAAGAAAAAGAGCACCGCCCCCGGGGCAGACACCGTTCACTACGACATGTTAAAAAATCTACCAGAAAAGGGAAAAAATCAACTTCTCGCACTAATAAATAAATCTTGGGACGAGGGGACCCTCCCTACACAATGGAAGGAGAGCACCATCGTCCCAATATTAAAACCAGACAAGGACCCCCCACGAGCCGAAATCGTATAGGCCGATTTCACTCACAGCAACCATATGTAAAATCATGGAAACCATGGTAGCATCTAGATTAACAGCACACATTGAGAAAAACAACCTCTTAGCAAATGAACAATCAGGTTTTAGAAAACATAGATCTACCATTGATCAAATCACCAGACTGGAATCCGCCATCCGAAAGGCAAAACTAATGAAACACTCACTGGTAGCGATATTTTTGGATTTAGAAAAAGCTTTCGACCTACTATGGACTAGGGGGGTCCTCCTAAAACTAAACAAATTCGGAATTCAAGGAAAAATGTTAACCTGGATCAGAGACTTTTTGACTGATAGAAAAATGAACGTAAAAATAGGTAGCGAGGTGTCCGGTTTTTATGAATGCGAGAACGGTTCCCCCCAGGGGTCGGTGCTATCTCCTATCCTTTTCAACCTATTAATGAACACACTGCAGGAAACACTTAATGCATTACCGCTGGAAATATCCATGTTCGCAGATGACGGCTTAGTATGGAAAACCGCGAAAAAACCGAAAAGTGCCATTCCTGCATTACAAAAAGCGTTAAATGCCATACATGATTGGGCTACAAATTGGGGCTTCAAATTGTCAACTGAAAAAACAACAGTGGTAGTTTACAATAGAAATTTCGCAGATACAAAGGGCATGCCCAGGCTGACGTATGACGGGCAGGAAATAAAGTACGCCGATCATGCCAAATTCCTGGGCATGTACTTTGACAGCAATCTAACATGGAGACTGCACATTGAAAACCTGGTGTCCAGGTCCCAGCGGGACCTAAATGTGCTAAGGGCGGTCTCGGGGGCAAACTTTGGAGCAGACAAGAAAACCCTGATCAAAATGTACACAGCACTCATAAGAAGCAAAATTGATTATGGCTGCCAAGCATACGCGTCTGCGGCGCCCTCACACCTGAAAAAACTAGATAGCATACAGGCAACGGCCCTCCGAATTGCTACTGGGGCATACAGGGGAACGCGGAACCTGGACCTGGAGATTGAATGCAGCGTCATGCCCCTGCACCTGCGGAGGGATGAACTGCAACTCAAGTACTGGGCCCGCTCAAGCAGTCTTAGGGAAAGTCTCCCCATAAACGAAATGATCGCCGACACGCCCAATCATGTTAAAAGAGATAGGTTAAGAGGAAAGATCCCCTATATTATCAAAGTCCAGGACCTAATTAAAAACCATGACCTCGAGCAGGTCAAAACAGCGGAACAAACATATCCGGAAGTTTTTAACTTAAGAAGCCTATGCGCAAAAACAACACTAACGGGTGTCATAAAGAAAAATGAAACATCACAGAAAAAATGCAATGAGCTCGCAGAATCACACATCAGTGAAAACTATAAGCAAGCGCTTAAAATTTTCACTGATGGAAGCAAAGATGCTGACAAAAAAGAAACGGGGTGTGCTTTCACAATACCAGAATTAAACTTCGACCAAAAATTCAAACTTAACCAGCACCTCACAGTCTACACTGCAGAACTTATAGCCATACAAAAAGCTTTGGAATGGATACAGGAACAAAAACCCGATAGTGTTGTTATACTAACCGACTCATTAAGCTCAATACAAAGCATAAACTCTGGGAATAGCACTACAAGACCAGATATACTGCAGGACATTCATATCCTAATACACAAAATTCTAAAACAAGGTATCACCCTGAACATAGATTGGATCCCCTCCCACTGCAACGTGCAGGGGAATGAGCGCGCAGACACACTGGCCAAAGAAGCTCTGACCCTGGGAAAGGCACTTGACTACCTCCCCACCCCACAAGAAGTATACGCAATCATTAAGGCCAGCATCAAAAAGGAATGGGCGCGCATATGGCAGGGACAACACGGCTTTAGACACTCGATCTGTCAGTCCTTGACCCCGAAATTGGTACAATATAGCGACAGCCGAAAGCTCGATCGCATATATACACGACTAAGACTCGGGGTCAACGGACTAAATGCACACAACATCTTCTATAGCGAGGCCAATCCATTATGCGGGCACTGTGGCGGGGTGGAGTGTGTTCAACACTACCTCGCAGAGTGCCCCGCACACGGCCCCGCCAGAAGGGAACTAAAGGGAGAACTGACAACATTAGGATACCAAGGGGAGATAAACGCGGTTTCTCTGCTCAATCTAAATTCACAGGAAATGAGGGACGCGGTCTTCAAATTCTTTGAGAAAACAAACTACCTGGACAAAATATAGGAGAAAACTAAGGGCGCAGACTAAAATTAATCGCATTGTACCGTAAGACACACCCCGTACGAGAATACATACTTTAAACCAAAATCTCTAGAGACCCGAGTTCAGAACAGTAAAAATAAATATTCGAACCGCACCTTAGACGCTACCAACCAAAAAGGGCCGTAGTGATCAAAGGGCGGCCGTCTCACAGCGAAAAGGGGAACAAAGTCAACGATAGGCGCTGTGGTTGCGGCCTCGGCTTTGCACTAAGGAGTGCCTATCGCTGACAGCGATCCCTGGATCACTGTGAGAAGACCATAGCAGAACGGGGCATGGACTCATCACAAGGAAAATCCATGGCCCCGACCCACTCTCCAGAGGGGGTGTGGCAAGCGAGAAGTTAAGACAAGGTGTAGCGTTGTGGTTGCGGCCCACTGGCTTTGCACTTATGAACGCTGCACCAAAGCCCTAGCTGATCGGGAGCCACACAGCCCGAAAGAGGACCACACGAAAGCACGCCGGGACTGGGCATGGACCCACCACAAGGAAAATCCGTCGCCCAGCCCCTCCTGAGGGGGTGAGGCAAACGGGAAGTGAGAACGAGACGTAGCGCTGTGGTTGCGGTCCTTGGACTTTGCACTTAGGAGCATTGCGTCAAAAGCCTGGCTGATCGAGAGCCAAACAACCCAAAGGAAAACGGCACAACAGCACACTAGCAAACAAAGCCTCTCCTTCAGGAACGCATACAGAAAAGTGGGACAGAAATAAGAAACAAGGCGCCATATCACATCTTTTTCTTTCTTTTTTCACAACTTTCGCTTTCGAATAAAGGATGTACATTATAAGGTTACCCAAACGGAATGACCTGGGGGCCCTCAAAAGGGCCTTCTGCATACCACCACGACTGAAAAACCGCATCTCGCCTGGTATATCATACAGCCCTCCATACTGCCCTTGTCGCATAACATAAAAATCACCAAAAACAGCAAATTGCGCCATGACGGTAATAAAAACAGACGGTCAAGATGGCCACATATCAATACAGACAAGGGCAATTAACTAACTAACTAGGGCATGACTTAGCGCGACCTGAAGGAAGGCTTTTAACACACACAACCACCCACGCGAAACTAAACCAACATACAACCACACTAGATAGGTAGATATAGCGATTGTTGTATGATAGGATTACAGTAGAGAGGATAGTATAGAAAAGAGAGATCAAAAACCTGGAGTTAGAAGAAGAAGAAGAAGAGTTTTCTCAAAAAGCGATTTCAAACATTTTTATTTGTGTAAATATGAAACATTAAAAATAAGATCGCATAGGAGCGCTCGACTGCGCACGTGCGCAGGCGGACGCTTGTATGCGACCTACATGATTATATAACAATTTGCACTAACCACTTTGACTAAAGAGATTGGCAAACGTTGTCTCGGGTCCCCAAACGGCTAGGCAAGAATACTTTTTTTTTCTACTATGATGCCTTCCTACACGTAGGATGCGATAGTGATATGCAAACATGGCGACACAAAATGACTCTCCTACGGTCCCACAGAATACGACATCCTGCGTCGAGGAGGGCATCGCCTTTTCTTAACTTCAAACGAAAAAGCATGAAAGGGGATTGAGCTACTTTCCACATCCTCCGCGATAGAGGTCACCCACTAACTAAAATAAATACGAATTTGGGCCCGAGACGGCGGAAGCCAACACACCATGTCACTATGCTATATGTTGTATGTACAGAAGAAACAAAACACAAATATAATCTTCAAGCACAACCTTGCAGGTACAAAAATTGTCCTTCCCAGCAACTGTGGGCGGATGGGCTTGTCCCAAAAAGGACAACAACACAAAGGAGATCGGCTAACGTTGTCTCGGGCCTCCAAATGGCTAGGCAGGAATACACTTTCCTCCTATGGTGCCTTCCTTCACGTAGGATGCGTTAATGATATGCAAACATGGTGACTGACCCACTTATGGTCCGGCAGAATGCGGCATCCTACGTCGAAGAAGGCATCACTTTTTCTTAACTTAAAACGGCAAATGCATAAAAAGGGATTGACCTAATATGGATTGACCTCCGCGATAGACGTCACTCATTAACAAAATAAATACTAGTTCAAGCCCGAGACGGCGTAGGCCGGCACTTCATGTTGTTCTGTTACATATTGTATGTACAGATAAACCAAAAAAACAACAACACAAAATATAAACCACTAGCTTAATCTTGCAGGTACAAAAACTGTCCTCCCCAGCAACTGTGAGCGGGTGGGCTTGCCCTAAAACGGACAACGCCACCTTTAAGGCACAAGAAAAACAAACAAAACAAGTCCGTGGCGGGGTAAGCACATCCGCCCGCATATATACTTAAAAAATAGACCACTCAACAAGATGGGGAAACAGACCAAACAATGTAAAAATGTACATACGTTACATAAATATACAAAAATCAAATAAAAAAAAAATAAAAAACAAAAATACCAATATCAAAATTGACCTTTTCCTGCTCTGACACGGTTCGGCATATTGACAAGCAAAAAATTATAACGTCGAGTAGAAGACAAAATGGACCGACTGCAGCGGACTAACGATAGACACGGACAGACGGGGCTGGAGCCGAGCGATGGTCTCCCCATTCACCGGCAACGTGGAATGGGGGTAGCACCGAACGGCTAAGGTGTAGTGCCAGAATGGATTAGTTCCCTGGGACCCCACCAGCTGACGACCCGCGACACGGGGAAACTGGAAACAACAACAACATTCGAAGGGCTGCAGCTATAACCCTTAGCCGCGGTGTAGTCTAATGCAGTATGTGTCTACTGCCCTTTCTCCGGGTCACTGCGGCACGGATGATCATCACCTTAAGGGAGTCTCCGCTACTCCCGCCGCTTAGCCGCAGCGTGGTCTATTGTAGTATGTGTCCACTGTCATGTCGCCGGGCCGCAGCGGGACGGATGATCATCACCTATAGCGATTCTTCGCTACTCCCGTAGCCTATCCGCAGATTGGTCCAAAGGATTGCGGTCAACTCTAGAGAGTCTCCGTTACTCCCGCCGTTTAGCTGCGGTGTGGTCTGATGCAAATTGTGGCCACTGTTCTGTCGCCGGGCTACCGTGGGACGGATGGTCATTACCTATAGAGAGTCTCCGTTAGTCCCGCCGCTTAGCCGCGATGTGGTGTAATGCAGTATGTGTCCACTGCCCTTTCTCTGGGCCACTGCGGCACGGATGGTCATCACCTATAGAGAATCTCAATGACTCCCGCCGCTTAACCGCGGTGTGGTCTAATTCAGTTTGTGTCCACTGCCCTTTCTCCGGGCCACTGCGGCACGGATGGTCATCAGCTATAGAGAGTCTCCGTTACACCCGCTGCGGTATGGTCTGTTGCAGTTTGTGTCCACTCAGCTGCCCTGTCGCCGGCCCACTGCGGCACGGATGATCATGACCTATCACCCGCGCAAACTTGCGGTCTAGTTGCTTTGTTCCGCCCGCTGAATGCGGGGCTGCGCGGGTTTCAAAAGATTTGCGGCGCGGGTGAACTGTGAGTAGGGATGTCATTCCTTATCAACTGACAACTTAATGAAACATTTCTATCTAACGTAGGCAACTCTTTACACAGTCAAATAAAACCGGGAACCGGGAACCCGGTTCCTTATTAAATCGGGAACCGGGAACGAGGAACTAGTTCCCGGTTCCTGATTTGCACAAAACCTACAAAAGGACAATAGCAGCTATTCCAAGGGCTGCAGCTAACTCAGTATAACCCTTAGCCGCGGTGTGGTCTAATGCACTGTGTGTTTACTGCCCTTTCTCCGGGCCACTGCGGCACGGATGATCATCACCTTAAGAAAGTCTCCGCTACTCCCGCCGCTTAGCCGCAGCGTGGTCTATTGTACTATAGACTATTAGATTATTAAATCGGGAACCGGGAACAGGGAACTTGTTCCCGGTCCCCGATTTGCACACAACCTATAAAAAGACAACAGCAGCTATTCGAAGGGCTGCAGCTAACTCAGTATAACCCTTAGCCGCGGTGTGGTCTAATGCACTGTGTGTCCACTGCCCTTTCTCAGGGCCACTGCGGCAGGGATGATCATCACCTTAAGAAAGTCTCCGCCACTCCCGCCGCTTAGCCGCAGCGTGGTCCATTGTAGTATAGACTATTAGATTATTAAATCGGGAATCGGGAACGGGGAACTAGTTCCCGGTTCCCGATTTGCACAAAACCAATAAAAAGACAACAGCAGCTATTCAAAGGGCTGCGGGCTGGAGCCGAGCGATGGTCTCCCTGTTCACCGGCAACGGGGAATAGGGGTACCACCGAACGGCTACGGTGTAGTGCCAGCATGGATTCGTTCCCTGGGACCCCACCAGCTGACGACCCGCGACACGGGGAAACTGGAAAACAACAACAACATCAAAGGGCTGCAGCTATAACCCTTAGCCGCGGTGTAGTCTAATGCAGTATGTGTATACTGTCCTTTCTCCGGGTCACTGCGGCACGGATGATCATCACCTTAAGGGAGTCTCCGCTACTCCCGCCGCTCAGCCGCAGCGTGGTCTATTGTAGTATGTGTCCACTGTCTTGTCGCCGGGCCGCAGCGGTACGGATGATCATCACCTATAGCGATTCTCCGCTACTCCCGCAGCCTATCCGCAAATTGGTCTAAAGGAGTATATGTCCATTGCCCTGTCGCCGGGCCACTGCGGGGCGGATGGAATCGGGAACCGGGAATCGGGAACTGGAATCGCCGACCGGGAACTGGGAACTGGAATCGGGAACCACGAACCAGAAACTGGAATCGGGAACCGGGAACTGGAATCGGGAACCAGGAACTGGAATCGGGAACTGAATGCGGGAACTGGGAACTGGAATCGGGAACTGGAAACTAACTTTACGCTCATCTTTATATAGAGAAAACTAGGGGTGTACGGGGGTGTACAATACTTTTCTTATTTCTTCTCCCAAGCATAGGTTGTGGGTACTCGTTAGAACCAGTATTAATAAGAAAAATCTCGCGGATTTTCACCAGAAAAGTAGCCATTTTGGAGATGTGAAAAATGTACTATGTCGCACGGGTGTGATCGTAATGGAACGCATTACTCTTTGGCATTTCAGGTGCCCTCTGCTAGAACTGACATCTACAAGGGATCCTTCTTCCCTCGAAAATTAGAGGTTAGAGTGCCCTCCCAGATTCGTTTTTTTTTTTCATCCAAGGAAGGTGCTTAGGATAATGCAGCTAAGTTGGCGGGAGCTGGGGATTAACTTCCCTTTTCACAGGTCCTGGTAAATGAATGCCATTTTACGTTTAACAGTAACGATTCAGAAATGTTCGTGCGAAAATATTCAAATACCAGCGTATTCTTTTGAGCTGCATATGTTATTGCTTGTTCGGAATCACCAGTGATTCTGTCCGCTTCGTTACAAACACTATATCTGTAATTCCCAAAATCTGCTTTAATATTGCTTACATTGTATTGAAAACTATGTGTAATACAACTCTCTTTAATCCAGTTTAAATAGCAAAAGGTATATCTTAGAGCGGAGATTAATACTCGTTAGAACCACTTCAGCGAGGCGGTTCCAGTGAATAACCATAATCTGTATATGCAACAAAAATTATACCAAATGTATTTAATTATATATCATATAATTTGTACCAGAAATATGTCAGCATTTGAAAATTGAGGATCAGTGAATAAGTTTAAGTGGCCGAAACAAGCTAGTTTACACCCCCCCCCCACACACACACACACACCCACACCCACTAAAGCTTGTTCACTCCACGTTTTCGGTTCATTGCTCTCGTCCTTAATTACCTTTTTATAGAACATTTGTAGGCAGAACACACAAACATCATTACGAAAGCATCACACAGCATAATGTATTTCTCAAAACGGCGGGGGTGTTCATTTTACGGACATGTTTATCTTGTGTATTCCGTCCTTCAAAGGGCATGCCTATATTTGCCAAAAGGCAAGCTACATGATCTTTCTTACATCCCAGCAGGCACACGTCGCAAGGGCAACGTCATATCAACGTCGGTGCAACGTCAGGACGACGTTGATGTGACGTTGCATAAACGTAATGACGTTGATATGACGTCGCAATTACGTCATGTGCCTGCTGGGATGGTTTTCAATGAAATATAGAGATTTCGCAGTGAAATCGAAATCGATATTACATGTAACAGTGAAAATAGGAAAAAAAAAATAACATGTACTTTCTGTTTGTTTGGTGTCAATTAGCTAAATGTTATAAATGGGTTTCAGAAATTACGTCACGCACGTTTTCATGTCATAAGGACGTTGATGGCGTCACTGTTAGCACCTACGCAACGTAAATATTGCACGCGACGCCAGACAAGCTTAGCAACTGCGGGTATTATTCATATGCAAATTTTAGAGAACATATTCCAAGCCGTTTTCCAGGTGCAAACCTTTAGTTTACACCCAATATTATACCCGGTAAACACGCTGAACACCTCTGAATCGACGCAAAATCGCACTGGAAACAGTTTTTCCTCTGTGATGATGGATGACGGTTTGACATAGCGCTACAAATTACATTTCAAAGCATGAAAGAAACCGATTTTTTTGGTGTAAGATCGATTTTTATTTCACCAAATGAACACCGAAAGAAGTATTTTCACGAGTGGCATCTTAAATATCCTCGGTTGTGTTAGCCATTCTTATAATAACAGATAAGTTTTCACTAGACGACGCATACAATTCAAAGGTGGTCGCTCCGAAAATGGAAGATACCGAATCCCTTTTCACAAAAAGGGATAGGGTGCTGCCAGCATTCCAATAGATGATCTGATCCCCCCAATTAGGAGTGGCAGACATCATGTGAACAAGTCTCTGAAATGAAGACCCCACTAAACCCCACTTTATATAGAGAAAACTGGGGACTTACGGAGTATACAATAATTTTCTGATCTCTTCTCCCAGGCATAGATTGTGAGTATTCGTTAGAACCGCCACAATGAAGCGGTTCTAACGAGCACTCACAACTTATGTTTGCAGTAGAAATAAGAAAAATATCATGGATTTTCACCAGAAAATTAGCCATTTTGGAGATGTGAAAAATGCACTATGTCGCACGGATGTGTAATCCTAATGGAACGCATCACTGTTTGGCATTTTAGGTGCACACTGCAAGAACTGACATATACAGGGGATCCTTCTTCCCTCAGACAATTAAAGGATTGAATGCCCTCCCAGACTGGGTTATTTCATCCAAGGAAAGTAGCTAAGTTGGCGAGAGCTAGGGACTAACTTCCCTTTTCACAGGTCCTAGTGAATGAATGCCATTTTATGTGTCAACAGCAACGATTCAGAAAATGTTCGTGTGAAAAGATTCAAATACAGTATATTCTTTTGAGTTGCATATGTTCCGGTTTGCTCGGAAACACCAGTGATTCTGTCCGCTTTATTGCAAACATTCATCTGTAATTACCCAAACTACTTTACATCTCGAAAACATGCCTATATGATTCTGACCCCCTTGAACCCCACTACTGGGATTTACATGGGTATACTTTATTTTTCTTATTTCTGCTCTAAAATATAAATTGTGGGTACTCGTTAGAACCGCCTTAATGAGGCGGTTCTAACGAGTACCCACAATCTTTAGTTTTCGAAATAAGAAAAATATCACAATTTTTTATCTGAAAATTTTCATTTTTTCGGCCGTTAAGTTTACAATGTATTTGTATAGGCGTGTTTTCGTAATGGAATAACTTGCATTGTATTGAAAATTCTGTGTAATAAAACTCTTGTTAAACCAGTCTAAATAGTAAAAGCAGGGTTTTAAGGGTGTATCTTAGAGCGGAGATTAATACTCGTTAGAACCACCTCAGCGAGGCGTTTCTAACGAATAACCACAATCTATGTATTCAGCAAAATTTATGAAAATATATATAATTATATATCATATAATTTGTACCAGAAATATGCCAGCTTTTGAAAATATAGGGTCAATAGTTAAGCCTTATTGGCCGAAACAAGCTAGTCTGGCCCAAACTAAAACTTATTCACGTTTTCAGTTTTGTGTGGTAGTCCTTAATTTCCTCTTTATATAACATTTGTAGGCAGAACAAACAAACATGTCGCAGGTCTTCAATCTCAACGGTTCATTCTTACAGCAACCTGCATCTATTGTCACGTTTGCCCAGGTCCATGTGGCCCGAAAACATCTGCTAAGGTGGAGAGGGCCTTAGCAAGTTGGCCTATTGCTTGCAGTCTGGAAACATAGGCACTATCTAGAAACAGGCCACCCGGATGTTCATGTTTTTCTGAAACAGACCCTTCGTTTTCTTCCGAATCGTCAGAGTTTGATTCATAGTCTCTTGGAAAACCGTGATGGGAAAGCGGGTTTATCACTGGCTCAAGTCCTTAATTACCTTTTTATAGAACTTTTGTATGCAGAATAAACAAGCATCATAACGAAAACACGCCTATACAAATACATTGTACATTTTACCACCAAAAAAAGAAATTTTCAGATGAAAAATTGTGGTATTTTTCTTATTTCTGCTCAAAACATAGATTGTGGTTATTCGTTAGAACCGCCTCGGCGAGGCGGTTCTAACGAGTACCCACAATCTATATTTCTGAGCAGAAATAAGAAAGATAAAGTATTCCCCTGCAAACAGCAGTTTTTCTATATAAAACTGGGGTTTAAGGGGGTCAAATTTAAAAAGGTATGTTTTCATGATGTGTCGCAGGGTTTTTTAATCTCAACGGTTGATTCTTACAGCTGTCTGTCACTGTTGTCACTTTTTTCCAGGCCCGTTTGGTCCGAAAACATCTTCTAAGGTCGAGAGGTCCTTAGCAAGTTGGTCTATTGCTTCCAGTCTGGAAACATAGCCACTGTCTAGAATTAGGCCATAGAGGATATTTGATTTTTTCAGTGTAAGATCGAATTTTATTTCATCGAATGAACACCAAAACTGTTATTTTCACGAGTGGCGTAGCCACGAGTGAAAATAGCAGTTTTGGTGTTCATGAGTGAAATAAAATTTGATCTTGCACTGAAAAAATCAAATTTTCTGTTTCTTACATGCTCCAAAAGGCAATATTTAGCGTCTTTAATGGTGTCGCTCACATTCGGAGAAAATTATCTTTGTTCCTGTTCGTTTCGCGTCAATCGTGTTTAGTGGGTATACTTTTGGGTGTAAACTGAAAGTTTGCACCTGAGAAATGGCCTGGGATGGTATTATTATGAATGATTAATGAAATAATTGGGAGAGTAGTTTTCCAAAGAAGTTGCTGGCAAGTCTAACGTCGCGCGACAAAAGACGTGACGTCAGCGTCATAAATGACGTCAGTAACGTCCCCGTCACACATGAACGGGCTATGCGTCAATTAGAACACATTTCAGTATTGTTCAGTTATCTGACAAAGATAAAATTGAAATTAGAGTTAGATTTGAAGAAAAAAGTAGTCCCAAACAGTGAAAAATAAAAAATCGTATTTTCACTGCTTGAAACAGTGAAAATATCGATTTATATTTCACTGATAAATCTCTATCATTCATTGAAAAGCATGTAAGAAACCCGGATGTTCATGTTTTTCTGCAACAGACTCTTCGTTTTCTCCTGAATCGTCAGAACTTGATTCATAGTCTCTTAGAAAACCGTGATGGGAAAGCGGGTTTATCACTGTCTCAGTCCCGGTGATATTTAAGGACAATGCCTCAAGCTGGGCAGAAAGCACGTCCCCAGTAAGCATTCTACATAAATCTACAGTGGGCCGTTAGCGGCCCGTCAGGGTAGCTGACGGGCCGCTAACGGCCCGCTGTAGATTTATGTAGAATGCTAGCAGGGTCTGATTTCATGTTGTAATTACCTCTTTTAGAGCTACGTCCATTTATACCAAAAAGAACATTACTTGACAAAGCACGAATTTTTGACCCCTTTCCTGCATTCCGTTTTATTAACTTGTCTATTGTTTCAGTGTCATATACATTATCATTTTGAATTGTTAGCTTTGAATCGGATCGTATTCCTGTCATATCATCGTCAAACTTGTCTAATGAGTTTAGGGAGTATGTTCCTCGTTTAAACCCTGATATTTGTTTAAATCTGCTCGGGTGTAGTTCGTTTCTATCAGTGTGCCTCTCGTCTTTGGCCTTGTTGCCGGAAAGTCCATTTCTGCTTCTCAGTAATCTGCTAGACGACCCCGAGTTATTTTCCATATTGCGAGTTCCCCTCGACGGCGAAACTCCGTTACGTTGCAGTGTCAAGCTTTTCTCTCCTAATTTTGTCTCGAGCACAGATGAAACGCTCCAAGAAAACGAGAGAAATGTCCACAGATATGTGAATATTTTCATGGTTATCCGAGGTCCGAGTTCTTGCCTTTTTTAGTAACACGTTGTACATCACTCAAACATATACAGCAGAGAAACTGTCCATTACGAAAACACGCCTATACAAATACATAGTAAACTTTAGCATGTGATTTTTTTCTTATTTCTGCTCTAAACTATTGATTGTGGGTACTCGTTAGAACCGCCTCGATTCTAAAATATTGATTGTGGGTACTCGTTAGAACCGCCTCATCGAGGCGGTTTTGACGAGTACCCACAATCTATATTTTAGAGCAGAAATAAGAAATATAAGGGTTACCCCTCTAAACCCCAGTTATACTGTATGAAAGTGAGGTGCAAGGGGGTCAAAATTATACAGGCGTGTTTTCGTAATGTAAAACCAAGACAGTATGCTAGAAGCAGCTGCGAAAAAGTGCCCTAATTTCGGCATTCTTCACATTTTTCAGAGATGGTGTTGAAACATTTATTTGTTAATATGTTCATGTCATTATGTACGCTATTATGATGAAGGATAATAGTCATATTTTGAAGCAGTTCATATAATTACATGTATTCATCCACTTCGTAACGTGTGCTACCACTCATGGTAAATCACGAAATCTTTGTTTGTATGATTTGAGGTTTAACGTCCCCGTCAACACTGTATAGGTCATTTTGGAGACGTTGCATCCGATGTCTGTGGGACTTTTACCCGGCATTGAGATGAAATGGCATCGCAATCCGTGCCGCCCAATGAAACCAATAGGGTTTATAAGCATGGACGGGTCGACTCGCACCGCTTTGCCTAGGCAGGCTTAAATCCTCTGAGCGGTTTACCTGTACTCGTGTGCGGGTCGGTTTCAGCTCTGCGTGGAAGCATCATGCAGCCCATTTATTTCTTCAAGCCCCGATGGGCGGGGGCTAAATCACGAAGACACTTAACGTGTCTGATTATTCAACACATAAATCTGCGACCAGAACCGGACTCACACCGGCAACCCCCAGCCTACAAGGCAAGTGCTCAACCGACTGAGCTATACGGGTGCTGATAACATTCTTTCGACTTCGAAGTTTTATAAACTTAGTAAATAAAGCCTGCCTTCATCAACGTCTAGACTTTTCACTGTAGATGTACATGGGTCCACAGATGTCTCATCCTAATATCCATCACGCTAACAAGTCCGTGAAATAAACACCCCTTACCCCCACTTTTTACAGAGAAAAGGGGTTTAAGGGGGTATACATTATTTTCCTTATTTCTACTCCTAGACATAGGTTGTGGGTACTCGTTAGAACCGCCTCAATGAGGCGCTTCTGACGGGTACCCACAACCTATGTTTTGAGTATAAATAAGAATAATATCACAAATTTTCATCAGAAAAGTAGCCAATTTGGGGATGTGAAAAACTGCACTCTGTCACACGGGTGTGTTATCGTAATGACATCGAGGACCATGAACTGTCTGTGATAATGTACATGGTAACTTGCAACTGTTTGTGTGAACCTGCTCATTTACGTATGACGATAGAAGAGAAAACATGTTTAACATTGCGAAAACACGAAATGCACTGTAAAATTTACCGCCGGAAAAAACTAAATGTTTGGATGCAAAATTGTGATATTTTCTAATTTCTACTCAAAAAATTGATTGTGGGTACTCGTTAGAACCGCCTCACCGAGGCGGTTCTAACGAGTACCAATAACCTATGTCTTGGAGCAGAAATAAGAAAAATATTGAATATCCCCGTAAACCCCAATTTTCTCTATATAAAGTGGGGTTTAAGAGGGTGTTCATTTCATGGACTTTTTCACGTGATGAAACAAATGACTTTCGAATGATCTGTAATAAACTAACTATTAAACCCATAGCATATTTAACTCAGATCTTACAGGTGTCAGACTGATGTTATTTGCTGTAAGTCATACAAAATTTCAAGCGAACAGTGAAGACCTCGATAAGAAGCCGCGTTATAATCGGGGTCTACCTACATACCCATTATGATGACAGGTCCGTGAAATGAACACCCCTCTAAACCAAAGTTTATATTACCACACTGGTAAAGGCAAGCGCGCAGGGTAAGGAACAAACACACCGGATAAGGAAATTTTTCCGATCAGGATAAAAAAGAAAATGGCGGAATGGGTATCACATGTGCAGGTTTATTGTTGTTCTAGATCTCGTGTTATGGTTACTAATCAATACGGCTGCTCACATTAGCTTCACGGAAGACACATATTATTCACAAATTTATATTCGATGGTCCGAATGCGACAGTTACATCCAGTCAAACGGAGAACCAGACACAGTGGAGCTACTCCACCGCGAAATCTCATTATTTTACATGAAACGCTCTTCTGGGAAGATGGCATGCACTTTTTTGTTGGTTGTAGACATACACGTGATAAATTGGACTGTTGCAAATACGATTTAAGGAAAATTTGAAATTAGAAGGCACGCAGTGAGAAATCCAAGTTCAATTTTCAATACAACGCCCACAGGCAAGGCAATGAGTACAACGCATATGATAAGACACAAAATTTTCCGGGAAAAATGGTTGTTGTATGGTCGTAGCAATAGGAAATTTCCATCTCAAATTAGGTTTTCCGATATTAATAATTAGTCCTACATAGTTTAAAGCACCAATTGTGATCTTTAGGAAACGTTCAAAGTTTTTGTGCATTGTCTTGGCATGTGCATTGCTCTGGTTCTAGCAATACACCCCCACCCACCCACACACACATACACATACACTATGAATCTAGTACGATTTGGCCCGGACGATTTGACCTAGGAGAATTCGACCAAGGAGAATGTGGTCCGTAAAAATATATTGGGTAGGATAACTTGGCAAGGCTAATATAATGTCTTGTGCAAATTGACATTTAAATGTTTTGGGGTTGTTTTCAGTAATGCTTTAACGGCACTGTCAACACTATTTTAGGTCATTTTTGAGCCGGTCAGTTTACCTATCCACACTTTTCCTGGGCAGGCTTATACGTAAGCGGTTAACCAGTACACTGTACATTCTTTCGCCAGAAACTGACAACTGCCCTTCTTGAATCAGCGGAAGGGACAGAATGGTCGTAGAAAAGGTTTCATGATCAATCTCCACGAAAGAATGTTGCCGACCCCGGCAGGTGTCGAACCCGTGCCCTCCTGATCAACTGCAGACGCGAATCCGACTGAGCTACCGAGGCCGGCATAATCATTTAGTAACCAATATGTAACATGTACATACTTTAATATTTGCCTTGTCCATCGGGGCTTAAGAAATAGCTGGGCTGCATGATGCTTGAAGCTTCCACGCAGAGCTGAAACCGACCCACACAAGAGTACTGGTAAACTTCTTAGAGGATCTAAGCCTGCCCAGGCAAAGCGGTGCGAGTCGACCCGCCCATGCTTATAAACCCTATTGGTTTCATTGGGCGGCAGGGCTTGCGATGTCGTTTCATCCCAGTGTCGGGTAAAATTCCCACAAAATTGGAAGCAACGTCTCCAAAATGACCTTTATAGTGTTGACGGGGACGTTAAACCTCAAATCAAACAAACAATATTTGCCTTATATCCGACGACGAACTGCGTACAAAGGGCCTGTTAAGATCTCCAATTATATCTGCACCCCCCCCCCCCCCCCCATATTTGTTTCATAAATGTTGTATGGTGATTGATAGCCAAAGGAAGTTATATGAAAAGATACAGCTTCAAAGAAAAACAAATCAACAAAATGTTTGGTCATTCACAAATAAGGTATGTGTTTACCATGACTTTACCCCTACCCCCAGCTGATTTTGACCAAAATTGCAAAATTTGTCACCTTTATGGCTTTCAAAATATAATAGCCCAGCCTTGCCTGTACATATTTTATATTTTGTATACAGATACCGTTTTGATATGTTAACATGTGGTGAAAATATATAAAAAATGAACTGTGAACTCTGTGTTTTTATTTTTTCATGAATTAATTTTTGGTCATTATCAGAAATAACAACATAAAATTGCCATAACTCCGTTCATAGTAAAGCTAAATATATGTTGTTATTACTCATTTTCTAAGTTAGAAACCAAGGAATAATTTGATACTTGTTTTTCATTTTGATCCTGTAATTTTTCATTTTTCGTATATCTCCATGATAACGCAAGTGGGTGGGGTAACAAGATACGACTCACTTAGTGTACAAACGATGAGCAGTGCTACCTGATATATTAATGCGCCAATTGAAACCAGGTTTCTAAGGGCACTTTCTATTGTCTTTTTCTTTCGAAGGGATATACTTTTATCACACTTTTCTTACTATTTTCGTCACAATTTATTAACTCAATACAGACACATCAAACGTCAAGTTATTCTGAAAATACTTGAAGACGAGACAACTCGTTTCTGTGTATATTTCCATTAACGGCGCCTGTTAGCAAGTGAAACGTCGCACACTGAAGAGGATTTGAGTGAGGGTCAAAAAGAAGCCAAATCATATCAGGCCCTTTAATGACCATGTAATAGGTATGTCTCACGAATTTGGCGAATTTATCTACCTTATTTTCAGCCAAAAGAACAAGCATACAATTTTCTATCAGAAATACTACCTGGACAAATGCATCATTTCTCTCTCTCTAAGCCCCCGCCCATAGGGGCTTGAAGAAATATATGGGCTGCATGATGCTTCCACGCAGAGCTGAATCCGGCCCGCACACTCGTACTGGTAAGCCGCTTAGAGGATCTAAGCCTGTCCAGGAACCGCGGTGCGAGGCGGACCGTCCATGCTAATAAACCCTATTGGTTTCATTGGGCGACAGGGCTTGAGATGTCATTTCATCTCAATGTCGGGTAAAAGTCCCACAAAATTGGTAGCAACGTCTCCAAAATGACCTTTACAGTGTTGACGGGGACGTTAAACCTCAAATCAAACAAACAAACATCATTTCTCTAATTCATGATCGCGATGAACCCAATCCATCTATCCCCCGTAGGGATGATTATATTGCTAGAACCAGAGCATTGCGCATGCCAAGACAAGGTAAACAAATTTTGAACGTTTCCTAAAGGTAACAATTGGTGCTTTAAACTATGTAGGACTTATTATTAATATCGGAAAACCTAATCTGAGATGGAAATTTACTAGTGCTACGACCAAACAACAACCATTTTCCCCGGAACATTTTGTGTCTTATCATATGCGTTGTACCCATCTCCTTGCCCTTGGGCGTTGTATTGAAAATTGAACTAGGATTTCTCACTGTGGGCCTTCTATTTTCAAATTTGCCTTAAATCGTATTTGCAACAATCCAAGTTATCATGTGTATGTCTACAACCAACAAAAAAGTGCATGCCATCTTCCCAGAAGAGCGTTTCATGTAAAATAATGAGATTTCGCGGTGGAGTAGCTCCACTGTGTCTGGTTCTCCGTTTGACTGGATGTAACTGTCGCATTCGGACCATCGAATATAAATTTGTGAATAATATGTGTCTTCCGTGAAGCTAATGTGAGCAGCCGTATTGATTAGTAACCATAACACGAGATCTAGAACAACAATAAACCTGCACATGTGATACCCATTCCGCCATTTTCTTTTTTATCCTGATCGGAAAAATTTCCTGATCCGGTGTGTTTGTTCCTTACCCTGCGCGCTTGCCTTTACCAGTGTGATTACAGGGGTATACAATATTTTGCTTATTTCTGCTCCTAGACCTAGGTTGTGGATACTCGTTACAACCGCCTCAATGAGGCGGTTCTATTGAGCACACACAACCTATGTTTTGAGAATAAATAAGATAAATATGTAAAATAATGAGATTTCGCGGTGGAGTAGCTCCACTGTGTCCGGTTCTCCGTTTGACTGGATGTAACTGTCGAATTTGGACCATCGAATATAAATTTGTGAATAATATGTGTCTTCCGTGAAGCTAATGTGAGCAGCCGTATTGATTAGTAACCATAACACGAGATCTAGAACAACAACAAACCTGCACATGTGATACCCATTCCGCCATTTTCTTTTTTATCCTGATCGGAAAAATTTCCTTATCCGGTGTGTTTGTTCCTTATCCTGCGCGCTTGCCTTTACCAGTGTGATTACAGGGGTATACAATATTTTGCTTATTTCTGCTCCTAGACCTAGGTTGTGGATACTCGTTACAACCGCCTCAATGAGGCGGTTCTATTGAGCACACACAACCTATGTTTTGAGAATAAATAAGATAAATATCACACTTTCTCATCGGAAAAGTAGCCATTTTGGAGACATGAAAGAATATAAGAATCTTATATGGGTGTGAGGGGTGGATTGAATAATCCGTCCCGAGGGACACTGTCCGGCATCACGAGGCTTGCCGAGTGATGCCGGACATTGATCCCGAGGGACGGATTTTTCTATCCACCCCTCACACCCATATTGGATCCTTATTTCTGCTCCTAGACCTAGGTTGTGGATACTCGTTACAACCGCCTCAATGAGGCGGTTCTATTGAGCACACACAACCTATGTTTTGAGAATAAATAAGATAAATATCACACTTTCTCATCGGAAAAGTAGCCATTTTGGGTGTGAGGGGTGGATTGAATAATCCGTCCCGAGGGACACTGTCCGGCATCACGAGGCTTGCCGAGTGATGCCGGACATTTATCCCGAGGGACGGATTTTTCTATCCACCCCTCACACCCATATTGGATTCTTATTTCTGCTCCTAGACCTAGGTTGTGGATACTCGTTACAACCGCCTCAATGAGGCGGTTCTATTGAGCACACACAACCTATGTTTTGAGAATAAATAAGATAAATATCACACTTTCTCATCGGAAAAGTAGCCATTTTGGAGACATGAAAGAATATAAGAATCTTATATGGGTGTGAGGGGTGGATTAAATAATCCGTCCCGAGGGACACTGTCCGGCATCACGAGGCTTGCCGAGTGATGCCGGACATTGATCCCGAGGGACAGATTTTTCTATCCACCCCTCACACCCATATTGGATTCTTTTTCTTGCATACCTTCCATTTCTATTGCGAATTTTTAATGCTGCTGTCACTTCGGTTACAGACGTCCGCCATATTGTGATGACACAACAGGAATGTTTAGTGACGTCACGCATGACGACGCCACGTATGAGGTTGTAATCAACCAGTGCATTTATCAAACACGCGATAATATTCGATTTGGGGTCGGAACACAAGGGTCAGAACATAAATTTCTATCCCAGGGTAAAATCACGGATTTCCTTGTCTGGTGTGCAAGAATAAACTATGTCACACGGGTGTGTTATCGTAATGCCCTTTCCGGTGACTCATGCGTGGTTTGAGCAAGCTAATATACAGATAAAAAAAAAACGGCAATGTGTTTCCGTTTTAACCGTTGTCAGGAAAAAATACATTAAATTTTAGAATAAAATTGTGTCTTTCTTAGAAATGATATATTTTTTTTATATTGGGCATTCTAATTCATTTCTTATAGTTCAAAGACAGATGTCGAATTACTATAACACACCCGTGTGACATAGTGCATTTTCCACATCACTTAAATGGCTACTTTTCTGATGAAAATCCTTGATATTTTATTTATAAATACTGTGAACATAGGTTGTGGATGCCCGTTAGAACCGCCTCATTGAGGCGGTTCTAACGAGTACCAACAACCTATGTCTTGGTGCAGAATTAAAAAAAATGAATACCCGTAAACCCCAGTTTTCTCTATAAAAAGTGGGGTTTAGAGGGGTGTTCAGTTCACGGACTTTTTCGCGTGATGGGGTGCTCGTTAGAACGGTTCCCATGACGTTAAGAGTTCTAAACAGGAATAATACTACAAAAGCAGAAAAATCATAACACGACAGTTCCGAAGACACGCAAATAATGTATGCTAACATTCTGATTTCTTCTTTGTATGTTGCACTACAAAGGTAATATGAAGTGACGTCAATTGCTTTCATTCCAATATTTCACTCTGATCATGATCAGTGTTTTTTATCAAAGTACAACACACGAAATAAGTCACAATGAGAATCATCGAAGAGCAATTGCAAGTAAATGTAATTATGTGCGTTTGAGTTTACGAATGAGAAGAAAATTAATTTCCCTTGTTAAACGAAATATCCGCTAGGTGTCGCTAGTAAAGGTTTGGCGCGGAAAAGGCGCACGTGAGAAGTGTTGGTTTATACCTATCATTCAGCTTTGGACAGTGCGGCACTTAACATCGTTTTTCAAACCGGTTATTCGACATTGAACACTTAGGCGTTGTGGCGTTATTCGGTTTTTGTAATGGCAGAAGACCAGAGTATGAGGGGACAACAGGACAACAATTTAGTTAATGCAGGTGACGATATCAGTTCACAGTTGAACGTTATTTTGAACGAACTCAGTAGATTGAAACAGGAGGTTCAGGAACTAGTATCAATGTTGCATTAGAAGTCAAGAAACTGAATTTAGAAAAAGACTTATCCTGGAGGTTTGTTGGCAATTAGATTCAATATGATTTTAACAGTGATTTGGCTGACATTGGTAAAGAAAGTATTTGAGCTATTGAAAACGGCAAAATTGATTATTGCAAAGAGCAGCTGGACGATCTTTCCAAGAAGATGCATAAGCGTAACAAGCTTATTCGTATCTTTGATTCGTCGAGCGGTGGCTTGGAAACTGTCAGGCAGTATGAGGCAAACCCCGTTGCCAGTGACAGCGAGGACGAGAGATAGATTCATAAGGCGAAGGGTAGAGCGCTCAAGCGTAAGAGATCTTTTTCACGGGGCTGGGGCAGTCGTACTCGCGATTACAATAGCAGCGTTACAGGCGTTCGTCAGTTGGGATATCAGCCTTCATCAGTGCAGCAGTTTGGTCTACAGCTTTCAGGTCGGGGCCGACTTTTTCGTCCCCGACATTCGGTTCAGCCAATGGCAACAGTTCCTTCATGCAAGGGCCTACATTCACCCCAGATCCTTGTTTCGTCTGTGGAGAATACCCACACATACGGCGTAAGTGCCTCCATGCTAGAACAACGACAACATATGATTATGAACATGGGCAGAAGAAAACTTTAGTTAAAGGTAGATTAAAGAAGCATTTACCTTATTGGTAGTAGAGAATTTGTACCTTATGTCATTGAAAATGGCTACAATTTTTTGTTTTTTGTATTCTATGTCTGATCGAAAAATTTGTAAGAATAAAAGATCAGCTTTGTCAGAGCCTGCGTTTGTTACGGAGGCAGTCAAGGATTTGTTAGATTGAGGATTAATTGAAATATATAATAAGAGTAACCTCCCCCCCCCCCTATATCATTAAATCCCTTGGCAGTCTCTGTTCAAACATCGGGTAAGAATCTAAGAATCTGATATGGGGTTCTGCTGTAGATGAGCGTTTCCAACCCGAGGGATGACCGTGCTGAGCGGAACCGAGGCTACGCCGAGGTTCCGCTCACCACGGTTATCCCGAGGGCTGGAAACGCCCATCTACAACAGAACCCCATATTGGATTCTTTTTCTTACACAACACCTCCGGTTAGTTTTGAGACCTTGCACCTGTATATTGTTTACAAAATAAAAGTAGTGCGGAAGTAGTTCTGGCAGTTGATTAGAATTAAAGCGTATTTATGTTAGTTGCCTGGGTCGGAACACCAGGGTCAGAACATAAATATCTATCCAAGGGAAAAATCACGGATTTCCTTGTCTGGTGTGCAAGAAAAGGTTAATCTTAGATCTCCAAGATGTTAATACGCATGCATGGAAGCAAACATTTAAATATGAAGATATCAAAGTAGCTTTAGCATTTTTTGAAAACGAGTTTCATATGATAAAGTTTGACATCACAAGTACCTATCATTTTATTGAAATAGCAAATGTTCAAACTGATTTGCTTGGGTTTAGTTGGCTTATTGCAAACGGAACTACATGTTATTACAAATTTTTAGTCCTATTTTTTTGGGCTCTCTATTGCCAGTTATGGTTTTTCTAAAGTCTGTAGGCCTTTGGTGAATAAATGGAGGGGAGAGGGGAAGATGGTAAGCATGTTTTTAGATGACGGCTTTGCTTGTACAGAAGAGTTGGAGAAAACAAAGCGTATTGGTCTTAAAATTAAGAGCGATATTTTACGGTCTAAATTTGTTCCAAACGCCACTTAATGCATTTGGATTCCCGTTCAGATTCTTGAATTCTTAGAAGTAATTTTGGATGCACAGAAGGGGAATAATTATATTCCAGAACGTAGAATTTCAAAATCAAAACAGTTAATTTGCGATTTAAATTCACCTCTGAGAGAGCACAGGAGGGTCCCCGTCAGAAAATCGGCACGTTTTGTTGGCCAGATTATTTCGATGACTGTTGTTATTGGCCACATATAAGTCAGACCATGACCAGGTATTTAAGTGCAGATATTCTTGAGGTTAAACACTGGGATGCTTATATACAGTTAGGAACTGAAAGTTATCAGCAGATGCGTTTTTTTTTTGTAGCAAATATCTTGAAGTTATGAATTACAAAGTAGAAGTAAAACAAGATCAGGAATCGATACAATTAACTTTCTCCACCTATCAAAGACACCAAAGGGAAAGAAACACAAACATGACGCGACCAAACCATTATGGAAACCTGAACAAAGGAAGGCCATAAGGACAGTTACCTTCCAACAAAATGGCCATATGGCCATCCAAAATAAAAAGACACAAGTGATACACACAGTAAGTAACAAACAACAACATAAATAAACTGCCACAGAAGAACCGCCTTGGAACGGTCAATGGAAAGATTTCCACGCGGGAGGGGGGGGGGGGGCTTAAATCGCCCTTTCTTCCGTCGCGATTTAGACAAATAATTCGTTCAGTCCGCATGGAAGCCTCCTAACTCATCAGTGCACTATCTCCGTGAACACAAATAATCAAAGAACCACAGAGGTGAGACAACGGTGAGGACTCGACAGCAAGAAACCACTGAAATGTTGGAGCAAAGGAAAACCAACAGTTAGACTCCGATGGGTCCGACCACAGACAGAGCATCAGGCACCAACCAATATTACCTTGAATAAGATCTCTCTAATTCTCAATAAGCCTTTACGTTGGAACCGTCATAGAATCTGAGGCCTGACACACCGGCGTGCAATTAAAGAGGGAAGCAATGTTGCCAACCGTGATTGGGTAAACTACCATGCATGCAGTCTGTCGTATAACATCCATGTTGTACCCAATCTTTTTATATCGAAGAATGATTTTACGAAAATGGGTGCTGAAGTCATTGCGGTATTATATTTTTCTGAATTTATATACTAAGTCACCATAAAATTCGGGTTCCAATAGACCTTGTTGCAGAAGAGATCCAAGTCCAATATTGAATTTTGAAATTTAATCAGAATGGCGTCTATAAAATTTTGAAAAGGTTTTGCGTAGTTAATGGTACCGATAATCGTAGTTAAACGAACTATTTGTTTATACGCATTAACACAGCGGAAGTGTGTTATTTACCGTCTTATCCATGCGCAACTCCGCAGGGGAGTCCAAATAATAATATGAGCCAAGAAAAGCTCGACAAAATTGGGGCATCGGGGGATGACACATTTCGATACGACGACAAAGAGGAAGAAACTAGTGTCGCGAGTATTCTTCAACGTTTGGAAAGTCGCTTGAATCGTTTAGAATTGGGATTACAGTCTTTTCAGAGGCCCGAAAGTAGTACCCACGTTTCTTTCAGGCAGCCGCCATATTTACAATGTCCGCCAACAGAGCCAAATCAAACGCCACACCAGGCCAAAGATAATCCGTTCGGTCCTGAGCCCATCACAGCCGAAAATACTGGATCCAATGAGGTCCAGGACAGGTTTAATGCCATTAAAAGTTCAGTGGATAAGGTAATTTTGCCAAGTAATCTGAAATCACATGACTCGAGAACTGGTATAAAGCGTGAAGATCAACAAACCTTAAATGTTTTATCCAAATGTGGGCGTTATGTTGAGACAGTATTGAAATTGATTTCTCAATCAAAAGAGGGTGAGCAATTAGATCTTGAGCCCATAATTGTGACTTTGCAGGCAAATATCAATTATCTTCAGGATGAGTATGCTGCTCTATTGGTGAAGGGTAAATTTGATGACAGTACTGCCCAGCTGTTTCGTTCCTTACAAAAGGCAAATTCAGGCTTCGATAGCCAAAGTATTAATAATGTCAGAATAGCAGCGGAATTGTCAAGTATTTCGGCAAAATCCACAAGTAATAGGGGCAATTACCGTCAAGTATATCGTGGAAACCAACCGTACAATTTTAACCCACGATTTGGTTATAATAACCAATTTTATGGTAATCGCGACAGGCGCAACGACTTGTTCCAGAATCTACAGGGACCAAGGTTTCGTAATCCGGGAAGAGGCCAATGGTGGCATCAGAACAAAGATCAGGACTAAATGAAAAATCAATTAGCTCAAAACATTGACAATTGGGTGAAAATTGGTGCTTCAGACGTTATTTTAGACTGGATCCAAAATGGCATAAAATTCCCTATACAGGGTACAATAGAAACATTTGAAATCCAAAATAAAATTTTTACGAAGACAGAATCTGCTTTTATACGGTCAGAATTGAAATCGTTATTGTTGCTAGGTCATATAGAAGTATGTGAGAAAAGACCACTTTGCGTATCGCCTATAAATTGTGTCCCTAAAAAGAAAGGAGACTTTAGACTGATCACGGATTTGCGATATATTAATAGGTGTTGCACAACTCAACTATTACAACGGATATAGAAATTTACAGTACTCAAGGATTCAACAGAGTTAACGGATAGAACAGCTTACAGTACCCCAGGATACCTACCAATTCAACAGAGTTAACGGATAGAACAGCTTACAGTACCCCAGGATACCTACCGATTCCCATATAAACTACGGGCTCCCCTGTAATTGCGAAGACAAGGACAAGCACAGTAGAAATAATTACAAATACATGTGAGTATTACCGTAGATTTAAACGAAATCCTGATTAAGGAGTTTAGCCGCTAATAATTTATTACGAGTGTTGAAGTCAGTTACATGACTACACACTCTAGCAAATCGAATTACTTGCGAAATATAAACGCCATAGGATGGCGCACGAGGAACATCACCATCCAAAAAAGGAAAATTTCAAAATCAAAGTCATCGCGTTTAAAATAAATTCTGCACGAAACAAACCCATCTACAATAGATAGATGTAAATCCAAAAACCGGGGCCTCGGTATCAGAAGAATTTGCTTTATTTAACTGAAGTTCTGGGGGGTAAATCTGACTGATCAAACATCGAAATAGGTATTATCAATATTTAATAAAGCATCTAAATATCTAGAAGTGGAGCTAAAAGCTTCAATAATTTCAGATTGGTTATCAATGGAAAGCGACAAAATGAAGTCTCTTTCATAACAATACAAGAACAGATCAGCCACAAGAGCCACAAAGACTATTTTAGGCTTGTAAATGTACCAAAATACTTTTCTCTGATGCAAGTTTATCTGGGTACGCAGGATACGGAATAAGTACCATACATGGCATTTCTTATGGGTTGTGGTCACAGGAAGAATCTATGAAATTTACCACTTTGAGGGAATTAGTTGCTGTACATAGAGTTCTGTTGTCTCTAAATAGAAGTAAAACAAAGATCAGGAATTGATACAATTAACTTACTCCACCCATAAAAGGCACCAAAGGGAAAGAAATACAAACATTAAGTGACCAGACCGTAATGGAAACCTAAACAAAGGAAGGCCATAAGGACAGTTACTTTCCCACAAAATGGCCATATGTCCATCCAAAATTAAAAGACACAAGTGATACACACAGTAAGCAACAAACAACAACATAAATAAATCGCCACAGAAGAGCCGCCTTGGAACGGTCAGTGGAAGATTTCAACTGGGGGGCTTAAATAGATTTTACGTGGCCACAATCCTCGCCCTTACTTCTGTCGCGATTTAGACAAATAATTTGTTCAGTCCGCATGAAGAACTCCTAACTCATCAGTGCAATATCTCCGTGAACACAAATAATCAAAGAACCACAGAGGTGAGACAACGGTGAGGACTCGACAGCAAGAAACCACTGAAATGCTGGAGCAAAAGAAAACCAACAGTTAGACTCCGATGAGCCCGACCAGAGACAGAGCATCAGGCACCAACCAGCATTATCTCTCTAATTCTCAATAAGCCTTTACGTTGGAGCCGTCATAGAACATGAGGCCTGACCCACCGGCGGAAATTAAAGAGGGAAGCAAAGTTGCCAACCGTGATTGGGTTAACTACCATACATGCAGTCTGTCGTATAATATCCATGTTGTACCCAATCTTTTTATATCGAAGAATGATTTACGAAATTGGGTGCTGAAGTCATTGCGGTTATATATTTTTTCTGAATTTATATACTAAGTCACCATGAAATTCGGGTTCCGATAGACCTTGTTGCAGAAGAGATTTAAGTCCAATATTGAATTTTGAAATTAAATCAGAATGGCGTTTATAAAATTTTCAAAAGGCTTAGCGTAGTTTATGGTACCGATAACCCTGATTAAGGGGTTTAGCCGTTAATATTTTATTACGAGTGTTGAAGTCAGTTACATGACTACACACTCTAGCAAATCGAATTAATTGCGAAATATAAACGCCATAGGATGGCGCACGAGGAACATCACCATCCTAAAAAAGGAAAATTTACAATCTCAAAATCAAAGTCATCGCGTTCATCATAAATTTTGCACGAAACAAATCCATCTACAATAGATAGATGTAAATCCAAAAACGGGGCCTCGGTATCAGAAGAATTTGCTTTATTTAAGTTATAGGGGGTAAATCTGACTGATCAAACCATCAAAATAGGTATTTTCAATATTTAATGAATCATCTAAATATATAGAAGTAGAGCTAAAAGCTTCAATTATCTCAGATTGGTTATCAATGGAAAGCGACAAAATGAAGTCTCTTTCATCACAATACAAGAACAGATCAGCCACAAGAGGTGCGCAATTAGTACCCATCGGAATACCCACAATTTGTCTAAATAACTTAGTACCGAATCTAATATAAATATTGTCAAGTAGAAAGGTGAGGGCATCACACACTTTCTGACATGACCAAAGTGTATAATTCTTATGCTCTTTAGAAGTGAAAAATGCATTTTTGACATTACATGCAAGATAGAGAGAATCTTCTCTGTGAAAAGCCCATTCAATTAAATCATTCAGCATTTCTTTTTTAAGATTATGAGGAAGTGTAGTATAAAGAGTGGAAAAATCGTAGGTAGACAGACTAGAAGCACGAAAATTTCTAGATTTCAATTTATTTAAAACCTCATTCGAATTTTTATAGACCAAAACAGATTTCTTCCTGATCTTTCAAAGACTTTATCACAATATTTAATTACATGCGTTTTAATAGCAGTAAGACAGAAAGTTAATAATTTAGAAAGTTCAGTGGTAGTGCAAGAGCTAGAATTTGCAATAAACCGTGCTTTGTAAGGTTTTTTATGAAGTTTTGGTAACCAGTATAGCGTAGGAAGCTTGTCTTGGCCTTCGTTAACACACACAGCAAACTTGGTGGCTGAAAGACAAACATGTTTATCTACTATAGCTCTCTCTTCAGCTTAAGGCTGACGTTCATAGGCCTTAGTACCACCAAGCTCCTGCTTAAGCGTGTTAACATAGTGAGGCCGTCACACAACGACGACGTTGTTAGCGGCCTTGTCTGCAGGGGCCAAAACAAACTTCTTATGAAATTCTTGAATACCTAGTTTAAGATGACGTAAAGACGTCTTGGGCTTAGGAGGTAATAAGTTAGTATTTTGAGAATAGAAAGAAATGCGTTTATTCACTAGTTTTTAAATGCTAAGTTTCCAGTCCTTAAGGGCTTTATGCTCAACATACTCTCGCTTACACCATCGATTACCGAATTCATTCAAGGAAGCAGCGATTTTATCTCTACATTTACTGAAATAAATTTTAGAAGGAAACCGATATTTCGGTCCTTTAGAAATTATATTCCTTATCCTAGAATCAGGAATAATTTTCAAATTGCCAGTAATTACATTACCAGCAGCAGGATAGCAATACTTTGAGTTTTTACAATCACATGAATCAGGAGTATTAGTATCAATATTAAGATCTGAAACAAGTTTATTGAAATTAAAAAATAATAGATCTAACAGGTTTGTTATATTTATAGCAAATTATAGGTGTTTCAACATTTTGAAAATAAGCAGGAATGGAAGAAAGTACCGATCTCTCACGGAAGATACTGGGCAAATCTATAAAATCCATACCCTTATTAATGAAGGATATTTTGAAGAAATGGCGTTTATGATTAATTTCAGAATCAATGTAAGGACGGAGAGTATGCTGAGTATAGCCTCTAGTTAAGAGAGCCGCATCATATAACTGATGAGAACTATCGTAGAATTTATTCGCCTCGGTGTCCAGAAGACGTAAAACAGAAAAGGGTAATGAACTTAAAAATGAAAGCATAGAGTGGCGTCCATGATTTAATAATATAATTGACAGTCACTTCAGTCTAGTATTAGTTCGTTTAAACGCACGTGATTAACGTTTAAAGTTACCATTTTTCCTTGTGCCGTGAGATCTGGTTCTGCGTTTTCGACATTCCAGGAGTGAGAAAATATCAAAGTCCGGCATTCTGGAAATATTACCCTCATGATAAATGTTGTCATTAAATCCCAGTGGAAAAGGGGTCTGTAAAAATTTAATCCATTTCAGTTCAGCTACTTGTCTTTTGATTATTTTGAATCTAGATGTAGAATTTGCATCGTAATAAAGTTTTTCCACTGGTTGTATAACAATGTTATTTACAGAATGACCTGTACGTCGAAAGTGACGGTACAAGAAAGTGTCAGTTTTCTTAGGCTTACTCATTCTACGATAATGCTCGTTCAATCTAGTTTTAAGCATGCGGTTAGTTTGACCGACGTACTGCATATTACAGTTTGCAGCACGTCAAGTAATTAGATAAATTATATCTGTAGACTGTCATGTCAAATCAGACATGTTAACTACAGAGAAGCGTCTACCGTTTACAGATGAAGTAACGGTAGACGCAGTGCTTAAATGCGAACAACATCTGCACCTCTTGGCATTGCACTTAGAAATACTAGGATACATTCCACTTCTTTTCCACGGATAAGTATATTTTCGAAGGATGGGCGATTTGAGAGGAGATAGTCTTATACGAAGACTTCTCCCAAAAACATTGGTATTGCCTGCTCCTTTGAGATTAACTGAAGTTACAGAAGACAAATTTAAGGGTCTAACCAATACCGAAGGCAACATAGTATTAAAGTTCTTAATAGAATGGGGAATCCGTACAGAAGAAGCAGAGTGTAACCTAAGGGGTGATATTGTTATTTTAAATGTATTTGTAATACTCATTTTGGTTAATATGGTTGTGATACCGTCAAAACTAAAGCGATGTTCATACCGGTTATTAAATAAATAAATAAAACAGCATATAAAATTACTGAAGAAGATTCCTTCGAATAGAGGGAAGGTACAACAAAAGCCCACAAAACATCCTAGTCTACTTAAAGTACAGGGATGTCAAACAAGCATTTGTTATACAACGAGGAACGAACATCGGTTTAATAATGACCTTCAACAGGTATCTAAAGGATGTCAATTGATGGAACAGTGAAAAGCAATTACATAAGCAATCCCTGGGGATTTGAAAAATAAGAGCATTAAATGCATGTACGGGGAGACCTTTTACAGCCGCCACACGGCACAAACAAAACAGCCCTGATATGCAAAGTAGAAGTAAAACAAAGATCAGGAATTGATACAATTAACTTACTCCACCGATAAAAGACACCAAAGGGAAAGAAATACAAACATTAAGCGACCAGACCATTATGGAAACCTAAACAAAGGCAGGCCATAAGGACAGTTACTTTCCCACAAAATGGCCATATGGCCATCCAAAATTAAAAGACACAAGTGATACACACAGTAAGCAACAAACAACAACATAAATAAATCGCCACAGAAGAGCCGCCTTGGAACGGTCAGTGGAAGATTTCAACCGGGGGGCTTAAATCGATTTTACGTGGCCACAATCCTCGCCCTTACTTCTGTCGCGATTTAGACAAATAATTTGTTCAGTCCGCATGAAGGCCTCCTAACTCATCAGTGCAACATCTCCGTGAACACAAAAATCAAAGAACCACAGAGGTGAGACAACGGTGAGGACTCTAAGGTATATTTTGGCAAATCAACATATTAAGTAGTTTACAGATAATCAAGGTGTTAAATCCATAGCTGCTAAAGGTTCTATGAATAGAGATCTGCAAGACGTTGCTTATAGTACTTTTAGACAATGAATGTCAGAGTCTATTTATCTTAAAATGGAATGGATTCCAAGATTTGAGAATGAAAAATCAGATTATCTTTCAAAAATTTTTGATTACGAAGATTGGGGTATTTCTTTTGTCATTCTGGACATGATTCAGAATAGGTTTGGGTCATTGCAAGTCGACTGGTTTGCTTCAAATTAAAATAGAAAATTGGCAATATTTTATTCCAGATTTTGGAATCCATCCTGTGCTGGAGTTGATGCTTTTTCAGAATCTTTGGGAAATCATTTTGGATTATTTGTACCCCCTATTACAGTTATTTATAGGGTTTTAAAGAAAATGATTGTAGACCATGTATACGGAGTCGTTTCCTCTGGCTTTCGTTGCCGGATCATTAAAGGGTCACTGATGAGGCTTTATTAGTCGAAACCACGTAGGATGGCCCATCTTCTTTCTTATGAATTTTTTTATTGCTCTTAAAGGAACTCATTTTAGATTTTTATTATAGTATTGCCATGTTAGAAATCAGCGGTATTTTGGCCTTTTCTTTATCCGAATGGGGCACTCAGGAGCGAAATTGTCGACTGGTTTGATTTGCCTGCAGAAAAGCAATATTACATTAAATGCAAAAAAATGGCAAAGGAATGTTTGGCAATACAGATTTAAAATTTCGCATGTTAGCGCTGAAAGTTGATTTTAGCGGCGCTGGGGTAATATGTAAGGAAGACGATATATATTCAGAACATATTGCGGAATCGCAAAATCCAACGCAGTATTGCAAAAAAAAAGGCGGTATCGCATAACTTTAGTATGATTATAAGGAAAATTTACACAATACACGGTTTTTGTGGTGAAGTGAATTCATGATGTTATTTGTTACATTTTTTAGGCATACTCTAGATTTCCCGATCAATATTTAAACTGAAGTTTGCCTAATGATTTTAAATACACCTACTCCCAGATGTATTAAGAATGTCAAGAGCAGACGGTACAGATAGAAAATATTACGGTGCATTCACACGTTTTCATAAATGGGTTTTGTCAAATGGATTAAGGAGTAGGGACATTTTGCCAGCTAAGGCTTTAACGGTAGCAATATATTTAGCTTCATTAATTCAGAGTGCAAATTCGCCGAGTTCTGTTATTGCTGCTTTTTATGGAATTAAATGGTTTCATGATTTATATGGCCTTCATTCGCCCACGAATTCTAAATTGGTTATAAACGTTTTGAAATCTGCAAGAAGAATTTTTTAAAACATACGGTTAAGAAAGAATCAAATACGATTGACATTTCAACAAGTTTGTATTTGCGGCTAAATTCAGAAAATAATTTTAAAAATCGGAGAAAGGTTTGCATCTGTTTAGTTGGGTTTTCTGTTTTTAAAGAGTTCCGAGATATTGAATATTCGTATTTGCGATATTGTGTTAATTCATCGTACATGGCGATTTTCATCGAATGAAGCAAAACGGATAAATATAGAGATGGCGCTTGGGTAATGATAGCCAAAACGGGAACAAATTTGTGTCCAGTTGAAAATGTGAAAAAGTTAATTAGGTGGGAAAATTGTCAGGTGATGATTTCCCTTTTTGTAATATCCCTTCAGCAAAATATGGTTATAAAGTTCGTAATACTATTAAGAAGATGTCATATTCAAATTTGAGGGATTTATATGTTGAAGCATTGACAACAAATGTTCCTGATGTATAGAAGAACTGTTTACATTCATTGAGATCGGGAGGTACAAGCGCTGCTGCTAATAATTCTGTGAAAGATCGTTTATTTAAAAGGCACGGGAGATGGATCAGTGAGAATGCTAAAGACGGTAATATAAAGGATAATATTGATGAAGTTTATGTAGTTTATTTGAGTTTCATCATGGTTAACCAGTACATATATACATTGAAAGAAACAGTAAATATTAAAATAAACCATACCATTCTAAACAGAATTATTAGAGACTTTCTCATAGAAACTACATTACCAGATACACAGAAATAAATGAAAGTCTTTCGGTTTCATTGAGTCTAGGTTTATAAATGGAAGATGTTAGATTCTGAAGCACGTTTAATGTTTAAAGTGCTAAGCTGAACTATACGAGTTGCAGATTACACAAAGTGTTAAATTACTGACATATGTTTACAACATTTGAAACTGATATTTATCGTTTATAAAAGATTGGATTTTTTAGACGACAATATCTTAATTTCATAAATGAAAATTCAATCCATCAGTTATATTTCAATTTTCCGTTCTTTAATTTCAGCCTTCTGTCCAAGTGCTTAAGGCATTTATAATACATGTTATTTTGCTATCTGATTAGTTGTTCTTGGTAACGAATGTTTAGAAGATTGCCCGTGGTCGTCGAATGAAGTGGCTACTGGGAAATGTAATTTTCTGCGTTTGAGTTTACGATTGAGAAATAAATTAATTTCCCCTGTTAATCGAAATGTCCGCTAGGTATCGCTAGTAAAGGTTTGGCGCGGAATAGGCGCACGTGAGAAGTGTTGTTTTATAGCTATCATTCAGCTATTGACAGTGCGGCAGTTAACTTCGTTTTTCTTCTACATTTTGAAGAATTTCACATAACTGAGTGATTCTATTTTCGTTTATTAGGTGTCTGAAATTTACAATGTTTCAATGTAGTTTAGAGATAGAATAATACATAATATATATAATCAGAGGTGTAAGTTTATAATTTGATGGTTTGATTTTCATGTTAAAACTGACGTAAGTGAGTTATTCAGTTTTCTCTCAAAACATCTCAGTCTTCTGTCAAAGCGCTCAGTCTTCTGTTCAAGTGCTTAAGGCAACTATAATACATGTTATTTTGTTATTTGGTTAGTTGTTCTTGGTAACGAATGTTTAGAAGATTGACCGTCGTCGTCGAATGAAGTGGCTACTGGGAAGTGCTCTGTTCGACAAGGTATTAACCCATTTTGTACCGCCTCAAAAAGTTCAGCTATTTTCCAAGTAAAATTTTAAGAAAACACAACCTGTCATCCCTGAATTTTGAAATGGACTTGTGTTATATATGTAAGGAGGAAGATTCCATTTTGTACAAAACTTGTTAAACGATCATTCCATACGACCTGACTGATTTATGTTTACCCGTATTATCAAATATAGCTACATCGTCAACTTTGTAGTCAGAGTAAGCTACGTCCGCAAGCATGTGGAATCCAATTTTTTCAAATATACGTTTGGAAAAATTGGATGAAGCTTCCACTCTGAGCACTTTCGGACCAATATCAACTCCTTTAAGAAACTCTTTCACCGCCATTATTACTTTAGTACCGATGCCCTTTTGCCTGTGCTCCTTATGGACAGCAAACTGCCAAAGATGTACAACTTCTTCAACGTTATAAAAATCATATATATTGCACAAGCTATCGAAATAATTTGTGCACATGTCAAACATGACTCCTAAATCCCTTGATGGACATGATGTTTTATCGAAACGTTCGTATTTGTTTTCGATTACAACAATCTGCCCGGCAATAATTTCTTCCGTGTCGGAGGACACGATCGCGACCGAAAGGTCATGTTGAAGGCTTCCAAGCATAAGATTTTGCACGTCTTCATCCAATTGCAAGTTTAAGCTTTTGCTCATTGGTTCATCCGGATAAAAGTTCTCTCCCATAAAATTTATCATTTTGCCGTAGTGGTTCTTGTTGATTAGTTCTAAATGACAGCCGTCAACAGCAAAGCTTGGATTAAGGTTGATACTTTCGAATGCCTGAAATAAAATATTCTAATCAAATCACCAGGAAACAAGTCCGTTAAATGAACACGATTATATCATATGAATTGTAATAACGCCATGTATTATATTCGGTAATCCACTAGTGGGTTAAATATGCAAATTAGTTAGATGCGCCCCGTAATGTTGCACGTGCGACGTCCTGACCGACGTCATGTTTACTAATGGCGGAATATTGATATTTCTGTAAATAAAATGTAAATAAAATGCCTTTTAAATGGCATATGATAAAAGTATCTTACACTCGTGCTCATGTACCATTAAATTTATTGAACTCGTCGCGGAAAATACATACAAATGCTCGGCACAGCTACGCATTTTATCCCTTTTCATCAAATCGTTTTATAAATTCGATAAAATTTATAATAAACTCGTTGAAAAAAAAAAGAATAAAATGCTCAGTGAAGCCTCGCATTTTATCCCTTTCCTTTAACTCATTTAATAAATTCAATAACTTATGAACACTCACATAAGATTCTCAATGTAGACAACGCTTTATTTAGATGCTATTTTTTTAGGGCACTTAAACTATACATTACGGGTGCTCACGAAGGTTGTTCTAACGAGCAGCATCGACCTACGTAGCAGCAGAAATAAGAAGAAAAAATAGTTTTGGGGCCATAAGAGAATGCATTATGTCACATTATGATAGCCTTAAGCAATTTATACAGATAGAAGGGTTTGGAGATTAGAACCTTATACTTCAAACGTGGCTGCAAGAAGACAGATGGACATCGCCCATTGAGGCTTGAAAAAAAGGATTTGACTGCATGGTGCTTCCACACAGAGCTGAAACAGAGCGCAAAAAGAACTGGTTTAAGGAAGTAAAGGACATTATCAAGAACAGATACAATATATGGAGGATCTTACATAAGCGGTCATGTACTATTGAATTTATTAAACATGTTGAGGAAAAAAGGATCAAATGCGAGGCTTTGCCGAGCATTTTATCTTTTTTCCTTCACGAGCTTAATAAATTTAATGATACATGAGCACGAATGCAAGATTCTATTTCTCATATGACATTTAAAACGCATTTAATTCACGATTTGTTTACAAAAATGCCATTATTCCGTCATCATTAAAAGCGGCGTCGTTAATGACGTCGTACATGTAACCTTACGGGCATATTTAACTAATTTGCATATTAATTCACTAATGTATTATCGAATTTATTACATGACGTTATTACACTCTCAGACGCGACGTCATATGATAAATAAAATTATCTCACTCTTCCAAACCAAGACACCAAATGGAAAGAAACACAAACATAAAACAACTTCTTCCCACAAAATGTCCAATTGGCCATGATCCAAAAGGACAAGAAAATATGAACTACACTATGATGTAGGGCAGGAGGACTTTTTTACGGCCGCCACACATTCCCAGACACCAGCTGTAGTGACGTCAAATTTTTTTTTTAAAGGGTTTTCCTTACGAAGCCATAACTCATGAAGTATGTTTCAGAAACATTTAGAAGTTAATCGGGCCATCTTCTTATCAATAGCAATCATCACGTGAACAAGTCCGTGAAATGAAGACCCCACTAAACCCCACTTTATATAGAGAAAACTGTGGTTTAAGGGGGTATACATTATTTTTCTTATTTCTGCTCCAAGGCATAGGTTGTGGGTACTCGTTAGAACCGCCTCACTGAGGCGATTCTAACGAGCACCATCAACCTATGTTTTGCACATTTATTACAAAAATATCACGGATTTTCATAAGAAAAATCGCCATTTTGGAGATGTGCAAAATGCACTATGTCGCACGGGTGTGTTACCGTAATGATATTCAGCAAGTTTCAAGGGTTTAGCGCAAACTATTTTCGAGATATTTTGCTGACAAGGGGAAATGCCCAAATTTACAAAGGGCCATAATTCATGAAGTAGCCATTACGATAACTCGCCCGTACGACATAGTGCATTTTTCACATCTCCAAAATGGCTACATTTTTTATGAAAATCCTTCATATTTTTCTTATAAAAGCTCAAAACATAGGATGTGGGCGCTCGTTAGAACCGCCTCCTAACGAGTACCCACAACCTATGTCTTAGAGCAGAAATAAGAACAATAATGAATATCCCCATTAAACCAAATTTTCTATATACATGTATAAAGTGGGGTTTAGGGGGGGGGGGGAGGATCTTCATTATATAGCCGTGGTTTCGTGATGCAGCAAGTTTCAAGGGTCTAGCGCTAACCATTTTCGAGATATTTTGCTGAAAAGGGAAATGCCCAAATTTAAATAAAAGCACCGCAGACACTGCATAATACCCCGCCACTGCTAAGCAATACCAGAGATAATAATTTGTTTATTAACAATTTCAAATAATCTTTGATATATATATATATATATAGTTCTATTTTCATTCTACTTTCTAACTATATGGTATCTGTAAAATCGTATTTGAGGGTGCCATATATACATCTAATGCACAAGTAACATATATCATCACCTGTTTATCTGCTTCACATAACTGTAGACCCTATCTTCTCTCTTAGCTGTACATGTAGGCAAAATTCGATCAGCTTCAGCGAAGAATGTTCAAACATCTCACGTACAATTAATATATATTATCACTTGTTTTTTCTCTCACATAACTGTAGTCACATCCACAAATTTCTTCTCTCTTAGATAAATATGTACGCGAAAATCGATCAGCTTCAGCAAAGAATGTTCAAATTATTGACTGGAAATAAAACACAGATGGCTGGATGGATTTCCATTAAGTATGCACTGACCAACAGACACAAATTCCGTTTTGTATGAACTGACCAACAGACACAAATTCCATTTTTCAGAATTATCAAGGGCAGGGACAGCCAGAGTCATGTACCTTTGCCACAATATGTAATATTTAGTCTGCTGTACATCTATGAAATTTCAGTCTAAAATCGATTTTAATACATCAAGGGCAAATAACTAAAGAACTGGAACAGCCAGAGAAGTGGTCCTTGGCCACAAATGTACCCTTTACTCCTCTATATGGTCCTTGGTCACAATATGTACCCTTTAGTCCTCTATATATCTGTAAAGTTTATTCCAAATATTTCATATAGTAAGGGAACTAGAGGCCAAAAACTATTTTTCAGATACTGAAAAGGGACAGACAGACAGATGGACAGACATACAAATGGATGGACAGACGGACAGCAGAGGGTTTAGAAGTTTTATCCATATATTTCAAATAATAAATGAACTATAGGCCAAAATCCCTTTTTTATATATATTTCAAGGGCAGATAACTCAATTGCTGGGAAAGCCAGAGTCATGTTCCTTTGCCACAGTATGTAACATTTAATCTACTACATATCTATGAAGTTTCAGCAAGATATTGTAAATGATAAACGAACTGCAGTCTAAAATGCATTTTTTAAATACGTCAAGGGCAGATAACTCAAGAACTGGAACAGCCAGAGCAGCAGTCCTTGGCCACAATATGAACCGTTTAGTGCTCTATATATCTGTGAAGTTTCATCCAGATATTCTATATAGTAAGGGAATTAGAGGCCAAAAACCATTTTTCAGATACTGAAAAGGGCAATAACTCTGCTAAAAATTAACGGATTTTGCCCATTAACAATCCCATACCACTCATCCCCGATACCAATATGTATGCAAAATTTGAACAAAATCCGTGAAAAAATACTCCAAGTTATCGATCGGAAACGAAGTGCGGACGGACGGACAGACATACGGACGGACACCGGAGGGTATAACATAATACCACGCCACTATCGTGTGGCGGGGTTTAAAAAGGGCCATAATTCATGAAGTAGCATTCAGAATTTACTCAAAAATTAATCAGGTCATCTAATTATCATCAGAAACCAGTGCTTCAGCTGAAGTGCACGACCCGCCGGATGCTTTAAGCTTTATGAGTGTTACCATTTATGGGTATGGCGGCCATTTTGGTTATGTGACCTGGACCTAAAACTGTTCACCCAATAAATGCGCCTTATCGTAAGGAGCAAAAATATATCTTATACTTTAGTACTGTATTCTGAATCGTTTGCAGGATAAAATGCATTCTCACTTTTCCAATACAAAAGCATATGTGTCAAAGTTTGACCTAGGCACAAAGAAGGTCAAGGTCAACCCAGGGTCACCATTTTAGCAATTTATGGTGGGCCTACGTCCTAGATGCTATTAATCAAGTTTCGTGGAAATCTGCCCAGTGGTTCTGGAGAAGACTATTTTTGAAGGGTTTTTACCATATATGGCTTGGCGGCCATTTTGGTCATGGGACCTGGACCCCATGAGCAAATTTTGGTTTCCTCCATCCCATAGAGGCTCCATATGAAATTTGACTTCAATCGGCCCAACGGTTTCCGAGGAGAAGCAGTTCGAAAATTTTCACATTTTTCGCCTCGGCGAGGCTATACTAAATGGAATGTAATATTTCTCAAGTTCATTGGTTAGATCTCATTGATATCTATCAGTATGCCAAAAATTGTTTAAATATTCCAAGCGGTTAAGTCACTATCACCAATTTTCACAAACGGGTTACAGACGGACAGACAGACAAACCATATATAGGTTGGCGGCCATTTTGGTCATGTGCCCTGAACCCCATGAGCAAATTTTGGTTTCCCCCATCCGATAGAGGCTCCATATGAAATTTGACTTCAATCGGCCAAACGGTTTCCGAGGAGAAGCAGTTCGAAAATTGTCACATTTTTCGCCTCGGCGAGGCTATACTAAATAGAAAGTAATATTTTGCAAGTTCATTGGTTAGATCTCATTACTTTAGTACTGTATTCTGAATCGTTTGCAGAATAAAATGCATTTTCACTTTTCCAATACAAAAGCATATGTGTCAAAGTTTGCCCTAGGCACAAAGAAGGTCAAGGTCAACCCAGGGTCACCATTTTAGCAATTTATGATGGGCCTACGTCCGAGATGCTATTCATCAAGGTTCGTGGAAATCTGCCCAGTGGTTCTGGAGAAGACTATTTTTGAAGGGTTTTTACCATATATGGCTTTGCGGCCATTTTGGTCATGTGACCTAGACCCCATGTGCAAATTTTGGTTTCTCCTATCCCATAGAGGCTCTATATGAAATTTGACTTCAATCGGCCCAACGGTTTCCGAGAAGAAGCAGTTCGACAATTTTCACATTTTTCGCCTCGGCGAGGCCATACTAAATGGAATGTAAAATTTCGCAAGTTCATTGGTTAGATCTCATTGATATATATCAGTATGCCAAAAATTGTTTAAATATTCCAAGCGGTTAAGTCACTATCACCAATTTTCACAAACGGGTTACAGACGGACAGACAGATAGACCATATATGGCTTGGCGGCCATTTTGGTCATGTGACCTGGACCCCATGAGCAAATTTTGGTTCCCCCCTTCCCATAGAGGCTCCATATGAAATTTGACTTCAATTGGCCCAACGGTTTCCGAGGAGAAGCAGTTCGAAAATTTTCACATTTTTCGCCTCGGCGACGCTATAGTAAATGGAATGTTATATTTCGCAAGTTCATTGGTTAGATCTCATTGATATCTTTCAGTATGCCAAACATTGTTTAAATATTCCAAGCGGTTAAGTCACTATCTCCAATTTTCACAAACGGGTTACGGACGGATAGACAGACTGACAGAATGACAGACTGACAGAATGACAGACTGACAGAATGACAGAATGACAGAATTACACGGTGATTTTAGGGCACTCTAGAAAATCAACCGACTTCAGTCGGTCGCTTTTTCTGCGGGTCGTGCAATCTAAAGTGGTTTTTGAGATAGTATGCTGACAATATAAAACCGTCCAAATTCACAAAGGGTCATAACACATGAAAGGTTTTTTTTTTTTCAAAATTATTCATCACGAAAACACGCCTATATAATTTTGACCCCCTTGAACCCCACTTTTATATAGTAAAACTGGGGTTTCTTGGGGTATACCTTATTTTTCTTATTTCTGCTCTAAAATAGATTGTGGGTACTCGTTAGAACCGCATAGATGAGGCGGTTCTAACGAGTGCCCACAATCTATATTTTGAGCAGAAATAAGAAAAATATCACAATTTTTCATCATAAAATTTTATTTTTTTCGGCGATAAAGCTGGCAATGTATTTGTATAGGTGTGTTTGCGTAATGAAAAAGCTGATCAGTTTATCTACATGTCACAAGCAATTTATTCAGAAAATATCCAGGCTCTACCTCCAATGAATTTTATATGAATATCAAGGCTCAAGCTGCTCCAATTGGTTTTGAGGTATTTTGTAAAATAAAAATGAAGGCAATGATCAGGAATTGATACAATAAACCCACACCTCCCATCAGAGACACCAAAGGGAAAGACAGACAAACATTAGATAATTAGACCCTAATGGAAACATCAATAGCGAAAAGCCAAAAGAACAGTTACTTCCCAAAAGTTTTTTTACCAAGTTTTTAGCTCACCAGAGCCGAAGGCTCCGGGGGAGCTTATAGGATAGGCAGTTGTCCGTCGTCGTCGTCGTCTGCCTCTGCGTCTTCGTCAACACTTTCAAACGACATCTCCTCTCAAGCCACTGGGCCGATTGGGCCCAAATTTTATCTGTAGCATCCTTGGGCTGGGGGAATGACAGTTTGTGTTTTTTATCAAAATCGGCTCATTAGTTTGGTTGCTATGGCAACTTGTAGTTTCCATAGACTTATAATGGGGAAAATTGAAAAATGGCATTTACTGCCAAGCTTCTGCAGATATTTTGACAAAACTTTCATAGGCAATCTACTATCTGCCATATGATTATAGGCCTTTTGTTCATTTTTATTGGTTGCCATGGAAACCAAAATGCAAAAAAGGGCAAAAAAATACTTAAAAAATTATCTCCTCAGAAACAATATGCTCTAAGAGGCTGAGACTTTATGAAAATATTCACCATATTTGCCTGTACAGGTTTTGTGTTTTTTATGAAACTTGGCATTTTAGTTTTGTTGCTATGGCAACTAAGAGTTTCGATTGACTAATAATGGGGAAAACTGAAAAATGGCATTTACTGCCAAGTCATTGCAGATATTTTGACAACACTTATATAAACATGTTCCTTGAGTAAACTTCTCTCAGCCATATGCTTTTATGTCAACCTGGGGGTCCCCTAGGTTGTGCCGGGGCCATGCCCCGCCCCCTCCACTTCATAATATGCCTTATATCTCAGAAACCTTACAGATCCCAACCCCTAAACCATATATATTCTTGCTCCTTATGATAAGATGCATTAAGTGACACCAATCTGGGGGTCCCCCGGGATGTGCCGGGGACATGCCCTGCCCCCTCTATTTCATAAAATGCCTTTATCTCAGAAACCGTTCAGATCCCCACCCCTAAACTATATATATTCTTGTTCCTTATGCTAAGATGCATTAAGTGACACCAACCTGGGGGTCCCCTAGGATGTGCCTGGGACATGCCCCATCCCTCCACTTCATAAAATGCCATTTATCTCAGAAACCCTTGAGATCCCCACCCCTAAACCATATACATTCTTGTTCCTTATGATAAGACACATTCAGTGATACCAACCTTGGGGTCTATCGGGGATGGGCTGGGGCCATGCCCCACCCTTCCACTTCATCAATGCCATTTATCTCAGAAACCATTCAGATCCCCACCCCTAAACGATTTATATTCTTGTTTCTTATGATAAGACGCATTCAGTGACACCAATCTGAGGGTCCCCTAGGATGTGGCTGGGCTTATGCCCGACCCCCTCCACTTCGTAAAAGGCCGAATATCTCAGAAACCGTTCAGATCCCCACCCCTAAACCATTTTAATTCTTGTTCCGTATGATAAGACGCATTCAGTGATACCAACCTTAGGATCTCCCTGGCTGCACCAGGGCTATGCCCCAACCCTCCACTTCATAAAAGGTGATATATCTCGGAAACCCTTCAGATCCCCACCCCAAAACCATGTATATTCTTGTTTCCTATGCTAAGACACATTCAGTGACACCAATCTGGGGGTCCCCTGGGATGTGCCGGGACTATGCCCCACCCCCTGCACTTTGTAAAAGCCCAATATCTCAGAAACCGTTCTGATCCCCACCCTAAAGCATATAAATTCTTGTTCCTTATCATAAGACGCATTCAGTGCTACCAACCTAAGGGTCTGCCGGGCCGCACGGGGGCTTTGCCCCACAACTCCACTTCATAAAGGTGAGTGAGTGAGTGAATTCGGGTTTAACGTCGCTTTCAACAATTTTTCAGTCATATCACGACGGTGTCTGGTTGCGACAGGGAGCTCAATGCTCACTTTTATAGTGCTGCTTCACTGAAGTATCATGTCCCAGACACATTACATGATACCACACCCAGTCACAATATCCTGACACTGGGTCGACCAGTCCTAGCTCTACCCTGTAAATCTGAGTGCCAAGCGAGGAGCAGCTAGTACCATGTTTAACGACTTTGGTATGTCGCCGCCCGGGATCGAACCCGTGACCTCCCGTTCCCCAGAGCGGACACTCTACCAACTGAGCTATCGGGGCCGGTCAGTTCATAAAGGTGATAAGTCTCGGAAACCATTCAGATCCCCACCCCAAAACCATATGTATTCTTGTTTCTTATGATAAGACGCATTCATTAAAACCAACTTGGGGGTCCCCTGGGATGTGCCCGGGCCATGCCCAAACCCTCCACTTCGTAAAAGGCTCAATATCTCAGAAACCATTCAGAACCCCCACCCCTAAACCATATATATTCTTGTTCCTTATGATGAGACACGTTCAGTGATACCAATCTAGGTATCTCTGGGGGGTGTGCTGGGGCTATGCCCCACCCTTCCACTTCATAAAATGCCATATATCTCAGAAACTGTTCAGATCCCCACCCCTAAAATATGTATATTTGTGTTCCCTATAATAAGACTCATTCACTCACATCAATGTGGGGTCTCTGTGTGCTAGGGCAACATGCTGATGCCATGGCCCACCCCTCCACTTCATAAAAGGCCATATATTTCAGACACGATTAAGATCCCCACCTCATAATCATATATATTCTTGTTTCTTATGATTAGACACATTCAGACACACAAACTTTGTGGTCCACAGGGGCCATTCCTCTCCTCATCATTTCATAAGAGGGCCTCATATCTTGGAAACTGTTCATATCCCCACCCCTAAACAATATATTTTCTTGGTCCTTATTATAAGACACATTCAGCGACAACAATCTTGGCTTTCCTGGGGTCTGCCAGGGCCATGCTCCAACCCCTCCACAGCTTAAAAGGCATTCAGGAACAGTACACATCCCAACCCCTAAACCATATATATTCATGTGCCTTATGATAAGATGGATTCAGTGATACCAGCCTGGGCTCTGTTGGGTCCATGTCTCATCCCTCCTCCTCATAAAAGCCCTAATATTTCAGATACAGAGTCCACATGGGTGCTCATTTGGAAATGGGGGTTTGTTTGGGAGACTGTATAATCAATAAGTTAAAACCTGAAACCATACATGGCTGCCAGTTGGCAGTGCCCGCCTGAGCTCTGATGAGCATTGTGCCCCATGGGCTTCTTGTTTGTTGCTGTTTTTCAAAATTTATTGAAAAGCTGATCAGTTCATCTACATGTCACTAGCAATTTATTCAGAAAATATCCAGGCACTACCTCAAATGAATTTTGAGTGTTTTGTTTGTCCTTTTATTGACTAGTAAACATGCCGAAATACATTGCATATTTTATTGCTGAAAAATGAAAATTTTAAGGTAAAAAAATGTGATATTTTTCTTATTTCTGCTCCAAATATAGATTGTTGGTACCCGTTAGAACCGCCTCATCGAGGCGGTTCTAACGAGTACCCACAATCTATATTTTAGAGCAGAAATAAGTAAAATAAGGTATACCCCCCGGAAACCCCAGTTTTACTATATAAAAGTGGGGTTCAAGGGGATCAAAATTAGATAGGCGTGTTTTCGTGATGATTTATTAGGTCGTCTACGTATCACTAGTAATCTTATCAACTAATTAAGACTCTAGATCTAATGGTTTTAAATTATTTTGCTGATAGTGTAAAAATTCCCAAATTGACAAAGGCCTATAACTCATGAAGTATTTTTCTTTTCAAAATTTATACAAAAGATAAGCAGTTCATATACTCGTCACTAGCAATCTAACCTCGAAACAGCACGGCTGTATCTCTAACCGTTTTTTGTTTTTGTTTTTTTTTTTGTTTTTTTTTTTTTTAGATTTTTGCTGGCAAAATTAACAAAGGGTCATGACTCATGAAGAATTCTATAGACTTAATTAACAGTTCATCAGATCATCTACTGTTCACTAGCAATTTAATCACTTATTCTCACTTATTCTCAAGGCTCTAGCGAAATGTTTTTGAGAAGTTCTGCTGATAATGTAAAACTGTCCAAATTAAGAAAGAACCTAACTCATTTAGTATTTGGCAGAATTGATATAAAAGTAAATCATGTCATCTTCTTCTCATTACTAATCCATTCACCAAGTTCTCAGGCTGTGGCTTCAATATATTTTTGCGATATTTCATCCATATTTATGCAAAGGGCCATAACTCAGAACATATAAATCCTGATGAGAAAAAATATATCACTTACATTCTCATGCGGTATCCATTTATTTAAGAAATAGATCAGCTCTATCTGTGATTTGTTTGGTAATAAATCACAGTTTGGAGGTCAGTTGTAAAGTAGATAAATCACGAGCGCGTAGCGCGCGTATTTGTCTACTTACAACTGACAGACAAACTGTGATTTATTACTTAATAAATCGCCGACTATAGCTGATCTATTTCGATTCTAACACGCTGAAAATCGACACTAATGTTGTTGTTTCCTTCAGAATCTCACAACTTTTCGCCATTGTTAGAAGAAATCCCGCTAAAATTATCGACTGAAACACATACATTTATATCCTTTTCTAACGTTTTCGATACGAGAAAATGGCGCTACACCGTCTAACGTCAAGTAAATCGACTAGTGACGTCATTATTTGGCAGTTTGTGTTTGAATAAATTTCAAAACTCTAGCAAGCATGATTCTCATGCATCAAAAAGAGTGACAAACGGACGAACAGATGATGGATTGGCGGACGAACAACCCAAAGGTAATATGTACTAAGGTAAATAAGTTTAGTATTTTTATATTACCGCTAATTTCGCTCTTGTCTGGATCTAAAATATAACCACATTTCTACACATCAGTTTTTAATGTATTGGCTGTGAAAATTTTCAACTTAGATTTAAAAAAAAATCACAAAATACATCCGCTGCATAGTGTCAATCAACGTCGGGGTGTCACAAAAAAACTCACAACACTTATTATTATCTGGTATGCCCACCATCTGAGCCCACAACTGTCCCACGCTGTCTTCTCAAGCTCGTAACAATAGAAAGTAGAAGTGAAGGCAATGATCAGGAATCGATACAATTAATCCACAGCTCCCATCAGACACACAAACGGGAAGGAAGCACAGACATGAAACAACTAAACCCAAACCGACAGTTTCTTTCCCACAAAATGGCCAATTGACTATCCAAAAGAAAGTTATATAACCGATGCACACACTCAAACACAAACCATAACAAAAATAATCCGCGACAGAAGAACCGCCTTGGAACGGTCAGTGAAAGGAATTCCACTGGGGGGCTTAAATCGATTTTTCGTGGCCACAATCCTCGCCCTTAGTCTCCGAACCACATTCATGGGTATGCAACTCCATTCCTCATGAAGAACACGTTCAAGATCTCTTACAGTGTTGACCTCATTTCTCGTTCTGAGATGGTCCCAGAGGTGTTCAATAGGCGAAAGATCTGGTGAACTTGCTAACCAGTCTAACACATTCACATTATTTGCCTGCAGAAAGTCCATTGTATCAAGTGCAACATGGGGGCGTGCGCTATCCAGCTAAAAAATCGTGACGTGTCCTTGACGTAATAAAGGCAGTAACACAGGCCGAACAGTTTCATCACGGTATCGGACGGCATTCAAGGTTCCCTGGTCAGTCACTAAGTGTGTTCTAGAAAGGGTTATCCTTTGGAAGCAGAGAATACATTACTAAATAGAAGTGATGGTAATGATCAGGAATCGACACAATTAACCCACAGCTCCCATCAGAGACAAAAAAAGGGAAAGAAACACATACATGAAACAACTAACGCTAATGGAAACATCAACAGCGGAAAGCCAAAAGGACAGTTACTTTCCCCACAAAGTGACAAATTTGCAATTCAAAAGAAAATAATAAAAGCCATACAACCACTCAACAAAGACAACCCGCAACTAACCATATTAAGTCTTTTCTAGGCCGATGCGAAATTGCGCCCAAAACCAGCATGCTACCGCCTCCAAAACTGCCATGCTGAATGGCGTTAGCAGGGTCCATCCTCTCTCCATCTGGCCTTCAAACACGTACTCTTACGTCAGCAAATTTCAAAATGAAACGGGATTAGTCCGTGAACACGACTTGGTTCGACTGCCTTCCTATCCACCGACAATGTGTCATGCAGCTCGTTGTCTATTCATCACAGTCCTACCAACAATTCGTCTTCCAGATGAATTCCGAACCATACTGGCGATTCGGGTACTGCTGAGAAACCGATTACGTCGAGATGACATTATAATAGTCCTCACGTCGTGTTGTATTACGCCGTCTACCAGGGCGTGGTCTGTCTTTGACGGTGCCAGTTTGACGGAACTTTGATCTGGATCTGGACATTGCACTTTCAATAACACAAACATGTTCTGCAACCTCCTTAACATTCATGCCGCCAGTAAGCATTCCAATAGCCAAATAACGCTGGACTAATATCAGTCTAGAACGGCGCCCCAACTAAGAACTTCTATGATTTTTCAACGGTTTGTTTGTTTATTGGCATGGACCATAAAAATTGAAGTCAGTATCATCGATATTGACTGCACGTGCATGGCGTGAATTGAGGAGAATCACGCCATATGTCCGTGGCAGTGAGAAAAGCGTGAAAAGAAACAGAATTAGTGAGTTTGTTATCAGAACTGACTTATAAGACATATTTTATTAAGTTAGCATCTCAGAGTTTGAAAAAAGTTGGCCGAAAACAATGTCAAAATTGTTTCTCTTAGTAGTAATATGCCCCTCCAACTTCGTTGCTCGCTGCAGGTTGAGGACATAGTAAACCACGGCGGAAAAACAACAACATTTGAACGGTCAATAAAAAGGTATATTACATGCATAACAGAGAAATACCATGATTTCTATCAGACAAAAACATGATATTTTCCTTTTAGCTAAGGAGAAATATTTCCTCTTAGCTGGGGAAATAAATCATTCTGGCTGGAACTACTTTTGACACAAGAAACAAAGTATTGCTTTTGCAATGAAATCGCTATATTCAAACGCGGGAAAGTTCAGACACGTCGACGTTAATCATGACGTCATCTCAATGGCATCTAAGAAGATATCAACAAACGTTCAGAATGCGTGACGTTCGAGTAGGATGCAATGTTGGAATACAGATTATCTGGACATAACTACAGAATGAGGGGTACAGAATGAAGCAAACTTATTTGAATGAACATAATGCTCAACTTCCACAAACATTCAATAATCCACCCAATAAACTTAACCTAATAAGGACTACAGCGGAGGAGGTTAAATCTATACTTCTCTCCTTACCTACAGGTAAAGCAGCAGGACCTGACTTAATTAGCAATAGAATTCTCAAAGATCTAGCTCAGCCGCTGTCTACTCCACTCACAGATCTCTTTAACTTCTCTTTAGAAAAGGGAAAGGTCCCAACTTAATGGAAGCAGGCAAATGTAACGCCAATCTTTAAAAAAGACGATCCATCTGAAATATCAAATTACCGACCTATATCTCTCTTAAGTACAGTAGGTAAAGTTCTTGAAAAAATTGTCCACAAACATGTCTTCAACTTCTTTCAAGCAAATCATACCATAACAACACTCCAATCGGGTTTTGTGCCTGGCGACTCTACAGTCAACCAGCTAACGGATCTCTATAATACCTTCTGTCACGCTCTTGACGAAGGGAAGGAGGTAAGAGCTATATTCTGCGATATTAGCAAAGCGTTTGATAGAGTATGGCATATGGGTCTTCTCTACAAACTCTCTTCTAATGGTATATCTGGACCACTTCTCCAATGGTTCACAGACTATCTTAAAAACAGAAAACAAAGGGTTGTTTTACCTGGATCAGCTTCCGACTGGACTGAAATAAAAGCAGGTGTTCCACAAGGCTCTATTCTTGGTCCACTTTTATTTCTTGTATACATTAACGATATTGTTGAAAACATTCACTCTTCTATTAGGCTTTTTGCGGACGACACAAGTCTTTACATTATTGTGGACGACCCAATTGAAGCAGCTTATCAGTTGAATAACGATCTTCTGAAAATTCACGAATGGGCGAAACAATGGCTTGTTGAATTCAACCCAGCAAAGTCCGAATCAATGATCTTTACACGAAAAAGGAACAAACCATACCATCCTCCAGTCTTTATGAATCAAACTCAAGTACAGGAAGTTATATCTCACAAACATCTTGGCCTTATTTTTTCAAATGACTGTACTTGGCACGAGCACCTTGATTATATAAAAACTAAAGCATGGAATCGTATAAATATTATGAGAAAGCTCAAATTTAAACTTGACAGACACTCTCTTCAGACAATCTATTTTTCCTTTATTAGACCACTTCTCGAATACTCCGATGTCGTCTGGGATAATTGTACTTTATATGAAGTAAATGAGTTGGAAAAAATTCAAAATGAAGCTGCCCGTATTGTAACGGGAGCGACAAAATTAGTATCGATTGATTGTCTTAATCATGAAACTGGATGGGAATTACTTGCATCTCGTAGGAAAAAACACAAGTTACAACTCTTTTATAAAATGCAAAACAGCCTAACCCCTGATTACCTTTCGTCTTTAGTATCGGACACAGTTGGAAACAACACTGCATACAACCTACGTAATTCACAAAACTTAAATACTATACACGCGAATTCGCAGCTCTACTATAAATCTTTCCTACCATCTGTTACCCGTGATTGGAACAGTCTACCAGATGAGATAAGAAACTCACCTTCTCTCTCCTCCTTAAAACGACATCTCAACGCAAATCTTTTTGTACCACCGAAATATTTTTGCGATGGAAATAGGCCTGGACAAATATACCATGCCCGTCTACGAACGAAATGTAGTTCACTCAACCAACATCTTTTCTCAAAAAATATTGTTGACAGCCCGCTATGTGTATGTGGGGCTATAGAAGATACACAGCACTTCTTATTTTTTTGTACACGATATGTCAACTTACGACAAGAACTTCTAAATAAGACAATACCTTTATGTCAGCCATCCCTGAATGTTCTTTTAAACGGCGACCGTGAGCTACCAGACTCTGCTAACAAGCAAATTTTCTTAGCTGTTCAAGACTTCTTGATCAAAACCAAACGTTTTGAGGTCAGATAAACCACAATCATCTAAGTATGCAACAAGACTTGTATTTTTAATATAATATGTGATGGTATGAAATGTCAAAGTTAGATAACATGTGCAATTTTCGATATTTCTTCTTAAATTTATATGACAGAACAAAGTTATCTTGTTATTGTCAAGAATCGAGCTACTGCCAATCTTAGCCTGACGCGATTTAAAAAAAAAATGATGTAAAGAATCCTTATATTACTTGTAGTGAATTTTCTTGCACCTGGTATTTCTACGTCCCCCGTGGAGCCGCCATCTATCTTAAGATAGAACATATCAACATGAATTAGGCAAACAGCCAAGAACATACAATAGTCATAATCTATCACTTGCTTCATTAACAGTCACATATCAATATAGTACTATTATCTGTTGCAAAAATGGGAGACAGATCTTCATAAGTCAGTAGACTTTCTTCTGAATCCCATTGTATAATTGTACTTAATGATTCATCTTCATTTGTATTGTACCATATTATGTTATACAAAGAAATAAACGCTTAAACCAATGAGGGGTACGTTTGGTGACCGTTCTCTCGCATTTTTAATTGTTTTATCATTATAATACTTTATTTCTTCCATCTTCATGCATTACAATAGGAACCGCTTTCAAGATGGCGTCTATACAGTTTTTGTTTCAATCTGCTTATGTGTCACTGCGCCCACTACCTTTTGCATAGACTGTATGTTAACAGTGAACTGTAAACAGAATTAGATGCAAAATGATCCATCAGCTCTATCAAATGCATGTAATATATAGTTTATTGATTCAGCCCATTTTAAATATTGGATTTATAAACCTCGGGAGGTTGAACATCCAATAAGCGCACTCGTTTCTTTATCGGATGTTCAACCTCCCTCGGTTTATAAATCCCATATTTAGAATGGGCTGAGTAATAAATATAGATTATTCATTCTCCTAGTTGAAATATGGGATTTATAAACCGAGGGAGGTAAAACAATCCGATAAAGAAACGAGTGTGAAGCACGAGTTTCTTTAACGGATTGTTTTACCTCCCGAGGTTTATAAATCCCATATTTCAAATAGGAGAAATGTATAATCTGTATATTACATGCACTTCAATAGACTTTTAGGAGAGTTTGGATCTTGAATTTTGGATCTGAATGCCCGTTCAGTTGACTGTTTACAGCCCATGTAAACGGTTCAATCAGCGAAGTGTTACAGAATCTGGGTGGAAGAACAACTGGATGGGCGCCATTTTGAAAGCGCTTTCTACAGTTTTGAACAAAAATAGAAGAAACAAAGTGTTTCAGTGATAAAACAAGTAAAACGTTAGATTAAATAAAACAAAACTTACATACTAATCAATGGTCATATCCATGTTTTCTTTTGTTTCAGCGTTGCATCCGACTCAAACGTCACGCATTCTGAACGTCTGTTGATATTTCTTAGACGCCATTACAATGACGTCAGGAATAACGTCGCCGTGATTGAAACTTTCCCGCGTTTGAATAGAACAATTTCACTGCAAAGCGGTATCTCGTATCTTGTACATAAAGTAGTTCCAGCTGAAGGGATTTATTTCACCGGCTAAGAGGAAATATTTCTTCTTAGCAAAAAGGGAAATACCAAGTTTATGTCTGGTAGAAATCATGGTATTTCTCTGTAATGCATGTAATAAACTCTATTAATTACTTGGAGGGGGACATAAAATAAGAATCTTATATGGGTGTGAGGGGTGGATTGAAAAATCCGTCCCGAGGGACACTGTCCGGCATCACGAGGCTTGCCGAGTGATGCCGGACAGTGATCCCGAGGGACGGATTTTCTATCCACCCCTCACACCCATATTGGATTCTTTTTCTTGCATACCTTCCATTTCCATTGCGAATTTTAATGCTGCTGTCCCTTCGGTTACCGACGTCCGCCATTTTGTGATGACACAAAAGGAATGTTCAGTGACGTCACGCATGATGACGCCGCGCATGAGGTTGTAATCAACCAGTGCATTTATCAAACACGCGATTAAATTCGATTTGGGGTCGGAACACCAGGGTGAGAACATAAATTTCTATCCTAGGGTAAAATCACGGCTTTCCTTGTCTGGTGTGCAAGAAAACGCGATCCTCACCCTTCGTTCAGTCGTGGTTCAGACAACAATTAAATCCGCAAGCAGGCAACACCTCAGAATACATAAAATCAAACGAATACAGACATCACGTGACCAAGTCCGTGAAATGAACACCCCCCTACACCCCACTTTATATAGAGAAAACTGGGGCTTACGGGGGTATAAATTATCTTTCTTATTTCTGCTCAAGTACATAGGTTGTGGGTACTCGTTAGAACCGCCTCAACGAGGCGGTTCTAACGAGCACCCAAAACCTATGTTTGTAGCATTTATAAGAAAAATATCACAGATTTTCATCAGAAAATGAGCCATTTTGGAGATGTGAAAAATGCACTATGTCGCACGGGTGTGTTATCGTAATGGAGATGAAACAACGATGAGTAGTCGACAGCATTATATAAATGAAATCCTTGAGCAAATGAAAACCGACGGTTATACTGCGGTGGACCCGTTCAGAGACAGAGAATCAGGCACCATCCGACATTACATAAATCGTTTAAGTAAGCATTTTGGATTGAGCTGTCATCCAGTTTGAAGCCCGTCCCGCTGGCGTGCAATTGAAGAAGGAGGCAAAAATGAACCACCTAGAAGGTCTTTGTATGTACAGGCAAATGGGTCCCAGTATATAAACCCTATTTATCTGTTTTGGCGGTGGGGCTTGAGATGTCATTTCATCTCAATGTCGGGTAAAGTCCCACCAAATTGGAAGCACCGTCTCCAAAATGACCTAAACAGTGTTAACGGGGACTTTAAACCTCAAATCAAACAAACAAAACAAAACCGTCCCGAGCATTTGTTTGCTTAACGTGCCAGTGCGATGCTTCTTATCTGGTTTGTTGTTGTACACTGTAATTGCTTGTCATTTTGAATACACGCCTGTACAAATACATTGTAACCTTTATCGCCATAAAAAATAAGATGAAAAAATGTGATATTTTCTTATTTCTGCTCAAAATATAGATTGTTTGTACTCGTTAGAACCGCCTCATCGAGGCGGTTCTAACGAGTACCCACAATCTATATTTTAGAACAGAAATAAAAAAGTAAGGTTTACCCATGTAACCTTAATTTTACTCCATGAAGTGGGGTTCAAGGAGTTCAAAATTATATAGGCGTGTTTTCGTGATGTGTTGCGAATATATTTCTTTATATTTTGAATGACCGTTTGACTTTTATGTGGAAGAAAAGTCTGTAATTTTAGTTTTCTGCTCGGGTTTTAATGTTTTTTATGCCGTTGCTTATATCTGTCTTGATAAATGCACTCACTTCTTTTTTATACAAAAGCGGTTAACCAGTGCAGGTTTTACGTCAGAAATTGACAACTATTTTCTTAAATCAGCGGACGATATGGAATAACCGTGACTCAGTTCTTTAAAGTTTAGATGTACATAGTATTTCTGTGGGACGGAGAATCTTACCTTGTCTATTTTTTCTCGTGTCATCAGATTTCTCAGAACTGGTACTGGCTTTACAGACATATCTGCAATACACGAATACATGGGCCTAAGCGTGAGAAAATGCACTTTTGGTCTCCCGCATCGAGACGACTATTATTAATGTTGGGTATCTACGCAGCCTCATATGATCGCAGTATAGTTTACCCTTTGCGCAAATTCATATCCGGAGACATATTGTCGGCTGTTGAAGCCAATTATATACAGTAAAATTTTATATTAAGACCAATTTTGGGGCAACATTTATTATGAGGGTAATATTTCTACAATACCCGATATTTTCTCACTTCTGGATTGTCGAAAGTGTAAAATTAGATCACACGGCAGCAGAAAAAAAATGGCAACTATAAACGTAAACTACGTGCTTTTAAAAGACAAAATACCAGGCCGAAGCGACTATTTATAATATTATTGAATTATGGACGCCACTCAATGCTTGCATTTCTAAGTTCATTACCCATTTCTGTGTGGCGAATAAATTCTACAAAAGTTCTTATTTGTTATATCATGCTGCACTTTTAACTAGAGGTTATCCTCAGCATGCTCTTCGTCCTTTCATCGATTCTGAAATTAATCACAAACGTCATTACATCAAAATATCGTTGGATTTTATTGATTTACCTAGTTTCTAAAGGACCGAAATATCGCTCTCCCTCTAAAATTGATTTCAATAATTGTAGAGTTGAAATCGCTGCTATTTTGAATGAATTTGGCAATCGATTTGTTGTTTTTTTGTTTGTATTGGAGTTTAACGGTCCAGTCAACTCTATTTTAGATCATTGTTTGAGCCGGTCAGTTAAACTTTCCACACTTTACCTGGGCAGACTTATACGTACGCGGTTAACCAGTACAGTGCACATTCTTTCGCCAGAAACTGACAATTGCCCTTCTTGATTTAGCGGAAGGTAGAGAATAACCGTAGAAAAAATTTCATGATCAGTCTCCACGAAAGAATGTTGCCGACCCCGGCAGGTATCGAAACCGCGTCCTCTTGATCAACAGTCAGACGCGCATCCGAGTTACCGCGGCCGGTTGGTAATCGATGGTATAAACGAGATTGTGTTGAGCACAAAGCCCCCAACGAATGGAAGCTTAGCATTCTGAAACTAGTGGTAAACGCATTTCTTTCTATTCTCAAAATACGAACTTTTTACCCCCTAAACCTAAGTTCTCTTTACGTCACCTAAAACTAGGTCTTCATGAATTTCATAAGAAGTTCATTTTAGCTCCAGCAGGCAAGGGCGTAACAATGTGGTCGTTGTTTGACGGCTCCCCTATGTTAACACATTTCAGCAAGAGATTGGTGGTACTAAGGCCAATGAATTGTAGCCTTTGGCTGTAGGGTGGGCTGTATTTGTTTACCACATTTGTCAGTCAGCCACCAAATTTGCTGTATGTGTTACAGAAAGTCAAGTCAAGGCTCCTACGTTACATCAGTTACCTGAACTTCACAAAAGACAATTCAAAGTACGGTCAAATTCAAGCTCTTGTACCAACGTTGAACTTTCCAAATTATTTACTTCACGTTTTACTGCCATCTAGAAACATGTGATTAAATGTATTAAGACAAAGTCTGCGAAAGATCAGGGAGAAATCTGTTTTGGTCTATAAAATTTCTAATGAAGTTTCAAATAAATTGGAATCCAGACGTTTTCGTGCTTCAAGTCCGTTTACTTATGATTTTCCACCCTTTACACTATACTTCCCCATAATCTTATAAAAGTAAAACTCAATGATTTAATTGAAAGGTCATTTCATAGGGAAGACTCCATGTATCTTGCATGTATGGTAAGAAATGCTTTTATCACTTCTGAAGCGCATAAAAGTTATACTTTATGGTCATGTCAGGAAATGTGTGAAGCTCTCACCCTTCTACTTGACAATATTTAAATACGGTTTGGTACCAAGTTATTTTGACACGTTGTGGGTATTTTGATAGGTACGAATTGCGCACTCCTTCTTGCTGATCTGTTCTTGTTTTGTTATGAAAGAGACTCCATGATCTCTCTTTCCGCTGAAAACCAATCTGAAATCATTGAAACCTTTAGCTCGACTTCTAGATATTTGGATTGCTGATGCCTATTTCGATTGTTTGATCAGTCAAATTTATCCCCACAACTTCAGTTAAATAAAGCAAATTCTTCTGATACCGAGGCCCCGTTCTTGGATTTACTACCGTCTATTGCAGATGGGTTTGTTTCCTACAAAATTTGTGATAAACGCGATGAGTTTGAGTTTGAGATTATAGATTTTCCTTTCGTGGATGGTAATGTTAGTCGTGCGGCATCCTATGGCGTTTACATTTCAAAATTAATTCGATTTGTCAGAGTGTTTAGCCATGTTTACTTACTGATTTCAACACTCATAATAAATTGTTAACTGCTAAACCATTACGAAAACTAACCCGTACGACATAGTGCACTTTCACATCTCCAAAATGGCTACTTTTCTGATGAAAATCCTTCATATTTTTTTCTTATAAATGCCCATAACATAGGTTATGTGTGCTCGTTAGAACCGGCCCATTGGGGCGGTTCTAACGAGTACCCACAACCCTCTGTCTTGAGAAGACATAAGAAAAATAATGAATAACCCCGTACACCCCAATTTTCTCTGTATAAAGTGGGGTTTTTAGTGGTGTCTTCATTTCACGGACATGTTCACGTGATGTTCTTAATCAGGATTACCGGTATCGAAGACTACGCAAAGCCTTTTCAAAATTTTATAGACGTCACTCCAATTTAATTTCAAAATTTCTGCAACAAGGTCTATCGGAACCCGAATTTTATGTTGACTTAGTCTATAAATTCAACAACAAAATATTATTGCAAAGACGTCAGCACCCAACTGCGTAATTTTTTTCTTGGATAAAAAAAGATTGGGTACAACATAGATGTTATACGACAGACTGCATGCATGGTTGTTAACCCAATCACGGTTGACAACTTTGCTTCCCTCTTTAATTGCACGCCGGTGGGTCAGGCCTAAGATTCTATGACGGTTCCAGCGTAAAAGGCCCATCTGAGTCTAACTGTTGGTTTTCTTTTGCTCCAGCATTTCAGTGGTTTCTTGCTGTCGAGTCTTCATCATGGACAGAACAAACTATTTGTCTAAATCGCGACGGAAGTAAGGGCGAGGATTGTGGCCACGTTACATCGATTTCAGCCCCCAGTGGAGTTCGTTTCACTGACCGTTCCAAGGCGGTTCTTCTGTAACGGTTTATTTTTTGTTATGGTTTGTCTTGTGTTTGTATCGCTTATATTATTTTGTTTTGGATAGCCAATTGGCCGTTTTGTGGGAAAGTTTCTTTCCCTTTGGTGTCTCTGGTGGGAGCTGTGGGTTAATTGTATCGATTCCTGATCATTGCCTTCACTTCTACTCAGATAAAATTTAATTTTAGGTAATGTTGATTGGTGCCTGATGCTCTGTCTCTAGTCAGGCCCATCGGAGACGAACTGTTGGTTTCCTTTTGCTCCATTGCTGTCGTGTGCTCACCATTGTTTCATCTCTGTGGTTGTTTGATTTTTGTGTTTGCGGAGTTGTTGTACTGATAAGTTAGGAGGCCTTCATGCGTACTGAACAAATTATTTATCGAAATCGTGACAGAAGTAAGGGCATGGATAGCGGCCTTGTAAAATCGATTTAAGCCCCACAAGGGATTTCGCCTCATTGACCGTTCCAATAATAATCAAAAATGAGTTTCTTTAAGAGCAATGAAAACATTCATAAGGAAGAAGATGGGTCATACTACGTAGTTTCGGCTAATAAAGACCTCATCAGTGACCCTGTAATGATCCGGCAAAGAAAGCCAGAGGAAACATTCCAAGGCAGTTCTTCTGTCGCGGGTCATTTTTTGTTATGGTTTGCCTTCGAGTGTGTATATCGCTTATACTTTTTTTGTTTTGGCTAGCCAATTGGACATTTTGTGGGAAAGTAGCTGTCATTTTGGCTTTCCGCTATTTGTGTTTCCGTTAGGGTCTAGTTAATTCATGTTTGTGGTGTCTCTGATTGGAGGTGTGGGTTAATTGTGTCGATTCCTGATTATTTCTTTCACTTCTATGTAGTTTATACCAATTTATTTTAGTTCGATTGCGATGAAAGCTCCAAGCTTATTGAATCGCTCTCGAACACTCATTCCGGATTTTATCACGCGCGCGAGAGAGGGGCAGTGATTTTAACACCACTGCTACCCATTTACACCTGGGTCGAGTGGGGCGTTGTCATAACGTGTCTTGCCCAAGGACACACCTCGACTCCCATGGCCGGATTCAAACCAACAGCCTCTCGATTATGTCGAACGGGCTAACCACTGAGCTGTCGAGGCTAACAGCTATCGACTCACTTCTATTAAAGACCACATTTGAACTGTCCCAAAGGTGGTCTCCTACTTTTAAAAGCATATTTTGGGCTTAATTTTAGGTGGTCGTAATAGCGGAATTTCAATATACTCTAAAGCACCGCGCCTATATAGGCATTGAAAAGGAATTTACGATTTATTCTGTAAAAATGACTTGGTGGAAGAGCTTGATGAGTGACGTCATAAAAGTCGTCATAGAATAACGTCACTTGTAGATTATTTTACGATAGACGTTAAGGCGTTATTTTCTCGCCTGAAAAGAAAATCACACTTGGACTCAAATGTGTGCGATACAGTCAACAAAGGAAACAACAAAATTGTTGCCGAATTTAAGTATGATAGACTGATGAGTTAGGAAATAGAAGTGAAGGCAATGATCAGGAATCGATACAATTAATCCAGAACTCCCATCAGAGACACCAAAAGGAAAGAAACACAAACATGAAATAACAGACCCTAATGGAAACATCAATAGCGGAAAGCCAAAAGGACAGTTACTTTTCCACAAAATGGCCAATTGGCTATCCAAAACAACAAAAAAATATAAGCAATACACGCGCTCAAAGGCAAACAATACTAAAAATAAACCGCAACAGAAGAACCGCCTTGGAACGGTCAGTGAAACGAATTCCACAGGGGGGTGGGGCTTAAATCGATTTGACATGGCCAAAATCCTCGCAATTACTTCCCTCGCGATTTAGACAAATAATTTGTTGAGTCCGCATGAAGGCCTTCTAACTCATCATTGAAACATATCCGTGAACACACAAAAAAATAAACTACCCACGAGATGAAACAACGGTTAGGACTCGACATCAAGAAACCAATGAAATGCTGGAGCAAAAGAAGACCAAGAGTTAAACTCCATACTTCATGCTGACTGAACAAATTATATGTCTTAATCGTGACGGAAATCATTAGGGACACATGAAACCTAATGTGACATTAATGGAGGATACAAAAGGGACTGTATAGGAAAGTGTTGTCTGTGATAGTCTATAACGGGTAATAAGTATGCGAGGGGTGTTCGAAAACTTTTTCTAAATGCAATATACATTCCAAAGTCACGGAATGGAGGATACAAAAGGGACTGTATAGGAAAGTGTTGTCTGTGATAGTCTATAACGAGTAATAAGTATGCGAGGGGTGTTCGAAAACTTTTTCTAAATGCAATATACATTCCAAAGTCACGGAATGGAGGATACAAAAGGGACTGTATAGGAAAGTGTTGTCTGTGATAGTCTATAACGAGTAATAAGTATGCGAGGGGTGTTCGAAAACTTTTTCTAAATGCAATATACATTCCAAAGTCACGGAATGGAGGATACAAAAGGGACTGTATAGGAAAGTGTTGTCTGTGATAGTCTATAACGGGTAATAAGTATGCGAGGGGTGTTCGAAAACTTTTTCTAAATGCAATATACATTCCAAAGTCACGGAATGGAGGATACAAAAGGGACTGTATAGGAAAGTGTTGTCTGTGATAGTCTATAACGAGTAATAAGTATGCGAGGGGTGTTCGAAAACTTTTTCTAAATGCAATATACATTCCAAAGTCACGGAATGGAGGATACAAAAGGGACTGTATAGGAAAGTGTTGTCTGTGATAGTCTATAACGAGTAATAAGTATGCGAGGGGTGTTCGAAAACTTTTTCTAAATGCAATATACATTCCAAAGTCACGGAATGGAGGATACAAAAGGGACTGTATAGGAAAGTGTTGTCTGTGATAGTCTATAACGGGTAATAAGTATGCGAGGGGTGTTCGAAAACTTTTTCTAAATGCAATATACATTCCAAAGTCACGGAATGGAGGATACAAAAGGGACTGTATAGGAAAGTGTTGTCTGTGATAGTCTATAACGAGTAATAAGTATGCGAGGGGTGTTCGAAAACTTTTTCTAAATGCAATATACATTCCAAAGTCACGGAATGGAGAATACAAAAGGGTCTGTATAGGAAAGTGTTGTCTGTGATAGTCTATAACGAGTAATAAGTATGCGAGGGGTGTTCGAAAACTTTTTCTAAATGCAATATACATTCCAAAGTCACGGAATGGAGGATACAAAAGGGACTGTATAGGAAAGTGTTGTCTGTGATAGTCTATAACGAGTAATAAGTATGCGAGGGGTGTTCGAAAACTATTTCTAAAAGCAATATATGTTCGAAAGTCACGGAAAGGACTGTTCAAAAACCAATACGAAAGAGTTGGCTGATCAAAACTTATATTGTGTGTAAATATACCTGAAATCCACAAAACAGAAGTGAAGGATATGACCATGAATCGATACAATTAACCCACACCTCCCATCAGAGAATCAAAGCTGGACTTTAGAAGTTTAGCAGTTAACAATTTATTACGAGTGTTGAAGTCAGTTACATGACAAGGCATTCTGGCGACAAGGCATTCTGGCAACAAAAACATAAAAAATCAACAGAGATGAAACAACGGCAGCAGGAAACCACTGTAATGCTGGAGCGAAAGAAAGCCAACAGTTAGTCTCCGAAGCTGAATTATTATTATTTATCATATGACGTCGTGCCTGAGAGTGTAATAACGCCATGTTATAAATCCGATAATCCACTAGTGGATTAAATATGCAAATTAGTTAGATACGCCGCGTTACGTTACATGTACGACGCCCTTAACGACGTCGAGTTTACTAATTGCGAAATATTGAATTTTTCGTTAAACAATCCTGAATAAAATTCGTTTCAAATGTCATATGATAAATAGAATCTTGCATTCGTCCTCATGTATTATTGAATTTATTAAAATGGTTGAAGAAAAGGAATAATAAATTCAATAATACATGAACACTCGTGTAAGATCCTCTATATATCATTCTAACACAGCGCGCCTATATAGGCAATGGAAAATAACTGTGTTTTATTCTACAATAAATCACGGCAAGGATGAGTGTGACGAGTGACATCATTAAAAACTGCCAATTTATGACATCAGTATTCGATTTCCTTAACGTTAGACGGTATAACGTCATATTCTCGCAACGAAAACGTTAGAAAAGGATATAAATGCATGTGTTTCGGTTGATAATTTTAGCGGGATTTCTTCTAACAATGGCGAAAAGTTGTGAGATTTTGAAGGAAACAACCACATTATTGCCGATTTTCAGCCTATTAGAATCGAAATAGTTTGTGATTTTTTGAGTAATAAATCACAGTTTGTCGGTCAGTTGTAAGTAGACAAATAAATCACAGTTTGTCGGTCAGTTGTAAGTAGACAAATCACGCGCGCTACGCGCTCGTGATTTGATCTACTTTAAAACTGACCTCCAAACTTTGATTTATTACTCAACAAATCACAGTTAGAGCTGATCTATTTCTTAAATAAAAATTACATTACTCCTAGTCTTTGTCCCGAAACTACACACGCCTCACTAGGCAAACCCGATGGTTCTGTTTATACAACCATCATGCAAACATGCCTACACAGTTTTGACCCCCCTTGGACCCCATTTATTTACAGTAAAACTGGGGTTTAGAGGTATAAACTTTATTGTTTTCATTTCTGCTCTAAAATATAGATTGTTGGTTCTAACGTGTACCCACAATCTATATTTTGAGTAGAAATAAGAAAAATACTACGATTTTTCATCATAAACTTACCTTTTTTACTACGGTAAAGTTTACAGTGTATCTGTATAGGCGTGCTTTCGTAATGTCTACAGTGGCAATGTTTCCACTCCACCGCTGCCACCAATATAACGTATGCTGGGTCTTCCACGAGGTCAAGCAACTCGGTCATTTCTAACTGTGATGTATTTTACTTTTTGAAAAAGCCAGCACTGTACCCGCGTCGCAAAAAGAAGTTTCGCACTAATGTTGTCTTATTATATAGAATGGCTAAGTCTGCATCGGTATGAAGACAGGGCACATCAGCATTTATATACAGATACCACGGACAAAACAGATAATGAAGGACTTTACTTACGCTTTAAGGCCTACAAAATTACTAAAAAGCATGATTAGATGTCTCGACTACATCACGAAAACACACCTATAAAATTCTGACCCCCTTGAACCCCATTTTTATATAGTAAAGCTGGGCGATTCAGGGGTAAACCTTATTTTTTCTTATTTCGGCTCTAAACTATAGATTATGGGTACTCGTTAGAACAGCCTAACGCGTACCCAAAATCTATACTTTGAATAGAAATAAGAAAAATGTCACAATTTTTCATCTTATTTTTTTCCTATTTCCGGTGATATAATTTACAATGTATTTTTATAGGCGAGTTTTTGTAACGACAAGCCTAAAAAACGAAAGATGCACATACTTAACTGTGTGCTTTATTCCGTTTATTGAGAAAACATATATTAGATGCTTGAAATTGCCAACTTAAGGTCACGAAAACCATGTATCAAACAGAGCACATCATTACGGAATCCGGGAAGGGACATAATTTTTTTTATATGTTGTGCGAACAAGATATTAAGTTGTGCGGACAACATAATTTATCTTGTGCGGACAACATATTATCTTGTGCGCACAAGATATTATCTTGTTCGCACGACATAGTATCTTGTTTGCACAACACCGATCTTGGAAAGTTGTGGAAACACGATATTATCTTGTGCAGACAAGATATTATCTTGTTTGCACAACATATCCTGTGCACAAAAGATATTATCTTGTGCGGACGAGCTAATATCTTGTTTCACAACATATTATCTTGTGCGCACAAGATATTGCGCACAAGATATTAAGTTGTGCACAGGATAATATATTGTGGGGACAAGATATTATCTTGTCCGCACAAGATATATGTTGTGCGGACAAGATAATATGTTGTTCGCACAGCTTAATAACTTTTGTGCACAAGATAATATCTTGTGTGGACAAGAAAATATATTGTGCGGACAAGATATTATCTTGTGCGGACAACATAATCTATCTTGTGCGGGCAACATATTTTCTCTTGTGCGCACAAAATATTATCATGTTCGCACGACATACAATAATTATCTTGTTTGCACAACATAGATCTTGGGAAGTTGTGGGAACAAGATATTATCTTGTGCGGACAAGATATTTTCTTGTTTGCACAACATATTATCTTGTGCGCACAAGATATTACAAGATATTAAGTTGTGCGTAAGATAATATATTGTGCGGACAAGATAACATCTTGTGCGCACAAGATATAATTTTGTCCGCACAAGATCTATGTTCTGCGGAGAAGATATTATTTTGTTCGCACAACTTAATATCTTGTGCGCACAAGATAATATCGTGTGCGAACAGGATACCATGTTGTCTGTACAAGATAATAACTTGTCCGGACAAGATAATATCATGTGCGCACAGGATATTAAGTTGTGCGCAATATATTATATTAGGCGGACAAGATAATATATTGTGCGCTTAACTATTAAAAAAAAAAGAAAATTAATGTCCCATCTCGGGTTCCGTACATCATTGACAGTTCGTCTTTTATGACCTTCAGTAAGTTTGTAGGACACGCACCTGTGCTGTACGATTGGTGTATGTTTCTTAACCCTTTTTGTACCAAACGGAGTCTTCCTCCTAATATATATCAAGAGTCCATTTTAAAATTAAGGGGTGTCAGGTTGTTTTTCTTCAAAATCTATTAGAAAAATGGCTGAAAATTTTGCAAACAGTTTAGGCCCTGACCAGACGCCGCGTCTGATCTGCGCCTGCACTGTTTGCCAGGGTACCCGTTTAGGGGTTTCTGGTACTAAATGGGTTAAACGCGGATTACTTGCGTAAGCGAAATCTGATTTTGTTTGTTGTATTCATATCAAGCGTGTCCCTAGTTTAATGTGCACGTATATTAAATTATTTTTTATAATATTTTGCTGTCGTGTCATTGGTGAATGTCTCGAGGACATCCTATTTTCAAATGATATCGGTGTACATTTTTAATGTCCGCAATGGCCCTTACTTGGAGATTTGTTTATTTGATCCCCGTCAACACTATAAAGGTCATTTTGGAGACGTCGCTTCCAATTTTGTGGGCCTTTACCCGACATTGAAATGAATGGCATCTCAGCCCTGTCGCCCAATGAAACCAATAGGGTTTATTAGCATGGAGGGTCCGACTCGCACCGCTTTGCCTAGGCAGGTTTAGATCCTCTAAGCGGTTTACCAGTTCTCGTGTGCGGGTCGGTTTTAGCTCTGCGCGGAAGTATCATGCACTCCATTTATTTCTTCAAGCCCCGATGGGCGCGGGCCGAACCTTACTTGGAGAATGTAAAATATTTAATTATACTCTATATTTTGCTCTATTTACTTCAAGTTTATTCATATTCGTATTATTTTGTCTTCTGAGAGTAATTGAATCAATCGAATAAAACCTCGCAGCCTGATTAATCCATTTTGAATTAAGACGTAACTATACCACATTTAGTGACACAGACGCCTTTCTGATATCTAATCTTCAACAGTGTGTCTCAACCCCAAAGTTCTGAAACCGAAACGGATGATGGACAAGACCCGGCAAACACAGCACATCCCCCTCTGAGCACACACCGACCGACGTAGCTCATGAGACAGGTCAACTGGAGGCATCAGGCAAGCGACGCCTACCCTAGCTAGGACTTATAGGCGCCCCCCCCCCCCCCCCCCGACCGAGCCAACATCAGCAAACATGGCCCACACTCAACGGAAGTCAATGGCATCAGGAAGGAGATGTCCAAAGTAGCGAGACTTGCATAATTTAAAATATAACAAAAAGTGGCAACCAAATCCGCTAAGATGCATGTCTCACCTGACAAGCCAGTCTTAGTTTTAGTAAAATTAGAATTTTATACTTCAAAAATTAAAGATATAATATAGTTATTTCAATCAGTACTTGAGTACTGACGTCACACCGCAGTATCAACCTCAACACTAAGGAACTGATAATGGGCTGTTTGTTTGGTTTGAGGTTTAACGTCCCCGTCAACACTGTAAAGGTCATTTTGAAGACGTTGCTTCCAATTTTGTGGGACTTTTACCAGACAATGAGATGAAATGACATCTCAAGCCCTCTCGCCCAATGAACCAATAGGGTTTATAAGCATGGACGTTCCGACTCGCACCGCTTTGCTTGGGCAGGCTTAGATCCTCTAAACGGTTTACCAGTACTCGTGTGTGGGTCTGATACTGGGCTGATGATACCGACCTCGGGGATGTCTAGGTATTTTATCTGACCAGGACCAATGTGTAAGAAATGACCAAAACGTCAGTTGGCATTACGAAAACACACCTATATAAATACACTGTAAGCTTTCCCGCCGAAAAAAAAAAATGAAATTTTTGAGATGAAAAATTGTGATATGTTTCTTATTGTTGCTCAAAATATAGATTGTTGGTACTCGTTAGAACTGTCTCATCGAGGCGGTTCTAACGAATACCCACAATCTATATTTTGGAGCAGAAATAAGAAAAATACGGTTTACCCCTGTAAACAACAGTTTTACTGTATAAAAGTGGGGTTCAAGGGGGTCAAAATTATATAGCTGTGTTTTCATGATGGGCCGAGGTGTCTTGAGGCCGGGTGTCTAGGGGACGTCATGGTTTTGGGATGGAGTGTCATGGTACCTTGTCTATGAGAATAGGACTCGTTCATGGTTAAATGGCCCGGCAGAATTAGGTAGTGGATAATTATTAACTGTTTGCAGATATACTATTTAAGGTATATAGTTAATGCACATCTAAACTGCAAAGCAAAATAAACAAAGATTTTCCGATTTGTTTCCCAACACTGTGGCTTGCAATATAAATTCAAAAAGCAAATATCGTATGTAAAGCAAAATCTACAACTACAGTTTAAGAGTTTAAGACCAATAAAGGTCCTATAAGACCACTACATGAAAAGTTCTGGTCCAACATGAGGCAAAACCCCTAAATTTTCAAACAAGGATACAGACAAGGCAGGAGCACTCACCCTTAAAATATGATTACTTTCATTTGTTATGTGCTCTGAAGTAGCAAAGAAGAGTCATAATTTTCTTACTTACTACATTTTTCAGCACTTTTGTGAAAATTTTACCGAATACCACATGGTAAATTTAATCGCTATCATGGATTTCGACAAATTTCTTAACTGGATTTAATGAACGCAATCTTGGATTTCGACAAATTTCTTAACTGGATTAAATGAAATTTAAACCCCAAGTATTATCCTGTCAGTCGAGATTGGATGATAACAGTAATCTCTTGCAATTGCTAATTCAATGGCTTTGCAGAATCCTCAACCTTATAGACGGCTCGAATGTTTTGACACGTGACCTTGTTTACATTTCACTGCGCATGCGCGAAATACCTCCCCTGTAGAGGTACTCTTTTATCCGGTTGGCAAAACATGACTGTTGCCGTACAATGTCAATGAGAATTTTGAATATTTATCGTGTGACCAAACTCATTTCTTCTCCACAAAATTAACTGAGCCTTGTCAGTTTGTGTTTTTGAAGTAATAAATGATATAGAACCAGTCTCTTCTGACATTTTATCGCACATTTTGTTGCCTAAAAAGCGTTATAAAACTACCAACCATCATGCTAAAAAGTAGTCGATGCCCTGTATTTAACGAATGGAAATAAGATTAAAGCATGCATAAGTTCTATCCAATTTATACGAAAAAGAAGCAGTTTAATGTCAAAAATGGTTTGTGGCAAACATTTTTGATAGAAAGACGATATAACAGTAGTTATTACAGAAAATAATTCGTGCTACATCAACGGTAGAGTATGGAACCGGAAGTTTTTTGGCCCACCAGATAAAATGAGGCTCATGACCTTTGACCTTGTGTGACGTAGAGTTTGGATGTGTCTATATTCATGTCCTTTTGCTTCAGGTGTTTCAGGCGTCTTTCAAAATATTGACTTCGGTTTGTTTACAATATTGAAATCTGTCTCTTTTGTCGTCCATCTCATCACTTTTTCAGCTGATTTGTGTTATTGTGCATATATTAAAAAACGGGATAAAACTTGATGAATTTCATACATTAATTACAGTTTCATAGAGCACATTTAAGTTCTGTCTTTGTCAAGAAAATTTTCAATAGTTTTTTTCCCTATATAAGCCTATGTAAAACTAGTGGGTTCCGGCACAGGGACATTTTTGGCACAGGGACATTTGTGGCCCCAAGGCTATTATTTGAACAAATTTGGTAGAGGTCCATTAGATGAAGCTTCATACCAAATATCAAAGACATGGGCCTTCTGGTTTCAGACAAGAAGATTTTTAAAGGTTTTCCCTATATAAGCCTATGTAAAACTGGTGGGCCCCGGCGCGGGGGCATTTATGGCCCTAGGGCTATAATTTGAACAATCTTGGTAGAGGTCCACTAGATGAAGCTTCATACCAAATATCAAAGACCTCTGCCTTCTTGTTTCAGACAAGACGATTTTTAAAGGTTTTCCCTATATATGCCAATGTGAAACCAGTCGCCCCTGGCGCGGGGGCATTTTTGGCCACATAACTATATTTTGAACGATCTTGCTAGAGGTCCACTAGATGAAGCTTCATATCAAATATCAAAGACCTGGGCCTTCTGGTTTCAGACAAGAAGATTTTTAAAGGTTTTCCCTATATAAGTCTATGCAAAACTGGTGGGCCCCGGTGCGGGGGCATTTATGGCCCGAGGGCTATAATTTGAACAACCTTGGTAGAGGTCCACTAGATGAAGCTTCATACCAAATATCAAAGACCAGGGCCTTCTTGTTTCAGACAAGAAGATTTTTAAAGGTTTTCCCTTACACATATATGCCAATGTGAAACCAGTGGGCCCTGGTGCACGGGCATTTTTTGCCCCAGGACTATATTTTGAACAATCTTGGTAGAGGTCTACTAGATGAAGCTTCATACCATATATCAATGAATGGGGCCTTCTGGTTGCAGACAAGAAGATTTTTAAATGTTTTCCCTATATAAGTCTATGTAAAACTGGTGGGCCACATCGCGGAGACATTTTTGGCCCCAGGGCTATAATTTGAACAATCTGTGAAGTTTGCTCAAAAACGATCAGTGGTTTAGGAGATTTTGTTTGAAGAATTTATTTAGGGACGGACGGATGCACAACGGACAAAAAGTGATCCCAAAAGCTGACCTCGTCACTACGTGATAGGTGAGCTAAAAATGTATACACGGTTTTGACTTTTTCCCCACACAAAAGTCTATGCAACCAAAATTTGACCTTGGCCTTAAATAGGCCAAGGTCATTCAGGAGTCATCATCTGAACAAAGGAGCAGTCCCTATAAGGCCACTTTTATGGCCCCTTTTGATTTTCTTTAAACTTTGCAGACACAACAAAGGATGTATTTGCTTTAATGTGGTGAAATTTCAGATCCGCAGATGTAATGGTATTGGCTCTATGAGCAACCAAAGTGGGTGGGGGTAATTCTACCCAATTGAGGGACCTGTTGTTCTTACGCTATTATCTCTAGCACAAAGCATCCTGGCAAGTGGGTCTTTTTAGTATTGTTTAGACCTTTATAGATGTTAAACATAATGTATATGTTTTTGTGGAAAAATTCTTCACTTTATCATAATACTCACTTATAAGTCGTACCTAAATTTCAGCTAAATTTACTGACCGTCTTTACGCAAAACCACAACGTAAGTTTATTTCCAAAGCTAATGCAAAGGTACTTGACAGGGATAATTGAGATATAATAGGCATTGCCAAATCATGAGCATTTCTTTCTTCTATAATTACATACAGAGTTATCTGCCCCTGAATCCATTTTTTTGTCATATTTTCTGTCATATTTAGAATTTATAAATATATGGAAAAAGGATTCTTCAAAACCAGTCAAAAATCAGCAAACAATGGTTTTCTCTCGATCTAATGAAGCTATTAGGTGATTTATACATATCTTCTTTGATAATGACTTAAAACAATATAGGTGGGTCAAATACACCCCTTTGCTATTTCTACTACAAAATTTCCTTGGCTTTATGTCAATTTATCTTCACAAATCATACTTGTGGACAGAAAGAACTAGCGCATACTATAATTGATGGTAGAAACAATAACTGTTCACATTCGTTACAACAGAAATGTCTAGAAATAAAGAAATTGATCTTTTATTGGATGACAACACTTATTATGCCCCCGGAATCGAGATTCGGGGGGCAAATAGTTTTTGATCTGTCTGTCTGCCTACAAAACCATTAACATTGGGCATAACTATTGAATGGTAATAGATAGAGCTTTCATATTTCACATGTGCATACCTTATAACAAGACCTTTCCAGTGGTACCATAATTTTTGATCTGCTAACCTTGACCTTTGACCTACTTTTTCCAAACTTTTTAAAAACTTTAACATTGGCCATAACTTTTGATAGGTAAGTGATAGGGCTTTCATATTTCACAAGTGCAGTCCTTGTCGCAGGACCTTTCTAGTGGTAGCATAATTTTTGACCTTGTGACCTTGACATTCGACCTACTTTTTAAAAACTTTAACATTGGCCATAACTTTCGATTGGTAAGTGGTAGGGCTTTCATATTTCAAATATGCATTCCTTGTCCCAATACCTTTCTAGTGGTACGATAGCTTATGACCTCGTGGCCTTAACCTTGACATTTGACCTACTTTTAAAAAACTTTAACATAGTTCATAACTTTCGATTGGTAAGAGATAGGGCTTTCATATTTCACATGTGCATTCTATTTCACAAGACCTTGCCAATGATCTCATAATTTTTTACCTTGTGACCTTGACCTCCTTTTTTAAGACTTAAACATTGGCCATTTCTTTCGATTGCTTAGTGGTACTGCTTTCATATTTAGCATGCACTGTCCAGGGGCATCAGTGTTTCACAAACACATCTTGTTTTTACATAAATTTTTATATTTATTCTTTTGCTCTACATCACATTCTATTAAAAGTAAATAGCCTTGATAGCTCAGTGGCTTGTGCGTTAGACTTACAATCGAAAGGTGCTTGGTTCAAATCCGGCCACCAAAAGAATGATGGCATTGGGGAAAAGTCCTAACAAGCTGCAGGGAAAAGTACTAAAATATGCTTGGCGGAAAAACGTGTTAAATGGGAAAAAGGTGCAGGATGCAGGTTTAGAAGTTTCCTCAACTAGCTGAAAAAAAGCTTAGGGATTTGAGCATGGGCATATATCAGCTAAAACAAGCTCAGTGTTACTCAGATGAGCATTTCAATGAGAATGGGCGGTATGAAATCATGATGCCTAAAGAGGAGGAAAGTATATTTAAAGCCCTGATTCTTTCCAGGCATACTTCCAGCAAAACGTTTTGTTTGTTTGATATGAGGTTTAACGTCCCCGTCAACACTGTAAAGGTCATTTTGGAGACGGTGCTTCCAATTTTGTGGGACTTTTTCCCGACATTGAGGTGAAATGACATCTCAAGCCCTGTCGCCTAATGAAACCAATAGTGTTTATTAGCATGGACAGCGGTTCCTGGACAGCCTCGCACCGCGGTTCCTGGACAGGCTTAGATCCTCTAAGCCGTTTACCAGTACTAGTGTGCGGGCCGGATTCAGCTCTGCGTGGAAGCATCATGCAGCCCATATATTTCTTCAAGCCCCTATGGGCGGGGGCTGACCAGCAAAACGTTATAGTTTATGGACCGAGTGCAGTCAGGGACTAAATCCATTAGTGGGTGGTACTGTCGGTGCCAAAGTGGGGCAGGCACAGTTGGTTGCTGTGCACATATAGCATATGTACTCTGGTACTTAAGTTTCTTTCGATACAATACAGAAAATAATGACGCTAAACTTAACAGAGCTCACATAGACCACGTCGTAGATGCAGCCATAGACACTTGGAGTGCATCAAGTGTGTCTGATGAAGATGAATAGAAAGGATAGATGGTTACCAGGTATATACATAGCACTAAATTCATTTGTAACAGTAACATCCTTCTCGGTCTGATAGAGAACAGGATAGAAGACAAACCCACCAAAGTCAAACATCAGACTTGTTAACCCATGAACAAAAGTAAAAAGGAAAGGTTCAAGGAAAGCCACAATCACAAAATGTGGCCAAATCAAGGACAGACAAAACACATATGCAAAAATCAACAATTTCTTCCTCACAAGAGGTGATAAAAATGTTAAACAAAAGACACACAGCAAATGTAACACACAAAGGGGACATCCACAAGCCAAAGTATTACATGAACCACATCAGAACTACTGCCTTAGAATGGTCAGACTACCAGTGGGATGAAGGACCCTATATGTCCAGCCAACCATCACCATGGGTTCAGGTGTAAAATATTGAAAGCTTGTTTCGTTTACTGGATTTCTACCATAACTGTCGGTGTCTTAATCAGGATGTGCTTTCTGTCAAATCCCTAAGCAATTGTTGGTCAGCCAAAGCTGATAATCTATTTAAGACTGGCTGTCGAAATCACTTGAAAGGTAAATTCATAAAAAAACAACACCAAACAGTTGGTTGACCATTTATGTGGTGTCAAGAGTTAAATGAAAGGCTCAAAGAGTACCAGAATCAAAGGCCAGAGACTATTTAAGGCTCCAAAACTACCAGTGGGATGAAGGACCCTATATGTCCAGCCAACCATCACCATGGGTTCAGGTGTAAAATATTGAATGCTTGTTTCGTTTACTGGATTTCTACCATAACTGTCGGTGTCTAAATCAGGATGTGCTTTCTGTCAAATCCCTAAGCAATTGTTGGTCAGCCAAAGCTGATAATCTATTTAAGACTGGCTGTCGAAATCACTTGAAAGGTAAATTCATAAAAAAACAACACCAAACAGTTGGTCGACCATGTATGTGGTGTCAAGAGTTAAATGAAAGGCTCAAAGAGTACCAGAATCAAAGGCCAGAGACTATTTAAGGCTCCAAAATGATATACAAGTGAAGGGACTGGGTAAGCATCATTTCTTGGCTTACCTGAAAGCATATATGGAATGTGGACAAGATGAACCACCGTTTTCTACTAACCATTTTGGCTGCAGTTCCAAATACATGTAAAATCAACAGAAAAGCTTCAAAATAAATGTTTTGATGTAATGCAAGATGAATTAAGTTCAGTAATATTTCAATGTTATAGGTAAGTATGACGTAAAAGGATATTTATTCTAAAGATTATGAGAAAGTTTCGTTTTTTCTAACTTCAACTTAATTGTCAGTAAGATAGATTTATGAAGATGAGTTGACATAAAGCCAAGGAAGTTTTGCAGTAGAAATAGCAAAGGGGTGTATTTAACCCACCCATATTGTTTAAGTCATTATCAAAGAAGATATTTACAAATCATCTAATAGCTTCATACAATCGACAGAAAATCATTGTGTGCTGAATTTTTGACTGTTTTGAAGAATCCTTTTGCCATATATCAATAGATTTTAAATATGACAGAAAATATGTCAAAAAATGGATTCAGGGGCAGATAACTCTATAAGTAATTAGAGAGGAAAGAAATGCTCATAATTTGGAAATGCCCATTATATCTTAATTATCCCTGGCAAGTATTTTTGCAGTAGCTTTGGAAATAAACTTTTGTTGTGGTTTTGCGTAAAGACGGTCAGTAAATTTAGCTGAAATTTAGGTACGACTTATAAGTGAGTATAGTGGTCAAACGAAGAATTTTTCCACAAAAACATATACATTATGTTTAACATCTAAAAAGGTCTAAACAATACTAAAAAGACCCACTTGCCAGGATGCTTTGTGCTAGAGATAATAGCATAAGAACCACGGGTCTCTCAATGGGGTAGAATTACTCCACCCACATTGGTTGCTCATAGAGCCAATACCATTACATCTGTGGATCTGAAATTTCACCACATTACAGCAAATACATCTTATTTTGAGTCTGTAAAGTTTAAAGAAAATCAAAAGGGGCCATAAAATGGGCCTTATAGGGACTGCTCCTTTGATGGGCCCCCGAGTCCACAATGCCACATACGAAGTTACATGATAATCGGCCCACTGTTTCCAGAGAAGAAGATTTCTGAAAGGTTTTTACCTTATATGAGCATGACGGCCATATTGGTCAAGGGACCAAATTCATATTGATTAATTGTCATTTCCTTGTTCTTTAAAACTTTCATGTGAAATTTCGTTACAAATGGCTTTGTGATTTCTGAGAAAAATAAGTTTTAATTCTCATATCTGAATGACCTTGAACAAAGGTCAAATAATGACCATGACCTTGCATACTCATGTAGTTTCATCCACCCATTAGCTTACGGCATCTACAAATTTTCAGATCACAGGCTGCAATAGTTTCCAAAAAATAAACGGTATACAAAAGTCTATGCGACCAAATTTGACCTTGGCCTTAAATTGGTCAAGGTCATCCAAGGGTCATCATTTGAACAAAATATGATTGACCCGAGTCCCTAATGCTACATACCAAGTTTCAGGCCAATTGGCCTACTGGTTCCGGAGAAGAAGATTTTTGAAGGGTTTTTACCTAATATGGGCGTGGCGGCCATCTTGGTCATGTAACCACGACCCTGCGAACAAACTTTCGTTCCCCAAACCCATGGATGCTCCACATGAAATATGACTCCAATCGGCCTTTTTGGGTTTCAGAGGAGAAGATGTTTGAAAATGTTGACAGACAACAGAAAACGCGGACGACAGACAGACAACGAAGCCTTACCATACTATAAGCTCACCTATGAGCCTTCGGCTCAGGTGAGCTAAAAACTCAGGAATTTCCGCCAACAATGGCCCCGGTCACAGGCAAAACAGTAAATGTTTGTTTGCATTAAGAAGATTAATAAGGCTTCACAATATTCTTAGTCATAGAATTGATATGTATCAGAAGATAGACAGTCACCAAATCATTGGAACAGCTGGTAATACCACTGCTTTAGCAGGTTCCATGGTAAAGACCAACTGACTGGATAATCATAGTACCTGAAGCCATTATATAAAAAATTATACTAAATAGCCTGTCCATAAATGTTTATAAAGTAAAACATACAATAAATTTGCAATAACCCATTTTCATCAATTTAGTTTGCCGGCTGTCAATAGCGAATTCGCTATCGACAGCCGGCTGTCAATAGCGATCCCCTATTTATAATCATTACAGAAAATGCCAATTCAAATATATTGGTAATTTTTTTCCACCAAAAATGAATTTTTTTCAGATTAAATCCTGATAACTTTGTTATTTCTGCTCTAAACACATATTGTGGGAACTCATTAGAACCACCTCGGCGAAGCGGTTCAGATGAGTACCCACAATTTGTTTTTACAGTGTGACTGCTCGTTAGAACTGCCTCCATGAGGCGGTTCTAACGAAGACACACAATATATGTTTTTGAGGAAAAAGGAACATCCCCTAAACCCCACTTTCTATAGAGAAAATGTGGGTTTAAGGGGGTATACATTATTTTCCTTATTTCTGCTCCAAGTCATAGGTTGCGGATGCTCATTAGAATCGTTTTTTAGTCATAGGTTGTTGGTACTCGTTTGAACCGCCTCCATGAGGCGGCTCTAACGAGCACCCACAACCTTTGTTTGCAATATAAATAAGAAAAATAAATTTAATTGTGTTTGTTATTTTAGTTTTAAACTTGAAAAGGTGAAAAACATGATGGCCCAATGGCCCTATATCGCTCACCTGTGTACCAGAAAATCATTAGTGTAGGAGACCACTTGACATTGCTACAAACTAAATATCTAAGCTCAAGCAAAGCGGTGTCAATGCTTATAAACCCTACTGGTTTCATTGGGCAACAGGGCTTGATATGTAATTTCATCTCAATGTCTGGTACAAGTCCCACAAAATTGGAAGAGACATCTCCGAAATGACCTATACAGTGTTATCGGGGATGTAAAACCTCAAATCAAACAAAATCTGTGCCTTATGGTTTTGGAGAAAAAGATTTTTTAAAGTTTTTTCCAGTATAAGTCTATAGAAGCTAATGAGCCCTGGGGCTTGGCCAGTTTTGACCCAAAGGGCACGGTTGGCAGGATTTATGAAGGCGACCATTTTTTGTTGCTATATACTAAATATCTAAGGTCTGTACTTCATGGTTTCAAAGAAGATGTTTGAGGCTTTTTTCTATTATAAGTTTGTTGGAGTTTAGGGGCCACAGGATTTGGACCCCAGTGGCATGATTGGCAGGATTCATGTAGGCGACCACTCGACATTGCTACATGCTAAATACCAGAGAAGAAGATTTTTGAAGATTTTTTTCCCATTTTAAGTTTTTTTTTCATTATAAGGGTCCTGTGGTTTCAGAGAAGAAGATTTCTGAAGTTTCTCCTATTGCTACATGCTAAATACCTAAGCTCTGGGACTTATGGTTTCAGAGAAGAAGATTTTTGAAGATTTTTTTCCCATTTTAAGTTTTTTTTATTTTCATTATAAGGGTCCTGTGGTTTCAGAGAAGAAGATTTCTGAAGTTTCTCCTATTGTAAAGTAGAAGTAAAACAAAGATCAGGAATTGATACAATTAACTTACTCCATCCATAAAAGACACCAAAGGGAAAGAAATACAAACATTAAGCGACCAGACCATAATGGAAACCTAAACAAAGGAAGGCCATATGGACAGTTACTTTCGCACAAAATGGCCATATGGCCATCCAAAATTAAAAGACACAAGTGATACACACAGTAAGTAATAAACAACAACATAAATAAATCGCCACGGAAGAGTCGCCTTGGAACGGTCAGTGGAAGATTTCCACTGGGGGCTTAAATCGATTTTACGTGGCCACAATCCTCGCCCTTACTTCCGTCGCGATTTAGACAAATAATTTGTTCAGTCCGCATGAAGGCCTCCTAACTCATCAGTGCAACATCTCCGTGAACACAGAAATCAAAGAACCACAGAGTGGTAAGTCTATGGAAGCTAAAGAACCCTGGGGTGGGGCCAATCTGGATCCAAGGGGCATAACTGGCAGGATTTATGTAGGTGGACACTTGACGTTGCTACATACTAAAAATCTAAGCTCTGGGCGTCATGGTTTCATAGAAGAAGATTTATTAAGTTTTTTTCCATTATAAGTCTATTGGAGGTGATGAGCTTGGTCGTGGTCAATTTTGACCCAGGGGCTGGGTTAGCAGGATTTATGTAGCTGGCTATTTTATGTTGCTAGACACTAAATATCTAAGTTCTGTGCTTCACAGTTTCTGAGAAGAAGATTTTTGAAGCTTTTTTCCATTATGAGTCTATGGGAGCTAAGGGGCCCAGGGGCGCGGCCCATTTGGACCCCAGGGGCATGATTAGCAGGAAATATGTAGGTGACCTCTTGCCGTTGCTAAATATCTAAGCTCTGGGCCCTATGGTTTCAGAGAAGAAGATTTTTTAAGTTTTTTCCCATTATGAGTCTATGGGAGCTAAGGGGGTCCCAGGGTGTGGCCCATTTGGACCCCAGGGGCATGATTGGCAGGATTTATGTAGGTGACCACTTGTCATTGCTACATGGTAAATATCTAAGCTCTGGGCCCTGTGGTTTCAGAGAAGAAGATTTTTGAAGCTGTTTTCCATTATGAGTCTATAGGAGCTAGAGGGCCCCAGGGCGTGGCCCGTTTGGACCCCAGTGGCATGGTTGGCAGGAATTATGTAGGTGACCACTTGCCATTGCTACATGCTAAATATCTAAGCTCTGCGCCCTGTGGTTTCAGAGAAGAAGATTTTTGAATCTTTTTTCCATTATGAGTCTATGGGAGCTAAGGGGCTCCGGGGCGTGACCCATTTGGACCCCACGGGCATGATTGGCAGGATTTATGTAGGTGACCACTTGCCATTGCTACATGCTAAATATCTAAGCTCTGGGCCCTGTGGTTTCAGAGAAGAAGATTTTTGAAGCTTTTTTTCCATTTTGAGTCTATAGGAGCTAAGGGCCCCCGGGGTGTGGCCCTTTGGAACCCCAGGGGCATGATCGGCAGGAATTATGTAGGCGAACACTTGCCATTGCTACATGCTAAATATCGAAGCTCTGGGCACTGTGGTTTCAGAAAAGAAGATGCTTTAAGCTTTTTTCATTATGAGTCTATGGGAGCTAAGGGCCCCCGGGGCGTGGCCCATTTGGACCCTAGGGGCATGATTGGCAGGATTTATGTAGGTGACCACTTGCTGTCGCTACATGCCAAAAACCTCAGCTCTGGGCCCTGTGGTTTCAGAGAAGAAGAATTATGAAGCTTTTTTTCATTATGAGTCTATAGGAGCTAAAGGGCCCCGGGGCGTGGCCCGTTTGGAACCCAGGGGCATGATTGGCAGAAATTTTGTAGGTGATCACTTGCCGTTGCTCCATGCTAAATATCTAAGCTCTGGGCCCTGTGGTTTCCGAGCAGAAGATTTTTGAAGCTTTTTGTTCCATTATGAGTCTATGGGAGCGAAGGGGCCCGGGGCGTCGCCCATTTGGAACCCAGGGGCATGATTGGCAGGAATTATATAGGTGACCACTGGCCGTTGCTACATGCTAAATATCTAAGCTCTGGGCCCTGTGGTTTCAGAGAAGAAGATTTTTGAAGTTTTTTTTCTATTATGAGTCTATGGGATCTAAGGGGCCCCGGGGTGTGGCCAATTTGGACCCCAGGGGCATGATAGGCAGGAATTATGTAGGGTGACCACTTGCCGTTGCTACATGCTAAATATCTCAGCTCTGGGCCATGTGGTTTCAGTGAAGAAGATTTTTTAAGCTTTTTTCCATTATGAGTATATAGGAGCTAAAGGGCCAGGGGGTGTGGCTGTTTGTACCCCAGGGGCATGATTGGCAGGAATTATGTAGGTGACCACTTGCCGTTGCTACATGCTAAATATCTAAGCTCCGGGTCTTGTGGTTTCCGATAAGAAGATTTTTGAAGTTTTTTGTTCCATTATGAGTCTATGGGAGCTAAGGGGCCCCGGGGCGAGGCCAATTTGGACCCCAGGGGCATGATTGGCAGGAATTATGTAGATGGCCACTGGCCGTTAATACATGCTTAATATCTAAGCTCTGGGCCCTGTGGTTTCAGAGAAGAAGATATTTTAATTTTTTCCCATTGTAAGTCTATGGGAGCTATATGTTGCCATGGCACCCAGAATTCCAATCTGATCAGCCCAAAAACCTTATGCAACCTTTCCCCCTACCTGATGATGCTTCTCATGAAATTTGATCAAGATTGACCATGGGGTATTAGAGATATACTTATTTGAAATTGTTTACGGACGCACGGGCGCACGGACGCACGACGGACAAAAAGTGATCACAAAAGCTCACCTTGTCACTACGTGACAGGTGAGCTAATAAAATCTTAAAAAAAAAGAAATTTCTCTCTTTTCTTATATGATTGTGTCTAAAACAAAGAATATTTTATAGTTCCATCTTGATTGAAACTATAAAATGCTAATGTTTTAGACATTACATGATTTGTGTATCTTACACTTTCAACCAAAATAAAATAAATGAGTAAATTAATAAATAAATAAATAAACAAGTATATATAAATAAATAAAGGTAAATTGATTGATTAAATTTTGAGTTTAATCAATTCATTTACCTTGTTTGTTTACTTCTTTACACTTTTGAGTAAAGGAAACAATGGAAATCCGTGTTTTTCTTTATTTTAAAATAAAAAAGAAGTTGTTTAAACAATATGTTGTTGGAAACAATCTCAGTATATTATACTATCACTCAAGTAGCCTTATTGAGCCCCCTATTAAACAAGAAGTTTGCTCATTATCACCTCATAATCACTTAGATAAAATAAGCCTTTGATGTGCACTATGGTCCGAAGGAAATGTTTATTGCAGATCATTAGACAGGCCACCCCTTTTATATAAGGAAAAAAATGTGTCTATAAAGAGGCATTAGCAAACAGTGTAGATCAGATGGCGATTCATGCGCTACCTGATCAGAAGCTTAAGTGTTTGCGAAGACGTGAAAATTTGCAATACGGATAGCAAATAACACAAACCAGAGGTATCGTTACATAAACACGCCTATACAAATGCGTTATAAATTTTACCTTCGAAAAAAAAAAAAAAAAAAAAGATTTTAAGAGGAACATTGTGATATTGTTTTTATTTCTGCTCAAAATATAGATTGTGGGTACACATTAGAACCGCCTACAAGTACCCGCAATCTATATTTTCGATGAGGCGGTCTAAAGAGTACCCGCAATCTATATTTTAGAGCAGAAATAAAACAAACCTGCAAGCACCAGTTTTACTATATAAAAGCCAATTGGCCATTTTGTGGGAAAGTAACTGTCCTTTAGACTTTCCGCTATCGATGTTTCCATTAGTGTCTGGTTGTTTCATGACTGTGCTTCTTTCCCTTTGGTGTCTCGAATGGGAGCTTTGGGTTAATTGTATCGATTCCTGATCATTGCCTTCACTTCTATATTTCAAGGGGGTCAACATTATATAGGCGTGTTTTCGTGATGTCTTATGTTGGAAACGAACATGTCCAAAACTTTTTAGTGGCCGGTTCATTTGGCCATAATATAGGACTGGTGGACCTCTGTACGTCTCGGCACAGTTGTATAAAGCCTCGTTAGCTAAACGAGCTCGTTATTGGTCAAAAGCAAGTAGAGTAGCTTATATATGGGCTTAATTTGCCTGAAAAATGAAAGCGAGATACTCCCCTTGTCTGAGCATTTGCCTTATTACATGATCAAAGTTTTGACGACATTTTAACTAACGACATCGGATTACGTAAACACACCTATGAAAATACATTGTAACCTTTATCGCCGAAAAAAATGAAAATTTTGAGATGAAAGATTATGATATTTTCCTTATTTCTGCTCAAAATATAGATTGTGGGTACTCGTTAGAACCGCCTCGGATTACGTAAACACACCTATGCAAATACATTGTAACCTTTATCGCCGAAAAAAAAAAAAAATGAAAATTTTGAGATGAAAGATTATGATATTTTCCTTATTTGTTCTCAAAATATAGATTGTGGGTACTCGTTAAAACCGCCTCATTGAGGCGGTTCTAACGAGTACCCACAATCTGTATTTTAAAGCAGAAATAAGAAAAAAAAATAAGGTTTACCTCTGTAAACCCCAGTTTTACTATATAAAAGTGGGGTTCAAGGGGGGTCAAAAGTATATAGGCCTGTTTTCGTAATTGTTAGTTCTGAACAAACTGGCCTGAGGTTGCCATGTCCATTTATTGAACACCAAAACCCACTGTATAAACAAACTAAACCCCACTTTATTACGAGAAGACTGGCGTATCGAGAATGTGTGGCGGCCGTAAAAAGTTTCCCTGCCCTTCATCAGTAGTTTATATTTTCTTGTCCTCTGAGACCATTGATTACATAGTGGAATTTTGAAAAATATTTGAGGGTCACGGAAGACGCATAATTGGCCGAAACTAGCGAGTATGGCTCCGAAAACATGTGCGTGCACTCTACACTTCTCAGTTCTTTATTGTGGTCCTTGCTTCCAAAGGATAACCCTTTTTATAGAACATATTTGGCGTCACTACAGCTGTTGTAATGAAGATATGGGGCGAACGTAAAAAGTCTCCCTACCCTTCACCATAGTGCAGTTTATATTTTCTTGTCCTTTGGGATCATTGATTACATTATGGAATTTGAAATTATTTGAGGGTCACTGATGAGGCCTAATTGGCCGAAAGTAGCTTTTTGGACCGCCATAGCTGTCGTATTAGGTTATTATTTATTATGTATTTTAACCGAGAATATATGTTACTGAAGTCCCATTAAATCTTTGTCCGATAATTTGTTTGATTTGAGGTTTAACGTCCCCGTCAACACTGTAAAGGTCATTTTGGAGACTTTGCTTCCCATTTTGTGGGACTTTTACCCGACATTGAGATGAAATGACATCTCAAGCCCTGTCGCCCAATGAAACCAATAGGGTTTATTAGCATGGACGGTCCGCCTCGCACCGCGGTTCCTGGACAGGCATAGATCCTCTAAGCGGTTTACCAGTACTAGTGTGCGGGCCAGATTCAGCTCTGCGTGGAAGCATCATGCAGCCCATATATTTTTTCAAGCCCCTTTGGGCGGGGGCCAAACTCTTTGTCCGATAAACATCTATTATTATATACGCTCTGCATGCTTGGTATTTTACCAGCAGACTTCAATTTGACATACTTTGATGATTTGACTCAGAAAGCAGGGTTTGACATTTCATGTATGAGACGTCAAATCCTGTTTTCTGGAAAAAAAAAAAAAATTACGAAAACACGCCTATACAAATACATTGTTAACTTTACTTCCGAAAAAAAAAACTAAACTTTTAAGATGTAAAATTGTGATAATTTTCTTATTTCTGTTCATAATATAGATTATAGGTATTCGTTAGAACCGCCTCATCGAGGCGGTTCTAACGTGTACCTACAATCTATATACTTTAGAGCAGAAATAATGAAAGTAAGTTTTACCCCTGTAAACCCCAGTTTTACTATATAAAAGTGGAGTTCAAGGGGGTCGAAATTATATAGGCATGTTTTCGTGATGTATAAACAATTTGTCGTCTGCGAAATTAGCCCAGAGAGTGGTAAAGGTCACGCCGTGTTACCCCTCCATATGTGGAGCTATGTTCTACGTTTCTCACTGCTGTGGTCATGTGGTCCTTCGTCATGTTAACAAGTCCGTGAAATGAGTACCCTCTACACCCAACTTAATAAAGAGAGAACTGGAGTTTACTGGGGTATACATTATTTTTCTTATTTCACATTACGAAAATACGCCCATTCATATACATTGTAACATTTATCGCCAAAAAAAAAACTAAAATTTTAAGATGAAAATTTGTGATATTTTTCTTTTTTCTGCTCAAAATAAAGATTGTTGGTACTCGTTAGAAATATAGATTGTGGTTACTTAGAACCGCCTCACCGAGGCGGTTCTAGAACCGCCTCACAGAGGCGGTTCTAACGAATACCCACAATCTATAAGAGCAGAAATAAGAAAAATAAGGCTTACCCCTGTAAACCCCTTTTTTACTATATAAAAGTGGTGATGGAGTGGTCAAAATTATATAGGCGTGTTTTCGTGATGAGTTTCAAGACATAGGTTTTTGGTATTCGTTAGAACCGCCCCAATGAGGCGGTTCTAACGAACACCCACAACCTATGTTTGGAGTATAAATAAGAAAAAATATCACAAAATTTCATAACAAAATAACCGTTTTAGAGATGTGAAAAATGCTCTATGTCACACGGATGTGTTATCGTGGATGATACACTGCTTTTTCCTCTAATTTAGTTTGTTTGTTTGTTTGTTTTGAGGTTAACGTCCCCGTCAACTTTATTTTGGGTCATTTTGGAGACTATTGTGGGACTTTTAGCCAACATTGAGATGAATTGACATCTCAATCCCTGCTGCCCATCGAAATCAATAAGTTTTATATGCATGAACGGTCCAACTCGCAGCACTTTGCCAGGACAGGCTTAGACATTCTAAGCGGTTTACTAGTTCTCATGTGCGGTCGGTTTCAACTCTGTAGCGCGGAAGCCTCATGAAGCTTATCTATTTCTCAAAGCCCCGATGGGCGGGGTCGCACTAATTTAGTAAATCAGAGCACTAGAGGCATTATGAAGCCAGGCCTATTCAAATATATTGAAACTTTTGCCCGCAAAAGAAAAAAAAAATGAATATTTTCATATTCTGATATTTTTATATATTTGTTCAAAACATAGACTGTAGGTACTAATTAGAACCGCCTATCAAGTACCCACAATCTGTTTTAGGCAGTAATACAAAAAATAATGTTTTTCCCTGTAAATCTCAGTTTTACTTTATAAAAATGGGATTTAAGGGGGTAAAATATTATATAGAGATTATTCATTCTCCTAGTTGAAATATGGGATTTATAAACCGAGGGAGGTAAAACAATCCGATAAAGAAACGAGTGCGAAGCACGAGTTTCTTTAACGGATTGTGTTACCTCCCGAGGTTTATAAATCCCATATTTCAAACAGGAGAAATGTATAATCTGTATATTACATGCACTTCCATAGACTTTTAGGAGAGTTTGGATATTGAATTTTGGATCTGAATGCCCGTTCAGTTGACTGTTTACAGCTCATGTAAACGGTTCAATCAGCGAAGTGTTACAGAATCTGGGTGGAAGAACAACTGGATGGGCGCCATTTTGAAAGCGCTTTCTACTGTTTTGAACAAAAATAGAAGAAACAAAGTGTTTCAGTGATAAGACAAGTAAAACGTTAGATTGAATAAAGCAAAACTTACATCCTAATCAATGGTCATATCCATGTTTTCTTTTGTTTCAGCGTTGCATCCGACTCAAACGTCACGCATTCTAAACGTCTGTTGATATTTCTTAGACGCCATTACAATGACGTCATGAATAACGTCGCCGTGATTGAAACTTTCCCGCGTTTGAATAGAACAATTTCACTGCAAAGCGTAATCTCGTATCTTGTACATAAAGTAGTTCCAGCTGAAGGGATTTATTTCCCCGGCTAAGAGGAAATATTTCTTCTTAGCAAAAAGGAAAATACCAAGTTTATGTCTGGTAGAAATCATGGTATTTCTCTGTAATGCATGTAATATATGAAAGTATTTAATTTTTTGTGGATCATAACTTTTATTTATTTAACGTTCAGTGAAGTATGAACAACAATTTTGTCAGAAGCCTTCGTGGTGTAGTGGTTACGCTACTCGCCTTGTAAACCAGGGATCGCAGGATCGATCCCGGGCTTCTCCAGACTTTCGGATGAGTCTTTAAACCGAGGTCCCGTCTCCGTATGACCTTAGCTGTTGATGGGACGTAAAACTCAAACACTCACTCACAACTTTTGTTGCGGCCGATGTTGTTCAGACTTTAATGAACATTTAATAAATTACTTTTGTCACTTATACATGTATTTACCTTATTTTCCGTTCATTTTGTAACGAAAAATTCTGGTTTGAAGGCCTAATTTGAAAACAAAACAAGAACAAACAAACAAACAAACAAAAAACAATGACGTGGTTTTCCTATTAACTAGACCGGCGTTGACGTCCTGATGTCGCCAACGTCCAATAATATTTGAGAGAACATGTCACTAAATGACCATGTGACGCCGCAGGTGTAATGTATTCACTTAAGAAATGAATTTTATTTTTCTGCTGTTCATGAAAGTACATTGTTTTCTTTAGGTTTACATTAGACTTTACACTGGAAATGTTGATATTTAGGTATGAACGATTATTGCGTCCAAATAAATAACTAAAAGGTGTTTCTATAAATGCACAGAGAAATGTCATTACGAAAAAATGCCTATACAAATACAGTGTAAAAATTGCCGCCGAAAAAACAAAACAAAACTTTTACGGTGAAAAATTGTGATATTTTTCTTATTTCTGCTCAAAACTTAGATTGTGGGCAATCGTTAGAACCGCATCATCGAGGCGGTTCTAACGAGTACCCACAATCTATATTTGAGAGCAGAAATAAGAAAACGATGGGGCGGTTCTAACGTGTGCCCACAATCTATGTTTTAGAGCAGAAATAAGAAAAATTAGGTTTACCCCTGAAAACTCCAGTTTTACTATATAAACGCGTGATTCAAGGGGGTAAAATTATATAGGCCTGTTTTCGTTATGAAATATTGGAGTTTTTCTCCACACAAAATGTAACAAATGCATGTCAAAGGAGATGAAGCCTTCTTTGACCTCTTTCAACGATGAATATAAACGCGTGGTTATATGTTTGGTAGTGTTATATACGTACATTGATTTTTTTGTTTGATTTGAGGTTTAACGTCCCGTCAACACTGTAAAGGTCATTTTGGAGACGTTACTTCCAATTTTGTCGGACTTTTACCCGACATTGGGATGAAATGACTTCTCAAGCCCTGCCGCCAAATGGAACCAATTAGGTTTATAAGCATGGACGGGCCGACTCGCACCGCATTGCCTTGACAGGATTTGATCCTGTAAGCGGTTTACCAGTACTTGTGTGAGGGTCGGTTTCAGCTCTGCGTGGAAGCATCATGCAGCCAATCTATTTCTTCAAGCCCCGAATGGCGGATGCTAGTACGTACAGTGTATGTCTAAACATGCTGTTTGAAACAAGGCGGAACATTTCATTCAGGAGACCATATATTATTATATGAAATCGTAATCCGGCAGCCACACGCCGCTAGGGCAACGTCAAATCAACGTCGGTGCAACGTCATGACGTTGCACCAACGTAGATGTGCGTTGCATTACCGTCAAGACGTTGTACCGCCGTTGTTATGACGTCATAATAACGTCATGTGCCTACAGGGAACTCATATCTGTAATTCACTTGGATATGCATTTAGGCGGGAAAACGCGAAATGTGCCCACCGTCAATAACGTGGACGGTACCATTCACCATACTAGCGTGATTACTCAGAAGATTCATAATTGGTGCGGTGCAGTCCCTTTTCGGTGCATATCCTGCCCAGTGGTGTTAATGGTATTATCGAATTTAGCATCCCAGGGTAATGGATCATGTCTTTGGTTGATGTCGTCGTCACTATTCCGGGGTTGATGGAGTTGACTCGTATCTGATGCGGCCTAATTCTAAAGCGAACTGTTTTGTAACCATGTCCAACGCTGCTTTAGATATGTTGTAATAACTACTTCCGGATACCGGATTTAAGCCAGCAACACTGAAAAATATTGAATAATTTCCATATCATATTTTATCATATGACGTCGCGTCTGAGAAGGTAATAACGCCATTTATTTTGTACATAGCAGTGATATCAGTGCATATCTGAAACAAATAAGTGATATTTTCACACTGAATAACATGACCGTGTTATTTCACAGTAGATGCCCGGACTACTTTTCTCGACAAAATTCATATATGTTATCTATAAAATAATTCTGTAAATACCTTGAAAGACACTTTTTATACTGAAAATATGCTGTTATCAAAATGGCGACCTGTTTTTGTTTTGAAACTGACAGTTGTGACGTCATAGCCGAGTCAAAAATTGTGACGTAAAATCCGATTGATCAATTACAGTAAGTGTCCTAAAATATTATAAAATAAAAAGAAAAATTACTTTTTTTCGATAAATATCAAAAATAGTTCATCTCGTGTGTTGAAAACATCAGAATTTTCAACACACTCGATGAAATATTTTTATATTCATCGCAAAAAAAGTAAATATCCTCTATTTAATAAATTCGATTATCCACTTGTGGATTAAATATGCAAATTAGTTAGATGACGTTAGTAACGTTTCATGAACGAAGTCCTTAACGACGTCGCGTTTACTTATGGCGGAATATTTACATTTTTGTACAAAAATCTTGAATTAAATGCGTTTTAAATGTCATATGATAAATATAATCTTGCATTCGTGCTCCGCCGGATAACAAGCTCTGGAGCCTATGTAAACAAACTTCTCACTCGTATCTGACAATCATCTACAGGAAAGGTTAAAGGGTTCTTTCAATTATTTCAAGTCTGTTAATTTAACCCTTATCTTGCTGAATATTCAGTTAAGCCACACCCATTTCTGTCTATCAACCAATCAAATTACTTGATGTAATTTATTGCTACAAATTCATAAACTGAATGCCAAACAGTAGATCCTGATCAGGTGGCTTCTTCAGAAGCCATCTGATCTGGATCTACACTGTTTGCAAAGAAAGGGGTTGTCGTGAACAGCTAGATAAGAGTTAATAATTTTCATACAATATAGTATAAATGTTTTTTTAAACCAATTAGTTCTACAATGGACAATTAATTAACAAACTAGGGGCCGCCCCCGCTCAAAGGGGCTTGAAGAAATATATGGGCTGCATGATGCTTCCACGCAGAGCTGAATCCGGCCTGCACACTAGTACTGGTAAACCGCTTAGAGGATCTAAGCCTGTCCAGGAACCGTGGTGCGAGACGGACCGTCCATGCTAATAAACCCTATTGGTTTCATTGGGCGACAGGGCTTGAGAAGTCATTTCGTCTCAATGTCGGGTAAAAGTCCCACAAAATTGGAAGCAACGTCTCCAAAATGACCTTTACAGTGTTGACGGGGACGTTAAACCTTAAACAAACAAAAACAAACTTGGGCAAGTCTACTCTCACATGAACAATCCGACCAGCCCAAATTCGATCTTGTCCGAGAATATTTGGCCAGCCTCATTACCTTCAAGTTTCTTGAGGGTCGGATCAAGAATTAAGTTGCTATAGCTGACAACCTGACCTTCCGTTTCAGAACTTGGCGTCTCACAAGCCCAATGATTGAGGCCCATCTTATTCGCGGAGTTTGAAACATTGTAATCGGCCTCAGTTCCAATGTAGTTTTATGCATAATTCTAACATAGCGCGCCTATATAGGCAATGGAAAACAACCGTGTTTTATTCTACAACAAATCACGGCAAGGATGAGCGTGACGAGTGACGTCATTAAAAATTGCAAATTTATGACTTCACTAGTCGATTTCCTTGACGTTGGACGGTGTAGCGTCATTTTCTCGCATCGAAAACGTTAGAAAAGGATATAAATGCATGTGTTTCAGTCGATAATTTTAGCGGGATTTCTTCTAACAATGGCGAAAATTTGTGACAATTTGAAGGAAACAACAGCATTATTGTTGAGTTGCAGCGTGTTAGAATCGAAATAGATCAGCTCTAGCTAGTGATTTGTTAGTAAATAAATCACAGTCTGTCGGCCAGTGGAAAGCAGACAAATCACGCGCGCTACGCGCTCGTGATTTTTTCTACTTTACCACTGACCTCCAAATTGTGATTTATTATCCGTCCGTCCTTCCGTCACACTTTGTCCGGAACCGTTTCTCAGCAACTATTGCATGGAATTAAATGAAACTTGAAATAAATATGTATTATTATGCTGTGGTGATGCACGCGCAATTTTTTTTCGGATTGACTTTTTACATCCAGAGTTATGGCCCCTTGAATGATTGAAATTCTGGATTTTTCGTCGTCTCACTTTGTCCGGAACCGTTTCTCAGCAACTATTGCATGGAATTAAATGAAACGTGAAATAAATATGTATTGGTATGCTGCAGTGATGCACGCGCAATTTTTGTTCGGATTGACTTTTTACATCCAGAGTTATGGCCCCTTAAATGATTGAAATTCTGGATTTTTTCGTCATCTCACTTTGTCCGGAACTGTTTCTCAGCAACTATTGCATGGAATTAAATGAAACGTGAAATAAATATGTATTATTATGCTGCGGTGATGCACGCGCAATTTTTTTCTGGATTGACTTTTTACATCCAGAGTTATGGCCCCTTAAATGATTGAAATTCTGGATTTTTTCGTCATCTCACTTTGTCCGGAACCGTTTCTCAGCAGCTATTGCATGGAATTAAATGAAACTTGAAATAAATATGTATTATTATGCTGTGGTGATGCACGCGCATTTTTTTGCGGATTTACTTTTTACATCCAGAGTTATGGCCCCTTAAATGATTGAAATTCTGGATTTTTCGTCGTCTCACTTTTTTGTCGGGAACTGTTTCTCAGCAACTATTGCATGGAATTAAATGAAACTTGAAAAAAATATGTATTATTATGCTGTGGTGATGCACGCACAATTTTTTTCGGATTGACTTTTTACACCCAGAGTTATGGCCCCTTAAATGATTAAAATTCTGGATTTTTCGTCGTCACACTTTGTCTGGAACCGCTTCTCAGCAACTATTGCATGGAATAAAATGAAACTTGAAATAAATATGTATTATTATGCTGCCGTGATGCACGCGCATTTTTTTTTCTCAATTTTGGCCAGATATATTTTCTTGCCATTCTACACGAAAAACCCATTCGGCGGGGGATATCAATTCAACGAATTTGCTTGTTACTCAAGAAATCACAATTGGAGCTGATCTATTTCTTAAGCATAATAGCAAACTGGTCCAAATTCAGGATTTCTAGTTAAAAAGAAAGCCTATACAAAACACCCTGAATGGAGCAAGACAATCATAAATCAGCGTTGACATTAGAAAACATGTCCGTAAGAAATAATGGCGTCCAACATGGTGTCAGAAAATGATAAATATTAGGTAAACATGATAACATCTTAAACATTTCTGCTTTCAACATAGATTGTGAGTGCTCGTTAAAACCGCCTCAGTGAGGCGGTTCTAACGAGTACCCACAATCGATGTTTCTGAGCAAAAAATAAGGCAGATAATGTATACCCCCGTAAACCCACTTTTCGCTATATAAATTTGGGTTTAGGGGTCTTCGTTTCACGGACTTGTTATTGTGATGGGAAGCATTAAAACCTTTTATCATATGACGTCGCGTCCGAGAGTGTAATAACGCCATGTAATATTTTCGATAATCCACTAGTGGATTAAATATGCAAATTAGCTATATACGTCCCGTAACGTTAGATGTAAGACGTCCTTAACGACGTCGCGTGTACTAATGACCGAATATTGATATTTTTTGTAAACAATCGTGAATAAAATGCCTTTTAATTGTCACATGATAAAAAGAATCTTGCATTCATGCTCATGTATTATTGAATATATTAAACTCGTTGAGGAAAAGGGATAAAATGCTCGGCAAAGCCTCGCATTTTATCCCTTTTCCTCAACTCGTTTAATAAATTTAATAATACATGAACACTAGAGTAAGATCCTCCATATAACAAAGCAGAAGAACCAACCAGTTAGATCTTGGAGAAACAGCGGCTCGATATCCCAGCAAATAAAACGATACGAAACCTTATACATTTTTGGCATGAAATGCATTTCATAGTCGATGAGACCACCTACATGACACATTCGGTGCATGTATGCGCATCTAGCCGCACGCAAACACGTACGCGCGAAGGCACACATACATTCTCTAGACTTCGCTCCAGCAGATAAGGTGGCTTGTCTTTTGAGTTTGTGTATCGCTTATATTATTTTGTTTTGGATAGCAAATTGGCCATTGTGTGAGAAAGTAACTGTCCTTTGGGCTTTCCACTATTAAATGCTTCCACTAGGGTCTAGTTGTTTCATATGTGTGTTTCTTTACCGTTGGTGTCTCTGGTGGGAGCTGTGGGTTAATTGTATCGATTCCTGATCATTGCCTTCACTTCTATTTTAGCCTCAAGTTGAAGCCATATAATTATATATATCAAATAGAAGCCATATAATTATATATATCAAATAGAAGCCATATAATTGTATGCTTTAATTAATTTTACGCACTTTGATTCAATTTTACAGATATGAGTTCCAAACCTTTGGACGCACTGAGGGAATCATGTAGAACAGGTAAATTTTATGCAAGTACTTGTCGGTGGCTTAAGACTGTTTGTCCATCCGTTACACTGTCATAGTGCCAAGAATGGTTAGAGGCAGAACCCTGGAATTTATATCATCTTAATGGGAAATAAGAGGACCCATAGCTTTTTTTGTTTATCCATCGGGATTCTCCTTACTGAGTACTTCTGTTTTCCCTCTTTTCTGACTTGGGAATTTGTCAACAGACACTTTGTGTATGCAATTACTCATACAGTTGTGCGAGGATTGCGGCAGCGTAAAATCGATTTAGGCGAAAAAATAGCTGTGCTTCTACTCACATGCTGAAACAAAAATTTGGTTGGTAGGTAGGAGAAACGTTTTATTAACATTTTATCCCCTCGCCCATCCCCCTCCCCCCCCCCCCCCAAAAAAAAAAAAAAAAAAAAAAAACAGGGTCGGGCCTGTATTTGATCTGTGTTTTGGTTTTTGTACATGTGTTTTGTTAATAAATTTGTCATGCTGCGACTTGCACTGTATATCATAATTCATTAGATGCTCAAAAATGTCAGCTCTGTATTTTGGAATGTACTAGATGCCAAAAACTACAAAAATGTACTTAAAACGCAAAATTAATATGGGAAAAATGTAAAGACGACACTGGTTTGGGTTGGAAATTAAAATTGGTAGGTCGTCGTTTTAATTTTTAATTTTGTTCTTTTATTGATAAAAATAGTAGAGTCAGTGGGGAGGGGGTGTCTGAAGCAGGTCAGTCGGGTTAGGGGAGACACGGCTATTTTTTAGGCATTCAGTCCGCCCTACCCCCCCCCCCCCCCCACACACACACACACCTCCCCCAGAGACATTCTTTTCACTGACCGCTCCAAGGCGGTTCATCTGTCGCAGTTTATTTTTGTTATTGTTTGTCTTTGAGAGGGTGAATCGCTTATTTTTATGTTTTGGATAGCCAATTGGCCATTTGTTGGAAAGTAACTGTCTTTTTGGCTTTCCGCTATTTAAGTTCGTGTTTCTTTCCCTTTGGTGTCTCTGACGGGAGCTGCCCTGCTAGCATTCTACATAAATCTACAGCGGGCCGTTAGCGGCCCGTCAGCTACCCTGACGGGCCGCTAACGGCCCGCTGTAGATTGCTAGCATTCTACATAAATCTACAGCGGGCCGTTAGCGGCCCGTCAGCTACCCTGACGGGCCGCTAACGGCCCGCTGTAGATTTATAGAGAATGCTTACTGGGTGTGGGTTAATTGTATCGATTCCTGACATTGCCTTCATTTCTACGTTTATCCGATCAGTTTGAACCTGTGCATTCATTACGATAACACACCCGTGCGACATAGTGCATTTTTCACATCTCCATAATAGCTACTTTTCTGATGAAAACCCTTGATATTTTTCTTATAAATGCTCATAACATAGGTTGTGTGTTCTCGTTAGAACCGCCTCATTGAGGCGGTTCTAACGAGTACCCACAACCTATGTCTTGGAGCAGAAATAAGAAAAATAATGGATACCCCCGTAAACCCCAGTTTTCTCTATATAAAATGGGGTTTAAGGGGGTCTTCATTTCACGGACTTGTTCACGTGATGTTTGTTGTCATAGGGTATAGGCATATAGCACACTTGTACTGCCTTGCGGTACAAGCCGGATTTTATAGCGACGTGGTGGAGTGTTGGCCTGTCAATCTGGCGGACCGGGTTCGATCCCCAGCCGGGTAAGGTGATATGATGTTTTTCACCTGTTACATTTGGCGCCCACCCTAAATAACCCACAGGTGCATTAAAAACTCCTTGAGTATCATTTCACGTGATTCTTGGACCCCTAGAAATTCGAGGACGAATTTCAATGTGGAGAGGAGAATGTCATAGGGTATAGGTATATAGCACACTTGTACTGCCTTGCGGTACAAGCCGGCTTTTATAGCGTCGTGGAAGAGTGTTACATTGTGGTCTGTAGATGTGCACATGATTTAGCCATAAGCGTTAACTGTTTGACACTTTTGCGAATATTGGGTTTCAATTCTATAAACAAAATCAACTTGTAGGGTATCAAATGGTTTGAGCTAAAATCCTGAAATGTTACATATAGCATTTGCATGAAAAATAAGGAAACCAGTATTTTGTTTTTCCTCGAGGTTCTACTTGGGATATATTCCCCATTTTCCCCTTGTTTGGCTGGGATTTGTCGTTATGCGGTGGGTACTTTGTGTTCGCAAGTCCTCATACCATTTTATACCGGTCAGTTTTAAACTTTGCAGATTCGTGTGTCAGGGTCTGTAGATAGGCATGTGGTTTTGGCATTATCATCAATCTAATGTTCGGTATTTTTTTTTTTAATTTTGAGCTTAGTCCTTCCTTTGTTTAAATACTATTTAAGTGCATTGTAGTGGGTACCAGATGGTTAGAGCCAGAATCCTTGCTTTTTATATATAGGTTCAACATTTGTTTTGTTGGACTTGAATCTCTTCTGCAACAAGGTCTATCGGAACCCGATTTTTATGGTGACTTAGTGCATAAATTCAGAAAAATATATAACCGCAATGATTTCAGCACCCGATTTCGTAAAATCATTCGTCGATATAAAAAGATTGGGTACAACATAAATGTTATACGACAGACTGCAGGCATGGAAGTTAACTCAGTCACAGTTGACAACTTTGCTTCCCTCTTAAATTGCACGCCGGTGGGTCAGGCCTCAGATTCTATGACGGTTCCAGCGTAAAGGCTCATTGAGAATTAGAGAGATTTAATTCAAGGTAATGTTGGTTGGTGCCTGATGCTCTGTCTCTGGTCGGGCCCATCGGAGTCTAATTGTTGGTTTTCTTTTGCTCCAGCATTTCAGTGGTTTCTTGCTGTCGAGTCCTCACCGCTGTTTCATCTATGTGGTTGTTTGATTATTTGTGTTCACGGAGATGTTGCACTGATGAGTTCGGAGGCCTTCATACGGACTGATCAAACTATTTGTCTAAATCGCAACGGAAGAAAGGGCGAGGATTGTGGCCCCGTAAACTCGATTTAAGCCCCCCCCCCCCCAGTGGAATTTGTTTCCGCTGACCGTTCCAATGCGGTTCTTCTGTCGCGTTTTTTTTGTTATGGTTAGTCTTTGTGTGTTTGTGTCGTTTATAATATTTTATTTTGGATAGCCTATTGGCCATTTTGTGGGAAAGTAACTGTCCTTTTGGCTTTCCGCTATTGATGTTTCCATTAGAGTCTGTCGTTTCATGTTTGTGTTTCTTTCTCTTTGATGTCTCTGATGGGAGCTGTGGGTTGATTGTATCGATTCATTGCCTCCACTTCTTTTTAACAGGCATTCTTTGTCACGGTCTGTAGATATGCATGTGATTTTGGCATTTTAGTCAATTTCATTCATGACACTTTTTTCGACATTTGAACTAAGCCATTTGGGATTAAATAATATTGAAGTACATTAAAGTGGGCACCATAGGTTAGAGCTAAGATCTCGCAATTTTATCTATAGCATGAGCATGAAAAATCGGCAGACCGATATTTTCGTCCGATTGCATTCTCCTCGCTTATTAATTCCCCTTAATTTACCCTGTTTCGGCATAGACATTTGAAAACAAGGTGGTGTGTAGTTTATTTGAACAAGTCTTCATACTAGTGTGTACTAATCAATCGAAAACTTCTGTCTGTAGATATTCATGTTATTTTGGCATTTTCGTCAATTTAATTTGTCACTTCTTTCTTGTACAATGTAAACTTGTCACATGTGCAACGAGAGAGAGAGAGAGAGAGAGAGAGAGAGAGAGAGAGAGAGAGAGAGAGAGAGAGAGAGAGAGAGAGAGAGAGAGGCCATTGGAATGGTCAATGCAAATCCAGCTTTCGCTATAGAGGGTTTTCAGTACGAGATCATTCGGGAGGCAAGAGTCGAAGCTATGTTAGATTTTTTTAAGGGATCATTTCTGGCCGCATGAACCTATAGCACAAAGTCTGAGTATGATCCAGGGAGATAACTTACAGAGTGTACATAGAGGAGGGCTACAGCAAAATATGACGATAGCTCTGGTGTCTTGTTGTACACGAGAAATCATCGGCTGCCGACTGATTAAGGTTATGAACAGAGAAGAAAAAGTTGACCCGAACAGTATAAAGTCAAAGCGCCTAAAAAGGCTCTTGATCTAGTTGGTGAACTCGATAGACGCTGTAACATCTTCGAGCATTATGGGGTTGAAGAAGTTATACATTTCCTTGGATTTGCAGTTCATAGCGACTATAGGCGAAGAGGAATTGGTGAAAAAATGATGCGAGCAGCTATTCATTTTGTTAACAATCTGGATTTAAGCTGTGCTCGTGTGATAATTAAAGGGAAAGGGACTTCAAATTATTCAAAACGTGTATTTGAGAAAGTGGGATTTGATGTTTTGTCCGAAGTTATATATGCTGATTATAAAGTAAATGGGAATACACTGCTAACTAACACAGGGGAACATAAATCTGAAAGATTGTATGGCGTGTCTCTAACATTTAAATGAGACACAATTCGTATTATATCAACGATCTTGCATCATACTAACCACAGCGCCTACGTTTTAAAGAGACACACAGAGGAAACAGGTTTATATTGATATAATATTTTCTTAAAATATGACTAAAAGCATGGAACGTTTATTTGCAGCCGAGCATCGTTAAAACTTTGTTCTGTCTCGTTCTCCATATTAAAGCTCGGCCAAGTCAATGAGAAGTGCAATCAAATCCGTAAAGTCTTCTAAAAATAACATAAATCATGTCTAAATAATACAGAAATGCAAAAACTAGTCGAATTAGTTTCAAAGCGTTCATTTCAATGATAAGTGCATCCAGTTTTTAACTTTTAAGTCCTAATATATTCGAAACTACAGCACACGCTATAACGGACTTGTAAATGTACCGCGCAGAGCCGACAACCGTACGTCAACATATCACCGCACTTGGTCGCATCTAGTTCGAGAGTAAGCGTTCCCCATGGCTGCTTGCCACTGTCAATATGACATCATTTTCTTGTCTTTCATGTTTTATGAATGACAAAGCCGGTCTTTAAAATTGTATAATGATTTGGTATAGAAGTGGATATATTACCTGTATAACTTCTAGAAAACATTTTAGCAATCAAAAAAGTATGATCTTGATTATTTGATCCCCAACACCCGCACCAAACCTCATCCTGACGGGCCTCCGTGGCCTTGTGGTTAAGTGCGCTGACTCTTGATTATTAGGTCTCTCACCGCTGTGTTTCGAGCCTCGCTCGGGTCATATGTGAGACGCCAAGTTCTGCAACGGAATGGCAGCTGGTTTTTCTCCGGGTACTCCGGTTTTCGCCCACCTCTGATTAACGATCGGCTCGATATGAGTGAGATAGTCTTGAAAAGGCCGTAAAACCAAAACCAAAACAAAAAAAAAAAACCTCATCCCCGGGAGACACTAGACAGGATCCGTTAACCCAAGTGGTGATGGAGATGGGTGAAATAAAAGTAAACGTTCAGTCTATACAATGTCCGAAGGAAAGTTAGTATAGCTAAAATTATGATTTTTTAGAAGAAAAGATGTGATGGTGCAGGGATGGACCACAATATTGAACCAATCGATCAATCGATCCACCCATCAATCTGCTAATACTGAGTTGGTCATCTATTAGACATCAGCTAAGCATGTGACTAAATTTAGAACAAAGCTAACAAATGGATGGGCCTTCAAGACATGTGGTCAGGGGTACAGAAATACTCAAAAACAGAATTTCCGTTTGGCTAGTCGATGGTTTCAACCTTCCAGCGATAGACTAAGAGATGCTGATGCCAGAATTCAACCACCCTGTTGTTTAAGGACTATACAAAATGACTTATACTCTGTGTTGAAAATTTGTCAAGTGGGAAGATGAATTTTTAAAAAAAAAAATTATCACAAACATGATTTTTTGTGAGTAATTCCATAAAAGCATAATATTTCAGCTTTAAGTAGCCCTAATGCCACTTACATTTAATTTTCAAAAGGTAAAAACAATCAGGGTGAAAGTAGTCAAATATCAAACGTCACTGCAGAGCTGTTTTAGCATACAATGTGTCTTTTTAGCACAAATCAGTCCATTAAATAAACTTTCCGAACAAAACCTAGCAATAATTTTCAAAAATTATTTTCCTTTACAAACTTGACCAAATTTTCCCTTTGGCACCTCCATGCACTTGAAATTGGAGAAACACGGCTGCTCTTGAGCACATGGTGAAAACATTTAAAGACTAAAAACAGTAGAGGTCTATTAGATGAAGCTTCATACCAAATATGAAAGTCCTGGGCCATGCGGTTTCAGAGAAGAAGTTTTTTTTTAAAAGATGTTTCCCTATATAAGTCTATGTAAAACCAAAGGGGCCCGGAGCCGGGACATTTTTGGTCTCAGTGCTATAATTTGAACAATCTAGATAGAGGTCCACTAGATGAAGCTTCATACCAAATATCAAAGGCCTAGGCCTTGTAGTTTCAGAGAAGAAGATTTTTAAAGATTTTCCCTATATGAGTCTATATAAAAACCAAAGGAGCCCGGAGCCTCTACTTCTATTTTTCACTATGTTAACACACTTCAGCAAGAACTTAGTGGTACTAAGGCCTATGAACTTCAGCCTTTAGCTGTAGAGAGGTCTTTAGTTGATGGCCATATTTGTCATTCAGCCACCAAGTTTGCTGTATGTTACAGAAGGTCAAGACAAGCTTCCTACGTTATATTGGTTACCTAAACGTCAAAAAAGACCATACAAAGCACGGTTTATTGCAATATCAAGCTCTTGTACCACAACTGAACTATCCAAATTATTAACTTCATGTTTTACTGCTATCAGAAACATGTGATAACATATTGCGACAAAACAGAAGTAGACGCAATGATCAGGAATCGATACAATTAACCCACAGCTCCCATGAGAGACAGCAAAGGGAAAGAAACACAAACATGATGCAACAGACCCCAACGGAAACACTAACAGTGGCAAGCCAAAAGGATAGTTAAAAGAAGAAGTAAAACAAAGATCAGGAATTGATACAATTAACTTACTCGACCCATAAAAGACACCAAAGGGAAAGAAATACAAACATTAAGCGACCAGACCATAATGGAAACCTAAACAAAGGAAGGCCATAAGGACAGTTACTTTCCCACAAAATGGCCATATGGCCATCCAAAATTAAAAGACACAAGTGATACACACAGTAAGTAACAAACAACAACATAAATAAATCGCCACAGAAGAGCCGCCTTGGAACGGTCAGTGGAAGATTTCCACTGGGGGGCTTAATCGATTTTACGTGGCCACAATCCTCGCCCTTACTTCCGTCGCGATTTAGACAAATAATTTGTTTAGTCCGCATGAAGGCCTTCTAACTCATCAGTGCAACATCTCCGTGAACACAAAAAATTTTACTTTCCCACAAAATGGCCAATAGGCTATCATAAATAAAATAAAAAAGAAACACAGACACGAAACAACAGACCCTAATGGAAACATCAATAGCGGAAAGCCAAATGGACAGTCAATTTCCCACAAAATGGTCAATAGGATATCCAAAATAATATAAGCGACACAAACACCCAAAGACAAACCATAACAAAAATAAACCGCGACAGAAGAACCGCCTTGGAACGGTCAGCGGAAACGAATTCCTCTGGGAGGCTTAAGTCGATTTTACGTGGCCACAATCCTCGTCCTTACTTCCGTCGCGATTTAGACAAATAATTTGTTCAGTCCGCATGAAGGCCTCCTAACTCATCAGTGCAACATCTCCGTGAACACAAAAATCAAAGAACCACAGAGGTGAGACAACGGTGAGGACTCGACAGCAAGAAACCACTGAAATGCTGGAGCAAAAGAAAACTAACAGCTAGACTCCGATGGGCCCGACCAAAGCCCTATCACTTACCAATTGAAAGTTATGGCCAATGTTGAAGTTTTAAAAAAAAATAGGTCGAACGTCAAGGTCAAGGTAACGAGGTAAAAAATTATGGTACCACTGGAAAGGTCTTGTGAAAAAGAATGAGCATGTAAAATATGAAAGCCCTACCACTTACCAATCGAAAGTTATGCAACATCTCCGTGAACACAAAAAAATCAAAGAACCACAGAGGTGAGACAACGGTGAGGACTCGACAGCAAGAAACCACTGAAATGCTGGAACAAAAGAAAACCAACAGTTAGACTCCGATGGGCCCGACCAGAGACAGAGCATCAGGTAGCAACCAGCATAAGCCTATACGTTGGAACCATCATAGAATCTGAGGTCTTCGAAAGATCAAGTAGAAATCTGTTTTGGTCTATAAAAATTTCAAATGGAGTTTTAAATAAATTGAAATACAGGCGTTTTCGTGCTGCAAGTCTGTCTACTTATGATTTTTCAACCCTTTACACTACACTTCCTCATAATCTTATAAAAGAAAAACTTAATGATTTAGTTTAATGGACATTTCAAAGGAAAGACTCCCTATATCTTGCATGTAATGTAAGAAATGCCTTTTTCACTTCTGAAGAGCATGAAAATTATTCTTTATGGTCATGTCAGAAAGTGTGTGAAGCTCTCACCTTTCTACTTGACAATAGTTACATAATATTTGGTACTAAGTTATTTAGACAAGTTATGGGTATTCCGATGGGTACTAATTGCGCACCACTTGTGGCTGATATGTTTTTGTTCTGTCATGAGAGTGACTTCTTGATGTCCTTTTCAGAAAACCAGTCTGAAATTATTGAAGCTTTTAGTTCCACTTATAGATATTTGGATGATATATTAAATATTGATAATACCTATTTCGATGGTTTGATCGGTCAAATTTACCCCTAGAACTTCAGTTGAATAAAGCAAAGTCTTCTGATACCGAGGCTCCGTTTTTGGATTTACATCTAGCTATTGTAGGTGGGTTTGTTTCTTGCAAAATTTATGATAAACGCGATGATTTTGATTTTGAGATTGTAAATTTTCCATTTTTGGATGATGGTATTCCTCGTGCGCCATCCTATGGCGTTTATATTTCGCAATTAATTCAATTTGCCAGAGTGTGTAGTCATGTAACTGACTTCAACACTCGTAATAAATTGTTAACGGCTAAACGTCTTAATCAGGGTTCTCGATACCATAAACTACGAAAAGCCTTTTCAAAATTGTATGGACGTCATTCTGATTTAATTTCAAAATTCAATATTTGTTGTGGAATACCAGAAATTCCACAATATTTCACTTTATGTTAATATACTTATGTTCTTTTCAGTGCTATATACATATGTGATTCTATTTATATCCTGATGTCTATTGACGTCGACGTCAACGTCTTTTGACGTCGACGATAAGAGTAATGACGTTAGTAACAGGAAAAAAGATGGAGTAAGCTGGATAATGTCAACAGAGGGACCTTATTAGAAAATTATATGGACCTCATAATTCTGAAGTGGATCAAATTTGTACTAAGACTTTGACTACAACTTCGGGATTATTACTACAACTGTTGTGGACTTAGAGAATACAAGACTAAACTGTTGTAACTACATTTTAGTAACTACTATTTAGATAAACTGCTTTACATCTGTAAACCTTTTTAACCACAGACTACAGTATTGAGATTATAATTTGGGAAATTGAATGATAAAGTATTTGATGTGATAATTTAACTGTTATTTCAAATATATGGCATGTGACATATTTAAAGTTGTGTTGGTTCTTCGCCAGTTATAATATTGGACATTAATCTCTTGTGCAACAAGGTCTATCGGAACCCGAATTTTATCATGACTTAGTACAAAAATTCAGAAAAATATATAATCACAATGACTTCAACACCAAATGTCGTAAAATTATTCTTCGATACAAAAAAATTCGGAACAACATTAATGTTATACGACAGACTCCATGCATGGTAGTTAACCCAATCACGGTTGACAACTTTGCTTCCCTCTTTAATTGCACGCCGGTGGGTCAGGCCTCTGATTCTATGACGGTTCCAACGTAAAACCTTATGTTGGTTGGTACCTGATGCTCTGTCGCTGGTCTAACTGTTGGTTTTCTTTTGCTCCAGCATTTCAGTGGTTTCTTGCTGTCGTGTCCTCACCGTTGTTTCATCCCTGTGGTAGTTTGATTATTTGAGTTCACGGAGATGTTGCACTGATGAGTTAGGAGGCCTTCATGCGGACTGAACAAATTATTTGTCTAAATCGCGACGGAAGTAAGGGCGAGGATTGTGGCCACGTAAACTCGATTTAAGCCCCCTAGTGGAATTCGTTTCCGCTGGCCTTTCTAAGACGGTTCTTCTGCCGTGGTTTATTTTTGTTATGGTTCGTCTTTGGGTGTTTGTGTCGCTTATATTATTTTATTTTGGATATCCTATTGACCATTTTGTGGGAAATTGACTGTCCATTTGGCTTTCCGCTATTGATGTTTCCATTAGGGTCTGTTGTTTCGTGTTTGTGTTTCTTTCTCTTTGGTGTTTCTAATGGGAGTTGTGGGTTAATTGTATCGATTCCTGATCAGTGCCTCCACTTCTATTATAAATATTCTTGTCTGAAACCGCAAGGCCCAGGTCTTTGATATTTGGTGTGTAGTGGACTTTTGCCAAGATTGTTCAAATTATAGCCTTTGTTTATGTTTGGTATGAAGCTTCACCTTTAAGACCTCCCTCAACATTATGCCCATTAAAGCCCTGGAGCCAATAATGGCCCTCCCTGGGGTCCACTTGTTATACTATGGATCAGGTGAGCGATTCAGGGCCATCATGGCTCTCTTGTTTTATTTTTAATGCAAACATAAGTTGTGGGGGCTCGTTAGAACCGCCTCATTGACGCGGTCCTAACGAGTACCCACAACCTTTGTCTTTGAGAAAAAATAAGAAAAATAATGTATACCCCGTAGGGGGTGTTCATTTCACGGACATGTTCACGTGATGAAAACAAAAAGGTTATAATCATTGGAGCCACACCACTGTGCCAGGGCAGGCTTTGTTCTTCTGATGGGTTTACTAGTATTCATACAATGTGTGGTTAGTTTCAGCTCTGTTTGGAAGCACCATGCAGCCTGATAAAGTTCTCCAAGCCCCAATGGCCAGGGCACCAACCTCTAGAGTGTAAAATATGTACTATTTTAATACCTAACCCATTCTGTACTAAGGGGTATCTTCCACCTTATATAAAGCACAAGTCAATTCCAAAATTTAGGAATGTCGGATTGTGTTTCTCTTCAACATATATTTAAAAAAATGGCTGAACTTTATGCAAACAGGGTAGGCCCTGATCAGAAGCCGCATTATGTTTTCCTTCTTTTATTTGATGTGAGTTTCCACATGGTTACTGACTTTATCCGGTGGGTCATAAACAAACTTTCTTGGAGACTGACTGTGGAATTTTTGGTACCCTCATCCTGTCACTTCAACCGATTCAAGACAGGCAGTTGTCAGTTTCTTACAAAAAAAAATCCGTTGCTCTAATTAACCAACTTATGTACAATCAGCTCAGAAAAGGTTAATAACCCCATTCGAAGAAATTATTGCTAGAGGTCCCCTAGCCCGGTTTGATCCCCAATAGCGGTAATAAAATTTTGGTGTCCGAACATGCTCCACTGGCAATATTTGCAGGGATAAATGCCACATAGTGCACTGTTCTTCGGATCGGAATGTTAACTGGAATCCCTTGTGCAAGGCGAACTCCCTGTGCAGGTTAAAAGATCCCTACTGTAATTACATAACTGTGTACGCTTTCATCCTTCAAGCGCGGAATTTATGTAATGTACATCTGCATATCTGCTGCGAGTAATGGTCAAAGATGACAGACCAATCGCAGTATCAGTAGAAAGCCAACAATTGCATTCACCAAATATAATAATAATTTCCTTGTTCAAGAACCATGGCTAATTTATAAAGGAACAGTTTAAAGAAAAAGATATTCCGGTCTGCAAAATATATCGCTAAATGCTGTTTTTATCTTTTTTAATATTATTTTTCATTTTCATAAAAATTGTCACGTGACAACAAATCTTCAGTTTTTGTTCATAATGCTAAAATACGAGGCTTCCATCATCATTTCAAAAACCCATAGTGTATGACATACCTACTGGTGTGGATTTCGAAAAAAAAAAAAATATATCCCTATTACTGCATAAATAATTTCGTGATCAAGGTCATAAAGACTTACAAATACGAAGTAAAACGTTACTGCTTCTGTCTGCTAGATGTGTTTTATTTTCACCATTTACATTGTGCTGGGTCGAGGGTGCTTTGAATTTACTCGTTTTATGACTAAGAAGCCTTCTAGTACCGAAAACCAGTCCACGGGAAACCGGATGCAACCGAATTACCATTAAATGGAAAGCACATACGCAAATAAGTAAAACATACTAACAGACATTATGCCGAAAACGGTCATCGTAAATCATTTCGCTAAAACAGAACTTAAATGTGCTCTATGAAACTGTAATTAATGTATGAAATTCATCAAGTTTTATCCCGTTTTTTAATATATGCACAATAACACAAATCAGCTGAAAAAGTGATAAGATGGACGACAAAAGAGACAGATTTCAATATTGTAAACAAACCGAAGTCAATATTTTGAAAGACGCCTGAAACACCTGAAGCAAAAGGACATGAATATAGACACATCCAAACTCTACGTCACACAAGGTCAAAGGTCATGAGCCTCATTTTATCTGGTGGGCCAAAAACCTTCCGGTTCCATACTCTACCGTTGATGTAGCACGAATTATTTTCTGTAATAACTATTGTTATATCGTCTTTCTATCAAAAATGTTTGCCACAAACCATTTTTGACATTTAACTGCTTCTTTTTCGTATAAAATTGGATAGAACTTATACATGCTTTAATGTTATTTCCATTCGTTAAATAAAGGGCATCGACTACTTTTTGGTATGATGGTTGGTAGTTTTATAACGCTTTTTAGGCAACAAAATGTGCGATAAAATGTCTGAAGAGACTGGTTCTATATCATTTATTACTTCAAAAACACAAACTGACAATGCTCAGTTAATTTTGTGGAGAAGAAATGAGTTTGGTCACACGATAAATATTCAAAATTCTCATTGACATTGTTCGGCAACAGTCATTTTTTGCAAACCAGATAAAAGAGTACCTCTACAGGGGAGGTAATTGGCGCATGCGCAGTGAAATGTAAACAAGGTCACGTGTCAAAACATTGGATCCGTCTATATGGTTGAGGATTCTGCAAAGCCATTGAATTAGCAATTGCAAGAGATTACTGTTATCATCCAATCTCGACTGACAGGATAATACTTGGGGTTTAAATTTCATTTAATCCAGTTAAGAAATTTGTCGAAATCCAAGATTGCGTTCATTAAATCCAGTTAAGAAATTTGTCGAAATCCATGCTGGCGATTAAATTTACCATGTGGTATTCGGTAAAATTTTCACAAAAGTGCTGAAAAATGTAGCAAGTAAGAAAATTATGACTCTTCTTTGCTACTTCAGAGCACATAACAAATGAAAGTAATCATATTTTAAGGGTGAGTGCTCCTGCCTTGTCTGTATCCTTGTTTGAAAATTTAGGGGTTTTGCCTCATGTTGGACAAGAACTTGTCATGTAGTGGTCTTATAGGACCTTTATTGGTCTTAAACTCTTAAACTGTAGTTGTTGATTTTGCTTTACATACGATATTTGCTTTTTGAATTTATATTGCAAGCCACAGTGTTGGGAAACAAATCGGAAAACTTTGTTTATTTTGCTTTGCAGTTTAGATGTGCATTAACTATATACCTTAAATAGTATATCTGCAAACAGTTAATAATTATCAACTACCTAATTCTGCCGGGCCATTTTACCATGAACGAGTCATATTCTCATAGACAAGGTACCATGACACTACATCCCAAAACCATGACGTCCCCTAGACACCCGGCTTCAAGACACCTCGGCCCATCACGAAAACACAGCTATATAATTTTGACCCCCTTGAACCCCACTTTTATACAGTAAAACTGTTGTTTACAGGGGTAAACCGTATTTTTCTTATTTCTGCTCCAAAATATAGATTGTGGGTATTCGTTAGAACCGCCTCGATGAGACAGTTCTAACGAGTACCAACAATCTATATTTTGAGCAACAATAAGAAACATATCACAATTTTTCATCTCAAAAATTTCATTTTTTTTCGGCGGTAAAGCTTACAGTGTATTTATATAGGTGTGTTTTCGTAATGCCAACTGACGTTTTGGTCATATCTTACACATTGGTCCTGGTCAGATAAAATACCTAGACATCCCCGAGGCCGGTATCATCAGCCCAGTATCAGACCCACACACGAGTACTGGTAAACCGTTTAAAGGATCTAAGCCTGCCCAAGCAAAGCGGTGCGAGTCGGAACGTCCATGCTTATAAACCCTTTTGGTTTCATTGGGCGACAGGGCTTGAGATGTCATTTCATCTCATTGTTGGATAAAAGTCCCACAAAATTGGAAGCAACGTCTTCAAAATGACCTTTACAGTGTTGACGGGGACGTTAAACCTCAAACCAAACAAACAGCCCATTATCAGTTCCTTAGTGTTGAGGTTGATACTGCGGTGTGACGTCAGTACTCAAGTACTGATTGAAATAACTATATTATATCTTTAATTTTTGAAGTATAAAATTCTAATTTTACTCAAACTAAGACTGGCTTGTCAGGTGAGACATGCATCTTAGCGGATTTGGTTGCCACTTTTTGTTATATTTTAAATTTTGCAAGTCTCGCTACTTTGGACATCTCCTTCCTGATGCCCTTGACTTCCGTTGAGTGTGGGCCTTGTTTGCTGATGTTGGCTCGGTCGGGGGGGGGGGGGGGGCGCCTATAAGTCTTAGCTAGGGTAGGCGTCGCTTGCCTGATGCGTCCAGTTGACCTGTCTCATGAGCTACGTCGGTCGGTGTGTGCTCAGAGGGGGATGTGCTGTGTTTGCCGGGTCTTGTCCATCATCCGTTTCGTTTTCAGAACTTTGGGGTTGAGACACACTGATGTAGATTAAATATCAGAAAGGCGTCTGTGTCACTAAATTTGGTATAGTTACGTCTTAATTCAAAATGGATTAATCAGGCTGCGATTGATTCAATTATTCTCAGAAGACAAAATAATACGAATATGAATAAACTTGAAGTAAAAAGAGCAAAATATAGAGTATAATTAAATATTTTACATTCTCCAAGTAAGGTTCGGCCCGCGCCCATCGGAGCTTGAAGAAATAAATGGACTAGATGATACTTCCACGCAGAGCTAAAGCCGACCCGCACACGAGTACTGGTAAACCGCTTAGAGGATCTAAACCTGCCTAGGCAAAGCGGTGCGAGTCGGACCCTCCATGCTAATAAACCCTATTGGTTTCATTGGGCGACAGGGCTGAGATGTCATTCATTTCAATGTCGGGTAAATGCCCACAAAATTGGAAGCGACGTCTCCAAAATGACCTTTATAAGGTTGACGGGGATCAAATAAACAAATCTCCAAGTAAGGGCCATTGCGGACATTAAAAATGTACACCGATATCATTTGAAAATAGGATGTCCTCGAGACATTCACCAATGACACGACAGCAAAATATTATAAAAAACAATTTAATATATGTGCACATTAAACTAGGGACACGCTTGATATGAATGCAACAAACAATATCAGATTTCGCTTACGCAAGTAATCCGCGTTTAACCCATTTAGTACCAGAAACCCCTAAACGGGTACCCTGGCAAACAGTGCAGGTCCAGATCAGCCGCCGCAGAATGCGGCGTCTGGTCAGGGCCTACACTGTTTGCAAAATGTTCAGCCATTTTTCTAATAGATTTTGAAGAAAAACAACCTGACACCCCTTAATTTTAAAATGGACTCATGATATATATTAGGAGGAAGACTCCATTTGGTACAAAAAGGGTTAAGAAACATACATCCATCATACAGCACAGGTGCGTGTCCTACTGACTTACTAAAGGTAATAAAAGACGAACTGTCAATGATGTACGGAACCCGGGATGGGACATTAATTTTCTTTTTTTTTTATAAGTTGTGCGCACAATATATTATCTTGTCCGCACAATATAATATCTTGCGCACAACTTAATATCCTGTGCGCATATGATATTATCTTGTTCGGACAAGTAATTATCTTGAACAGACAACATGGTATCTTGTTCGCACACGATATTATCTTGTGCGCACAAGATATTAAGTTGTGCGAACAAGATAATATCTTATCCGCAGAACATAGATCTTGTGCGGACAAAATTATATCTTGTGCGCACAAGATGTTATCTTGTTCGCACAATATATTATCTTACGCACAACTTAATATCTTGTAATATCTTGTGCGCACAAGATAATATGTTGTGCAAACAAGATAATGTCTTGTCCGCACAAGATAATATCTTGTTCCCACAACTTCCCAAGATCTATGTTGTGCAGACAAGATAATAATTGTATGTCGTGCGAACATGACAATATTTTGAGCGCACAAGAGAAAATTTTATGCGCACAAGATAATATCTTGTGCGCACAAGATAATATCTTTTGCGCACAAGAAAATATGTTGTCCGCACAAGATAGATTATGTTGTCCGCACAAGATAATATCTTGTCCGCACAATATATTATCTTGTCCACACAAGATATTATCTTGTGCACAAAAGGTATAAAGTTGTGCGAACAACATATTATCTTGTCCGCACAACATATATCTTGTGGGGACAAGATAATATCTTGTCCCCACAATATATTATCCTGCGCACAACTTTATATCTTGTATGTTGTGAAACAAGATATTATCTGGTCCGCACAAGATAATATCTTGTGTGCACAGGATATGTTGTGCAAACAAGATAATATCTTGTCTGCACAAGATAATATCGTGTTTCCACAACTTTCCCAGATCGGTGTTGTGCAAACAAGATGTCGTGCGAACAAGATAATATCTTGTGCGCACAAGATTATATGTTGTCCGCACAAGATAAATTATGTTGTCCGCACAACTTAATATCTTGTTCGCACAACATATAAAAAATAATTATGTCCCTTCCCGGGTTCCGTAATGATGTGCTCTGTTTGATACATGGTTTTCGTTACCTTCTGTTGGCAATTTCAAGCATCGAATATATGTTTTCTCAATAAACGGAATAAAGCACACAGTTAAGTATGTGCATCTTTTGTTTTTTAGGCTTGTCGTTACAAAAACTCGCCTATAAAAATACATTGTAAATTATATCACCGGAAATAGGAAAAAAAATAAGATGAAAAATTGTGACATTTTTCTTATTTCTACTCAAACTATAGATTGTGGGTACACGTTAGGCTGTTCTAACGAGTACCCATAATCTATAGTTAAGAGCCGAAATAAGAAAAAATAAGGTTTACCCCTGAATCGCCCAGCTTTACTATATAAAAATGGGGTTCAAGGGGGTCAGAATTTTATAGGCGTGTTTTCGTGATGTAGTCGAGACATCTAATCATGCTTTTAAGTAATTTTGTAGGCCTTAAAGCTTAAGTAAAGTCCTTCATTATCTGTTTTGTCCGTGGTATCTGTATATAAATGCTGATGTGCCCTGTCTTCATACCGATGCAGACTTAGCCATTCTATATAATAAGACAACATTAGTGCGAAACTTCTTTTTGCGACGCGGGTATAGTGCTGGCTTTTTCAAAAAGTAAAATACATCACAGTTAGAAATGACCGAGTTGCTTGACCTCGTGGAAGACCCAGCATACGTTATATTGGTGGCAGCGGTGGAGTGGAAACATTGCCACTGTAGACATTACGAAAGCACGCCTATACAGATACACTGTAAATTTTACCGTAGTAAAAAAGGTAAGTTTATGATGAAAAATCGTAGTATTTTTCTAATTTCTACTCAAAATATAGATTGTGGGTACACGTTAGAACCAACAATCTATATTTTAGAGCAGAAATGAAAACAATAAGGTTTATACCTCTAAACCCCAGTTTTACTGTATATAAATGGGGTTCAAGGGGGTCAAAACTGTGTAGGCATGTTTGCATGATGGTTATATAAACAGAACCATCGGGTTTGCCTAGTGAGGCGTGTGTAGTTTCGGGACAAAGACTAGGAGTAATGTAATTTTTATTTAAGCAATAGATCAGCTCTAACTGTGATTTGTTGAGTAATAAATCAAAGTTTGGAGGTCAGTTTTAAAGTAGATCAAATCACGAGCGCGTAGCGCGCGTGATTTGTCTACTTACAACTGACCGACAAACTGTGATTTATTTGTCTACTTACAACTGACCGACAAACTGTGATTTATTACTCAAAAAATCACAAACTAAACCTGATCTATTTCGATTCTAATAGTCTGAAAATCGGCAATAATGTGGTTGTCTCCTTCAAAATCTCACAACTTTTCGCCATTGTTAGAAGAAATCCCGCTAAAATTATCGACCGAAACACATGCATTTATATCCTTTTCTAACGTTTTCGTTGCGAGAATATGACGTTATACCGTCTAACGTCAAGGAAATCGAATACTGACGTCATAAATTGGCAGTTTTTAATGATGTCACTCGTCACGCTCATCCTTGCCGTGATTTATTGTAGAATAAAACACAGTTATTTTCCATTGCCTATATAGGCGCGCTGTATTATAATGATATAAAGAGGATCTTACACGAGTGTTCATGTATTATTGAATTTATTATTCCTTTTCTTCAACCATTTTAATAAATTCAATAATACATGAGGACGAATGCAAGATTCTATTTATCATATGACATTTGAAACGCATTTTTTTCAGGATTGTTTAACGAAAATTTCAATATTTCGCAATTAGTAAACTCGACGTCGTTAAGGGCGTCGTACATGTAACGTAACGCGGCGTATCTAACTAATTTGCATATTTAATCCACTAGTGGATTATCGGATTTATTACATGGCGTTATTACACTCTCAGGCACGACGTCTTATGATAAATAATAATAATTCAGCTTCGGAGACTAACTGTTGGCTTTCTTTCGCTCCAGCATTACAGTGGTTTCCTGCTGCCGTTGTTTCATCTCTGTGGTTGTTTGATGTTTTTGTTGCCTTGTCATGTAACTGACTTCAACACTCGTAATAAATTGTTAACTGCTAAACTTCTAAAGTCTAGCTTTGATTCTCTGATGGGAGGTGTGGGTTAATTGTATCGATTCATGGTCATATCCTTCACTTCTGTTTTGTGGATTTCAGGTATATTTACACACAATATAAGTTTTGATCAGCCAACTCTTTCGTATTGGTTTTTGAACAGTCCTTTCCGTGACTTTCGAACATATATTGCTTTTAGAAATAGTTTTCGAACACCCCTCGCATACTTATTACTCGTTATAGACTATCACAGACAACACTTTCCTATACAGTCCCTTTTGTATCCTCCATTCCGTGACTTTGGAATATATATTGCAATTAGAAAAAGTTTTCGAACACCCCTCGCATACTTATTACTCGTTATAGACTATCACAGACAACACTTTCCTATACAGTCCCTTTTGTATCCTCCATTCCGTGACTTCCGAATATATATTGCATTTAGAAAAAGTTTTCGAACACCCCTCGCATACTTATTACTCGTTATAGACTATCACAGACAACACTTTCCTATACAGTCCCTTTTGTATCCTCCATTCCGTGACTTCCGAATATATATTGCATTTAGAAAAAGTTTTCGAACACCCCTCGCATACTTATTACTCGTTATAGACTATCACAGACAACACTTTCCTATACAGTCCCTTTTGTATCCTCCATTCCGTGACTTTGGAATGTATATTGCATTTAGAAATAGTTTTCGAACACCCCTCGCATACTTATTACTCGTTATAGACTATCACAGACAACACTTTCCTATACAGTCCCTTTTGTATCCTCCATTCCGTGACTTTGGAATGTATATTGCATTTAGAAATAGTTTTCGAACACCCCTCGCATACTTATTACCCGTTATAGACTATCACAGACAACACTTTCCATACAGTCCATTTTGTATCCTCCATTCCGTGACTTTGGAATGTATATTGCATTTAGAAAAAGTTTTCGAACACCCCTCGCATACTTATTACTCGTTATAGACTATCACAGACAACACTTTCCTATACAGTCCCTTTTGTATCCTCCATTCCGTGACTTTGGAATGTATATTGCATTTAGAAAAAGTTTTCGAACACCCCTCGCATACTTATTACTCGTTATAGACTATCACAGACAACACTTTCCTATACAGTCCATTTTGTATCCTCCATTCCGTGACTTTGGAATGTATATTGCATTTAGAAAAAGTTTTCGAACACCCCTCGCATACTTATTACCCGTTATAGACTATCACAGACAACACTTTCCTATACAGTCCCTTTTGTATCCTCCATTAATGTCACATTAGGTTTCATGTGTCCCTAACGATTTCCGTCGCGATTAAGACATATAATTTGTTCAGTCAGCATGAAGTATGGAGTCTAACTGTTGGTTTTCTTTTGCTCCAGCATTTCAGTGGTTTCTTGCTGTCGAGTCCTAACCGTTGTTTCATCTCGGTGGTAGTTTATTTTTTTGTGTGTTCACGGATATGTTGCAATGATGAGTTAGAAGGCCTTCATGCGACCTCAACAAATTATTTGTCTAAATCGCGACGGAAGTAAGTGCGAGGATTGTGGCCATGTCAAATCGATTTAAGCCCCACCCCCCTGTGGAATTCGTTTCACTGACCGTTCCAAGGCGGTTCTTCTGTTGCGGTTTATTTTTAGTATTGTTTGCCTTTGAGCGCGTGTATTGCCTATATTTTTTTGTTTTGGATAGCCAATTGGCCATTTTGTGGAAAAGTAACTGTCCTTTTGGCTTTCCGCTATTGATGTTTCCATTAGGGTCTGTTATTTCATGTTTGTGTTTCTTTCCATAAGGTGTCTCTGATGGGAGTTCTGGATTAATCGTATCGATTCCTGATCATTGCCTTCACTTCTATTTCCTAACTCATCAGTCAATCATACTTAAATTCGGCAACAATTTTGTTGTTTCCTTTGTTGACTGTATCGCACAAATTTGAGTCCTAGTGTGATTTTCTTTTCAGGCGAGAAAATAACGCCTTAACGTCTATCGTAAAATAATCTACTAGTGACGTTATTCTATGACGACTTTTATGACGTCACTCATCAAGCTCTTCCACCAAGTCATTTTTACAGAATAAATCGTAAATTCCTTTTCAATGCCTATATAGGCGCGGTGCTTTAGAGTATATTGAAATTCCGCTATTACGACCACCTAAAATTAAGCCCAAAATATGCGTTTAAAAGTAGGAGACCACCTTTGGGACAGTTCAAATGTGGTCTTTAATAGAAGTGAGTCGATAGCTGTTAGCCTCGACAGCTCAGTGGTTAGCCCGTTCGACATAATCGAGAGGCTGTTGGTTTGAATCCGGCGACGGGAGTCGAGGTGTGTCCTTGGGCAAGACACGTTATGACAACGCCCCACTCGACCCAGGTGTAAATGGGTAGCAGTGGTGTTAAAATCACTGCCTCTCTCTCGCGCGCGTGATAAAATCCGGAATGAGTGTTCGAGAGCGATTCAATAAGCTTGGAGCTTTCATCGCAATCGAACTAAAATAAATTGGTATAAACTAAATAGAAGTGAAAGCAATAATCAGGAATCGACACAATTAACCCACACCTCCAATCAGAGACGCCACAAACATGAATTAACTAGACCCTAACGGAAACACAAATAGCGGAAAGCCAAAATGACAGCTACTTTCCCACAAAATGTCCAATTGGCTAGCCAAAACAAAAAAAGTATAAGCGATATACACACTCGAAGGCAATCCATAACAAAAAATGACCCGCGACAGAAGAACCGCCTTGGAATGTTTCCTCTGCCGGATCATTACAGGGTCACTGATGATGCCTTTATTAGCCGAAACTACGTAGTATGACCCATCTTCTTTCTTATGAATGTTTTCATTGCTCTTAAAGGAACTCATTTTTGATTATTATTGGAACGGTCATTGTGGCGAAATCCACTGTGGGGCTTAAATCGCTTTTACAAGACCGCTATCCATGCCCTTACTGCTGTCACGATTTAGATAAATAATTTGTTAAGTACGCATGAAGGCCTCCTAACTTATCAGTACAACAACTCCGCAAACACAAAAATCAAACAACCACAGAGATGAAACAATGGTGAGCACACGACAGCAATGGAGCAAAAGGAAACCAACAGTTCGTCTCCGATGGGCCTGACTAGAGACAGAGCATCAGGCACCAATCAACATTACCTAAAATTAAATTTTATCTAAATAGAAGTGAAGGCAATGATCAGGAATCGATACAATTAACCCACAGCTCCCACCAGAGACACCAAAGGGAAAGAAACTTTCCCACAAAACGGCCAATTGGCTATCCAAAACAAAATAATATAAGCGATACAAACACAAGACAAACCATAACAAAAAATAAACCGTTACTGAAGTACCGCCTTGGAACGGTCAGTGAAACGAACTCCACTGGGGGCTGAAATCGATGTAACGTGGCCACAATCCTCGCCCTTACTTCCGTCGCGATTTAGACAAATAGTTTGTTCTGTCCATGATGAAGACTCGACAGCAAGAAACCACTGAAATGCTGGAGCAAAAGAAAACCAACAGTAAGACTCAGATGGGCCTTTTACGCTGGAACCGTCATAGAATCTTAGGCCTGACCCACCGGCGTGCAATTAAAGAGGGAAGCAAAGTTGTCAACCGTGATTGGGTTAACAACCATGCATGCAGTCTGTCGTATAACATCTATGTTGTACCCAATCTTTTTTTATCCAAGAAAAAAATTACGCAGTTGGGTGCTGACGTCTTTGCAATAATATTTTGTTGTTGAATTTATATACTAAGTCAACATAAAATTCGGGTTCCGATAGACCTTGTTGCAGAAATTTTGAAATTAAATTGGAGTGACGTCTATAAAATTTTGAAAAGGCTTTGCGTAGTCTTCGATACCATCCCGAACCAATTAAGCCAATTGTCATGAAACTTGGTATGTTAGTTTGATGCATTGGGGACTCATGCCAATTAAAGTTCCTTTCAAATGACGATCCCTGGATGACCATGACCTACTTTATGCCAAGGACAAAATTGGTAACATAGGCTTCTGTAGAAGCCTGCCTCTATGCTGTGTTGGTTATGCTACTCGCCTCATAAATAAGGGGTCGAGAGTTCGATCCCGGGCTTCTCCAGACTTTCGGATCAGTCTTTAAACCAAGGTACCGTCTCTGTATGACAATTGTATTGGTGGGACATAAAACTCACACACATACGTACATGATCCTGGTAACGGTTATTAATAGAAAAATGACGCGCACATACACACATGCGTGCGTGCGTGCGTGCGCGTGCGCCAACGTACGTACATACATACATACATACATACATACATACATACATACATACATACATACATACATACATAGAAGCCTCCGTGGTGTAGTGGTTACAAGACTCGCTTTGTAAACCAGGGATCGCAGGATCGATCCCGGGCTTCTCCAAACTTTCGAATGAGTCTTTAAACCGAGGTCCCGTCTCCGTATGACCTTAGCTGTTGGTGGGACGTAAAACTCAAACACTCACTCACTCACCATACATACATACATGGGAGGTGTAGATTAAATGTAAAGACTCCTATCAATGCCTTCACTTCCATTTTTTAGGAAATCCGGGTTACGGTTATTTATAGATAAAGAACGCGCTATTCTTATCGATGCATAAGAATCTCTACAGAAGAAGCGTTCTGCGACGTCTGATCACGGTGTGCACATTTTGCTTTGAATACCATGGTAAGACGTAACAGATATAGTCACGAGTCTGATTTGATTATGTTGATTTTAATTAGTGACCAATTTGCCATTGATTACTCAAGAAATACGCGCGTATTGGAAGCCACCAAGGCCCAATATAAGGGTTTAACAACCCATCAACACTATTAGGTCATGCCATATAAGGAAGGTGTACATTTATATATTTCGTATTCATTACAGTTGAGAGGTTTTGCAGTGTCGCATAATTTCCATAAATATTGAATAGCCGGTGTATAAAAGATTCCTAGGATGAAGAAAATAAACATTATAATACGATAGTATTTATTTATTTATTTATTTTTGTAAATCGTATTTGCAGAAACATTTACCGTAGTTTTATAAGATTTTTTTTTAATCTCGCAAAATATACAAGGGAGAATACTCAAGAATACTGGCTACAAGTGCTGGTGAATTAGTTTGGTGTAAATTGAACATTCGTTTCAGATCAGATTGACCCAGAATATCTTGGGGCTTTTAATTAATCTTTGTCTAGGATAATGTCAAATGCAAATGCTCACATTTTGGTTATTGTGAAGATATTGAATGGAGCAACATACAGGTGTCCCATGTGGTCTCTAAAAGGCAGACACAGTAACTGCCCGACCCAAGTACATGTAGTTAATATACCCACCCGCCTTACAAAATTTTTACTGTTCTAGCAAGTACAATATGAAGTAAAGGGTAGGCTATTTTTTGCTGAGAAAAAAAATATGATCAGCTCTAAAATTTGCAAAAGCTGCTCACTTTTTTTTTTCTCAGAATAAATACTGGTGTAGGGTATTTGCCATATTGCGTTCAAAGGATAACCCTTTTACAGAACATATTAAATGATAGTCATGTTTACTAAGAACATCGTTATTTTTGAACTTTTGAACACGTAGGCCCAAATGTTACTGAAGGCTCCTATGGACAGCGTAAACTCTGATCAGACTGTGCATATGCTGGTCTCGTTGGTTATGTAACGCTCAAACTCATTGCATTTGAGCCAGCGCGTGACAAAACCTACAATAAGACATGTGCGTCCAACGAAGACTCAGATCAGCATGCGCATCCGCGCAGTCTGATCAGAGTCTCCGTTGTGCGCTCTAGGGATAGCTAAGGACCCAATGCTACTTCAAGCAGCAAGAGAAGTCTCTGATTAGACTATATGGATGCACAGGCTGATCTGAGTCTTCGACATGGCCAACTATATCTGACATTAGCCCGATGACTTTCAACCGTGACAGTCGCACAGAAAGTCAATATTGGGTTGTCTCCCTTTGACTGAGGCCTACGATATATACATATCGTGTACCTATCGTGTAATCAACATTGTGTTGTAATCCGGCTATGTGTGACAATGACCCCGGGGGATATTGAACGACAGATACGTCTAGTTAATTTAGAACTTCGTGTTTTGGTTCTTTAAGCGAGAAAAGTTCTCTTTTTGTCAAACGGTTAAAAATGAGCCTTTTTGTACTTAAAATATTATCGGTTCTCATAAATCCATTTTTTCTGGAAGGTGATATTCCACATTATTCTTGTGAAAAAAAACAAAACATTTATAGTTAATGGATGTCAGATTGCATTATTTAAAATCGCATTGTTTAGAAAAGCAATATGTTCATAAGTCCACGAAATAAAAACCACTGTAAACCCCACTTTACATTATATACAGTAAAGAGAGGTTTAGAGGGGTTACAATGTGTGTTATCCGCACCAAGACATTGTATTTTTCATCATAAAAATAATGTTTTTTTTTTTTTTTTTTTTTTTTTGTTTAGATATAAATTAACATGTCGAAGATTTGGGCTTTCCCGTCCAAAATGCACTTAAATCTGCTTGACTATCATTATACTGATGTTAACAAGTCCATGTCACTGATGAACACCCCTTCTAAATCCAACTTTATATAGAGAAAACTGTGGTTTGTTGGAACATACATATATATTTTTCTATTACTTTTGTCCCAAACATATGTTGTGGGTATTCGTTAGAAGCGAGGCGGTTCTAACAAGATCCACAACCTATATTTAAAGTAGTAATAAACTATACTCACCGGAAATAGAAACTATACACTCACTTTTAAGTTGTCACTGCCCAAACATTTTAATGAAATTTGAATTCCAATTATATACATTATCCTCAGTGATATGTCTGATTTATCGAATAAAATGTTTAATGATAGGTACGATTTAACGGGTAGAGCCACAGGCTAAAAGCAAGGGACAAAATTATGTTGTTCAAGTTTCCATTGGGTACAACTTTTTGTGTCGCGAATGTGATAACCATTTTTACCAGTTATTACGCATCATCTAACGTTGGGAATATTGTTTACAAAATGAAAATTTTCACAATGGTTGAAATGTTATCGACGTTTAATTATTGGACCAAACCACCAGAAGTGAGCGAAAAGTATGGCATTTTTGATTGCGGTTTTTATTTTTATCAACATTTAAGACACAGCTGAGAAAGCTAAAGCGATTGAAGGCACCTTCGGGTCGATTTTTGGCTTGAAACATTATTTTGAAAATTTCGCTGAAAAAAGCAGTTTTTGAGATTTCAATACAATGTTTGTTTCTCGATAATTTTTAGATGTTATGTTATTTTTTTATTCCTTGCTTTTTACTTGTTACCTATACGCAAAAAATGTTGAAGTCAAAATTCGGTTACAAACAGATTTTGAGAAAAATGCACTTTTTTTACATTTTTCCCAAAAACTTTTATTTTGAACCCCAGATTTTCTTTAAATTGTTACAGGTATCATGTTGATAGTTAGAAAAGTCCTTAATCAGTAATTTTTAACTGAATTATCCACTTGTTTGGTCAGGCTAGACAATTTAAAAGTGTATAGTTTCTATTTCCGGTCGGTATATGACACAATTTTAACAACCGTTTTCTGCAACCTAATAATGCATTATTTCACACGGATGTGTTATCATAATGGTCACAATGATCATTCAATATTGTAACATATCCATGTAAGGTAATGCTTACTTACACTGTTTGAAGTTAACTGTGACTTATCAAAAATATAAAACGAAGCATTAGGTTTTAAATTATCTTTATTTAGCTGTAAACATTTTAATTATCTACGTATAATAACATACTGCAAATTCAAACATCAAATATTTATTCTGGAAAGAAATGTTCATTGATTGTTAATTTGTTTGTTTGATTCGAGGTTTAACTTCCCCGTCAACACTGTATAGGTCATTTTGGAGACGTTGCTTCCAATTTTGTGGGACTTTTACCCGACGTTGAGATGAAATGACATCTCAAGCCCTGCCGCCCAGTGAAACCAATAGGGTTTATAAGCATGGACGTTCCGACTCGCACCGGCTTAGATCCTCCAAGCGGTACTCATTATCTAGATAGCACCAATACTTCATATGAATAAAGAAGGCACAGTAGTACCCATGACTCAATCTTTCCGGAAATAAGGTAATCCATTATACCTTGCACGCGTGTCCAGTAATCTTCGGGCTTCCTGACGGTCGGTAGCCGGAACGCAATACACAATCCACGTGTCATAAAAGCGATAATTGTCTTCTGCTTAAATACCCGTGATATTTTTCCCTGAGTGTAATAAAACGTTGATTATGGGCACAGAAGCGCCAAATTGAAATCTTTCAACCTTAACCTTGTGTTTATTAAGTCAAAATCATGCTCAAAACATAGGTTGTGTGTGCTCGTTAGAACCGCCTAACGAGTACCCACAACCTATGCCTTGGAGCCGAAATAAAAAAAAATAATGACTACCCCCGTAAATCCATTTTTTCTCTATATAAACTGGGGTTTAAGGGGGGTCTTCATTTCACGGACATGTTCACGTGATGCATAAATAAATTAAAAAAATCAGAATGAGCTGGTTCTAAATAGTACCATCAGTCAACGTATTGAGCAATAAATAAATTTTAAATAAATAAATCGTAAATAAATAAATTGCGATAACATATCCGTGCGGCTTAATAGGGTATTCTTGATATCTCAAAAACAGTTAATTTGTTAATGAAAATTTATCGATACTCAAAACCGGTTTTGTATTCTCGTTAGAACCGCCTCATTGAGGTGGCTCTGACGAGCACCAACAACCTATGTCTTGGAGAAGAAATAAAAAAAAATGAATACCACAGTAAACCCCAGTTTGCTCTATATAAAGCATGGTTTAATGGAATGTTCCTTACACGGCTTGTTGCCGTGATGAAAAACCAAAATTGACTAAAATATTATAGAAGAATAAGAAGCAAGTACTTTCGAACTATGTTTTTTTCGTTATGTTAAAACCATGCTGATCCCTGATTACCCGACTGTTCAATATATAAAGTTGGGTTTACATGCATATTCTTTTCCCCGGTATGATGGAAGGAAAACCAGAAAAGGGGTACACCCTGATCTTAATAAATCATTTAACAGTTGAAATAAATACATAAATATAAAAATAGATAAATCTGAATGAGCTGGTTCTAAATATAACCAACAATCCTCGCAGACGGAATAAATAATCAAATGTATGTTATGAAAAGGAAAAACAAACATCTCTTTTGTGTTCTTGTATTCAATCAAAACAATGTGCGAACAGAAAAATGTCACAAATGCGAAATGCGAACAGCGAAATGTCAGATTAGCCTGCACATACGGCATCTTTCTTTCTTTCGTTCTTTCTTTCTTCCAATTGTAATCTTATTACTAGCAATGTTTGTTTAAATTGCTTAGTAAGTATAAAAAATCTAATCGGGTCATGAAAAATAAATACATAAATAAATAAATAAGACGCAGATCAGACACCGCATTATAGATTGATAAATAAATAAATAATACGCAGATCAGACACCGCATTTTAGATTAATTTACATTCCAAGGAGATGCTCAGGCGAAGATGAGTTCATTTCACGGTCGACGGAGAATGACACGCTTAAGGATTACACGCGTGTGTAGACGATAAAGCTTTTTCTGAATAAGCTCAAAATTTAACCACAAAATCCCGTTATTAAATATAATTTTGAAATATTATAATTGCTATCAAAATGCACAATATTGTAACCACGTCTGATACGGGCGATAGTTAGCAATATTAACAGAAAAGGAAGCTTTTAGCCGTTAAAGTAGGGTACTGTCGTTGTTTTCCACAGTTTTGTATGCTTCATATAAGGATTAAGAGTTGTTTATTTGAAAATAGAAATGCCGCCATCTAATTAAATAAAAGTTTCATTTATTTGATTTCTTTTTGAAGGTATTTAAACGGAAAATTAAATTAAAACGGAACATGTTTGTCAAATTGAAAAAAAAAGAGTTATATTTGTTTAAAAATTATTTTCCATTAAAGCGCCTGCTATTTCCAAGAAGACATTCTGTACAGGTAAGCCGAGAAGGTCCGCGCACAGTAAAAGGCTTAATCCTTTGCGCCAACGGCATAAATGTCAATAATAGTTGCGGATGTGGGCGCACATGACTTATTGTAAGTTTTGTCATGCGCTGGCTCATTCGATATGTTTTTGCCGTTGTCAGACAACGTATTAATCATGGAGCTTATGTTTCTAAAGACGTTTTTTGAGCTTATGTTTCTGAAGATGTTTTTGCCGTTGTCAGGCAACTTATTAATCATGGAGCTTATGTTTCTGAAGACGTTTTATGAGCTTATGTTTCTGAAGATGTTTTTGCCGTTGTCAGGCAACGTATTAATCATGGAGCTTATGTTTCTGAAGACGTTTTATGAGCTTATGTTTCTGAAGATGTTTTTGCAGTTGTCAGGCAACGTATTAATCATAGAGCTTATGTTTCTGAAGACTTTCCAAGTTTCACTTTTGTTGCACTACGAAAACACGCCTATACAAATATATCGTAACCTTTATCGCCGAAAAAATGAAAAATTTAAAATGAAAAATTGTTATATTTTTCGTATTTCTGCTCGAAATATAGATTGTGGGTACCCGTTTGAACCGCCTCATTGAGGCGGTTCTAACGAGCACCCACTATCTATACTTTGGAGCAGAAATAAGTTAAAAAAGGTTTACCATTGTAAACCCTAGTTTGACTATATAAAAGTGGGATTCAAGGGGGTCATAATGATATAGATGTGTTTTCGTGATGTTGAGCTTATGTTTCCGAAGACGTTTTATGAGTTTATGTTTCTGAAGATGTTTTTGCCGTAGTCAGGTAACGTATTAATCCTGGAGCTTATGTTTCCGATGACTTTCCAACTCTCACTTTTGTTGGTTGTTTTGATAAAATTATTTTCCAGACATAACAGCACCACCAACAGCCATCGCCACAAGCATCGTGTAGCCACCCCCAGTTTGCGAAAGCCCTGAAGACAAAAACAGCATAATCATAACATGTTTAACCCGTTTTGTACCAAATGGAATCTTCCTCTTTAAATATAGCAGAAGCCCATTTCAAAATTTAGGGGTTTCAGTTTGTGTTTTCTTCAAAATCTATTTGGAAAATGGCTGACCTTTTTGCAAACAGTGTAGGCCCTCATCAGACGCCGCGTTCTGGAAAAGTCTTGGAAAAAAACCCTGTCAAACCCCAGTTATCTATATATAAGGGTTTTGGGGGCCAGGTGTCCACGTCTAAGTTTGGAAACATTGTTTCGACAGGTTCCTTTCCCGGGAAGTCCAGATCCAAAAGAATGTTAAGTCCATATCCTTGTTTGGACTTGTGTCATTGATGTGGTCACTGATCAGACCATTGGTATCTTGTCCTTGCCGTGGGATGGGGTAGGAACCGGAGATGATGTTCTCCGAATGCTGGTTATTATCCTTATGGGTATGGCTCCCAGACGTGTTGATGAGATTATTGTTTTGCCCAGGTGTAGGATATGTATCCGAAATTCTATCTTGCGTGGCCCCTATGGTTTCCTTAGCGGGGGGATCTGCCGTGGATTTATTCCCTGTCGATCTGTTGTTTGACAGATCGTGTGTATCAGAGTGTGTGCTTATATCCAGCACATCATATTGAGTAGCGCAAGACACTTAGGTTGCCATTGTGTTGGTTTGTTGAACAAAGAGACAAAGGAATTTGTTGAAAAAACACAAGATCAGCGTTAAAGCAGGAAAGTAACAGTAATCTCTTACTTTATATGTCCGATATAGTTTGTATGAACTTGTTGTAGGTATCTGTTATCTTTCTCCGTGAGTCTGATGACCTAAAGAGAATAAATACGTACAAGATAAATCGCAGCGATCTTTCACCAATGGCGTCTAGAGCCGGAAATAGTAGGCAAATGGATAGAGCATATACCCGTTTAAGGATAGGGCACAATGGACTCAAAGCAAATAACCGATATCATAATGAGATGGACCCTCAATGTCCTCATTGTGGGGATATAGAGGACACAGCTCATTATTTTCTCCACTGCTCCCAACATAATGAACACAGGAAAATACTTCATGAAACTATCAATAGTATACAGGGGTAGCAGATTCCAATCTAAGTATAAAACTGCTACTTAACCCAAACAAAAATATTCAGTTGAAATAAGGGAAGCAGTTTTTACATACATTAAAAATACAAACTACCAATCTATTATTTAAACCAAGAAGCAGGGATGACAGTGATAAAACTTTCTTTTTACGATTGGTTACTGACCTCCCCCGCTTTCAGCGGGGCGAGCTTGAATCGCGCATCACTGTCATCGTAAAAGTAGGAAAGCAAATCAAAAGGAACCTTTATTTTACCATATTCATAATTTCTATACCAAGATGCCAGGATGATAGTGGGCAAAACTTTCTAATTTCGATTGGTTACTGACCTCCCCCGCTTCCCAGCGGGGCGAGCTTGAATCGCGTACCACTATCATCATAAAAATGGGAAAGTAAATCAGAAGAATAGGACATTTAGGAATTAAAATTATAAATTGCTAAGCTTAAGGGTGTATGAAGAGGAATTAAAATTATAAATTGCTAAGCTTAAGGGTGTATGAAGCTGTAGTACAGTGAACTAATGAAGAGAGGGGCAATCACTAAAACCTGCAGGCCAATCCTCTAAATAAACAGTGACTGTATACATGTACAAAAAACATCAATATTTGATGTCATTGAATGAATCTATATTTGTTTGTTTGATGGTCAGTGCAGCTAGTATGATAGCTTAATTGGTGTGAAAGTTATAACTTACCACTTTTTTGTGTGTGAGTATGTTGGTTTTTTGTTTGTTTGTTATTTATTTATTTAATTATTTTTTTTATTTTTTAGCTCACCGTCACGAAGTGAAGAGGTGAGCTTTTGGGATCACTTTTTGTCCGTCGTCTGTCGTGCGTGCGCGCGTGCGTCCGTGCGTAAACAATTTCTTTAAACGACATCTCCTAAACCACTGATTGGATTTTGACCAAACTGCACAGGAATGATCCTTAGGTGGTCCCCTTTCAAAGTTGTTCAAATAGTTCCGGTCCGTTGCCATCTAGGTCACAGGAGCCAAAAATAGATTTTTTTTCACCAAAAACTTAAAAAATCTTCTTCTCTGAAACCACAAGGCCCAGGTCTTTGATATTTGGTATAAAGCTTCATCTAGTGGACCCCAACCAAGATTATTCAAATCATAGTGCTGGGACAAAAAATGCCCCCGCCACAGGGCCCTTTGGTTTTACTTTGGCTTATATAGGGAAAATCTTTAAAAAATCTTCTTCTCTGAAACCACAAGGCCCAGGTCTTTGATATTTGGTATAAAGCTTCATCTAGTGGACCCCTACCAAGATTGTTCAAATTATAGTGCTGGTGCCAAAAATGCCCCCGCCCCGTGGCCCTTTGGTTTTACATAGGCTTAATAGGGAAAATCTTTAAAAATCTTCTTCTCTGAAACCACAAGGCCCGGGACTTTGATATTTGTTATGAAGCTTCTTCTAGTGGACCCCTACCAAGATTGTTCAAATTATAGTGCTTGGACAAAAAATGCCCCCGCCACAGGGCCCTTTGGTTTTAAGTTGGCTTTTTTAGGGAAAATCTTTAAAAATCTTCTTCTCTGAAACCACAAGGCCCAGGTCTTTGATATTTGTTTCTCTAGTACTCACGACAATGTAACTTATGCTACCCTCTATTCCCCCAGAAGCGCCGACTTTGATTACCAGCCGTACAAGACCACCGCAACCTTTATTCCCCACTTGTCACCCAGTGACTGAAAATCACTAACCGTAAAATCACGGACTTCGTGACAACACACCGGTAAATATCCTCTTTGCTCGGCGCTTTTCGAAGTGAAAGGACGTGTTGGATAATTTATCCAGGGTATTCCTAGGCTCGAGCAGCCCTATTACCCCCGGTTTGCTTTCAAATTATTTTGTTTAGACTTATTATTATTGCCGTGTTGTTTTCTCTTTTTTCTGTTTTATTTCAGAATTTGGAGTTCAGTTTCAAATGCTAAATAGATGTTCAGGTAAGCAAGGAAGGGGTTGTTCACGCTTTCTCGCGGAGTGGGACAACCACCTTCTTTGCCATACATGCAAGGATTGTTCTCAGATTAATCCCTGTAATGTTTGTTCCGACTGGTCAACTTTGACATGGTCCAAATCTATTAAGGCCATGTCTAAGTTGTCCAGACGGTCTAAATTAGACAAGACTGGGGAAAAGGTGCAGACGGAGGGTGCTTCTAGGTAGTTCTCCCGACCCTTGCAAGAGGGTAACGAGGCTCCTGTTGTCACCGACCAAACGGTTAGTGATGTGGAAGTTCCCTCCTCCCTTGCTTTGACCGCTGGTTCAAACCTTGGGGCTTCTCTTCCTGAGTGTTCCACAGCTGGAAACGGTACTGGAAACTCTTCCCAGTCTACGTGTCGAAGGGAATCTGAAGGTAATTCAGGTGACCAGCGGCCCAGACCTTCTCAATCACCATTGAAACGTCTGGCCATTCGACACGATGATAGGGTCCATGGCTCCCGTTCTCGCTCGAGGCGGGCCCATCGTTCCCCGTCTTTAAGTACTTACCGGCATCCAAGAGCCTACCGCTCTCGAAGCCGTGGTAAAAGCCGCTCGGCTATTCGTTCCCGTAGCCGCGGCCGTTACCACTCAAATAGTACTACGAAGAACCGTCGCTCTAGATCTTGCTCTCGGAGATTTTCAAGATCAAGCTCGGGTTCTTTCAGCAGCCATGGCTCGCGACCCAAGCGTAGCCATAGCCGCCGCTCCATGCGTACCCATGGCCGCCGCTCCAGGCGTAGCCATAGCCGTCGCTCCAGGCGTAGCCATAGCCGTCGCTCCAGGCGTATCCATAGCCGTCGCTCCAGGCATGTCCACAGGTCTCCTCGAGACCAACGTTCACGCTCTAAAACGACCAGCCGTCATAGGGGCAGACGCTCCCCTTCGCATGGTCGTAGGCAGATTACCCGCTCACCTTCCAGGTCGAGCGGTTCAAGTCAACCTTTTCTGGAACCAACAAGAAGGCTTAGGTTCCAGAATGAAAGTAATCCCCCGCTGGTTTCTGTAAGCACAGCGAGTGGGTTTTCATGTTCTAGTACTCATGAAAATTTGGTTCACAGTGTACAACCGGATATGCGAAATTTGATTCGTCAAATTTTGTCCGAAGAATTGAGTACCAATACCGCCAGTCGGAAAAGGTTTCGATCACTTTCATCCTCGGAAGATCGTGATAGAAGGGTAAGAAGAAATTCTTCATCTCTTTCTAATCCATCAAACGTGGATAAAACCTGTCAGTCAACTTGTAATGAGGATAGTACTGACGTTGGGGATAAGGGCCCAAGGGCTAAATCCCCAGTGGTTACAGAGTCCACTGATAGTATTCCCTCTGTTATTCAGGAACCGGAAATACTTCTCACGCCGGAACCTGGAGAGAAAATTGACGATTCGGCTGATGATTCGTGTGATCAAGGGAATGAGGCTGACAATTTGGTACAACCTTCATTGGCTGCACAATTGTCATATGTTGAGGCCTTTGACTCGCTACGCAGAAGGCTAGGTCCTCAACTTTGTCCCGAAGTGGCTCAACTTGAACCCCAATCAGGTGCGTCAGCCTTGGACTTCTTTACTAAGAAATCCACGGAAACTGTCCAACCGGTCCTTCCTCAAAGTCGTTTAATTTTGGAGCAAATCTCCAAAATTAATTCGAAAATCCAAGGACCCAATCCTATTCAAGGATCACCATTGGACAGTTATCCTAAGGGCATGGGCACCAATAGGTTTCCCAGTTTGATGATGAAACCTAAAGTGTTTGGTCAGGATTCGTATAGAATAGCGGATCCTACTTTACAACTAAATCCTCCCCCAATAGACCCATCGTTCAGAGAGGTTCTTTAGGAAGGGGGCATCATTGCCTACTTCTCACAATATCCAGCTGTTGCACCTGGAGATTTGGGAGAAATTGGCAAGAGCAGGTGTACATGTTACTTCCCATGCTGATATGTTTCTGTATGGCATTCTTTCAGCATTGGGGAGCTCAACGCCTTCTCAGTCAGATCTAGCGGAAGTGCGTAGGTATTTGGAAGCTCTAGCACAGTCACATATGCATCTGTTTGATGTATTGGTTAGACTGGCTAGTGGTCCATTGCTTGCCAGACGCGATGCGTATCTTGACAAGTGTGCCTTAGACTCTTCAATAAAAGCCTCACTTAGAGTTCAGCCTTTGGAGTCTTCAACCCTTTTTGGCTCTAAGATTCCAGAAGTGGCAAAATCTTATATGGAGGACTTGACAAGGAGAAGTCTGCAGAGGGCAGCGGCACCTCCTCACCCTAAGAAGAAAAGAAAGTCCGGAGCTAAGTCTGAAGATGTCAAATTAGTTGTTAGCTCTTCAGAGAGTGGTCAGCGTCAGGTTATTTCCAAACCGGCTGCCTCCACCCAAGCTCCGCAGCAAAGTTCTCATCCCAGCAGGTTTAGAAAACCTTAAGGGAAGAGGAACAAGAATCAAAAATAGGGGTGCCCGCTTCTGCCAGGCCTGCCCGGACTCTTTGGAGTCATCGGGCTCGATCAAGTACAGTTTGCCAAAACCGGACATTCCCATCGGTGGCAGACTGTATCACTTTTGTCAGGCCTGGCAAAAGATCACCACAGACCAGTGGACACAGTCTGTGGTAAGAAGCGGGTTTCGAATTCAATTTCGTGTCCAACCCAAATTGGCCAGAGTAGTTCCTCATTTTTTGAGGAAACCTCCAGCAGATCCAGAGAAAATTCGACTCCTTCAAGAGGAGATAGAATCTATGCTGGAAAAACGTGCCATAGAACCAGTCACTCCACATCACCCGAAAGGGGGCTTTTACAGCCGATTATTTCTGGTTCAGAAAAAATCAGGAGGATGGAGACCGGTAATCGATCTTTCCAGATTGAACCGGTACATTCGTGCTCCTCATTTCAAAATGGAAACTGTAGACTCAGTTCGTCTTGCATTACGGAAGAACTACTGGGCCATATCAGTGGACTTAAAGGATGCATACTTCCACATTCTGGTCCACCGCAAGTCCAGGAGGTATCTCCGCTTCCATTTTATGGGGAGAACATACCAATTTCGAGCACTAGCGTTCGGGCTCTCTCCAGCCCCCTACGTTTTCACCAGAGTAGTGAAAACGGTAGTGAAGCACTGTCGTCTCCAGGGAATGCGTTTGCATGCATACCTGGACGATTGGCTTCAGCCTTCAGCCTCTCAGTTCATGTCCATTTAGCACCGGGATCGGTTACTGATGACGGTTTTGAACCTCGGATTTGTCCCGAATTGGGACAAATCAGAGCTAATTCCCAGTCAAATATTCTGTTTCCTGGGTGCTCGTTTCGATCTCGAGAAGGGTGTGATGGGGCCTTCTCTGGACAGGATAGTAAGATTGCAAACAAGTATACAGAAGTTTGCTTCTCAGTCAGCGTCTGCCCGAGAAGTTCACTCTTTACTCGGACAGATGGAATCTGTGGCCCGTCTTCTACCTTATGGCCGGGCTCACAAACGTTTTCTACAATGTCATGTGAAAGACCGTTGGTCTCAGGCAACTCAGTATTGGGACAACCGTATTTCGCTGGGTCCTTGGTTCAGACAAGCAGTAGAGCAATGGCTGAACAAGGAATTTCTTCATGCTATGGTTCCGCTGGTTCAGCCACAACCAGATTTCTACCTGTTCACGGATGCGAGTCTGGTTGGATGGGGTGCCCATTTGGACGATCGCTCAGTTTCAGGCCAGGGGTCTGTTCAATGGAGCAAAGAACACATAAATGTTCTGGAACTCCGAGCAGTTTGGTTGGCTCTGAATTCCTTTTGTCAGATAATTTCGGGCTGCCAGGTGTTGTTGTCGACAGACAACACAACCGTGGCGGCTTATCTGAACAAAGGAGTGGGGGGGCCAGGTCTCGAACCCTGTCGTTTATGGCAACCAAGCTGCTAGCATGGTGTGCGAAGCGACAGGTGTCTCTAACAGCCAAATTCGTTCCAAGCAAACTGAACGTTCTCGCGGATTCTCTGTCGAGGAAAGGGCAGATCATTCATACAGAGTGGACGCTCCACAGGGGCACACTGTCTCAGATTGTTCACTTCTGGGAAGTCCCTCATATAGATCTGTTTGCAACGAGACTAAACAATCAACTTCCGACATTTGTGTCTCCATTTCACGACCCCTTAGCTTGGGCAGTGGATGCGATGTCCCAGTCCTGAGAGGGAATGTTAGCGAATGCATTCCCTCCCGTTCCCCTTCTTTTGAAGGTGCTATTGAAAATGGAGAAAGAGACATGCTTGGTCATTCTGAAAGGTCCATGCTGGGAAAGTCACCCGTGCTTTCCAGTGCTGTTGTCTCTGCTGGTTGCTCCAGCGATCAAACTCCCTTGTCGGCGGGATCTTTTGATCCAACCACACTCTCGTCTGGCTCATCCGAAACCGGAAATATTCAACCTGCACGCTTGGTTGTGCTGCAGGGAGGTCTCGAGAAGGCAGGATTTTCTAAAAGGTCTGCCGAGAGAGTCTGTGCCGCTAAAAGAGCTTCCACACAGTCTCTCTACAATTACCGTTGGAACGCTTGGATGGATTGGTGTCTCGAACGGGAGATGGATCCCATCGATCCATCTGTAATGGTTTTGGCAGACTTCCTTATCTTCCTGTTTGAAGAGAAGAAGCTGTCTCCTGTTTCTGTTAAAGGATACAGGTCAGCCATTTCGTCCACGCTGAAGCATTTATCTTCAGTCGATTTTTCCTCCGATCCTGTTCTCTCTGATATCATAAAGAGTATGGAATTGGAAAAACCAGTTGTAAGCAGGGTTGTTCCTCATTGGGATCTTTCTCTGGTTTTAGACTGTCTCAAAGAGTCTCCCTTTGAGCCGATGTCTTCTTGTTCGCTCAAATGCTTGACTCCGAAAACAGTTTTTCTGATCGCCCTTGCTTCAGGTCGGAGGCGTATTGAAATTCATGCACTATCTGCCTCTTCCGGCTCTGTAAATTTTTCAGCAGACAAAAACTCTGTTAAACTTCATTTTTTCCCTGTTTTTTGGCTTAAAATCAGGTTCCTTCGGTAGCAGGAATTCCCGTTGAAATTCCAGCTCTTTCTATGGATAAAGGTCGTTCTGGCACATTTTTGTGTCCAGTTCGTGCTTTGCGTTTTTATTTGAGAAGGACAAAAAGTTTTCGGAGAAAAAGAGAAAGACTCTTTATTTCCTATGTTAAGAACTATGACAAGGAAATAAGTCCTTCTACTATATCCAGGTGGATTGTAGAGACTGTTCGTTTTGCTTATGATCAAAAAGGCAGTTCCAAATCTTACAAGATTTGTGCTCATGAGCTAAGGGCTTTGAGTGCAAGTTTTGCTTGGCTAAATGGGGTCCCCTCGGATGCTGTTCTCAGAGCCGGTTTTTGGCGCTCTGAGAATTCCTTCATTAGGTTTTATCTAAGAGATACAGCAGGAATCAATGGAAAGTTATTTTCTCTGGGCCCTGTTGTGGCATCACAGACAGTAATTTCCTCTTCTGTTTAATTCTTTGTCCGGTGATCATTGACCGTACGGTTGAACACCGTGTTAAGATATTTTAGTTCCGCCTTCTGTGACGTCATAATTATGCGCAGCGGATTAATACATTTGTGGTCAAAAAATGAAAGTAAAGTTTACTTTGACCATTTTTGAGCGTTTTTTCGCTTATTTTGTTTTGGGGTTTCGTTTTATTGTTTCACTCCTCTTTAGGGGAGTGATTTCGCAACGCTGCTTTGGGTCTGGACTTTCCGGGAAAACACCACGCATGTTTTTTCTAAAGTCCTAATTGTAAGTGTCAAATTCGACATGACCGGCAGTTCGGGCATCTTGCTCTGTTACCAGCCTGGATTCTCCTTACATACGATCCACTGCCGTTCTAATAATCGGACCACCTTCAGTTGCACAACGTTACCTCATGAGAAATCGGTAAGTTCCTTTATTCTTATTGTGAATTTATCAGATTTCCCCACCATCCATGAGCGATTAAATTTAATTAGCATAAGTTACATTGTCGTGAGTACTAGAGAAACAAATTTTATATGTTGTTTTAACATAAATATTTGTGATCTATACTCACGACAATGTAACGACAAGGCCCGTATTTATATATTTATATAAACTCCAAATCTCCCCGCTAATCTGTTTTAATTCCTCGCAAAGAGGATATTTACCGGTGTGTTGTCACGAAGTCCGTGATTTTACGGTTAGTGATTTTCAGTCACTGGGTGACAAGTGGGGAATAAAGGTTGCGGTGGTCTTGTACGGCTGGTAGTCAAAGTCGGCGCTTCTGGGGGAATAGAGGGTAGCATAAGTTACATTGTCGTGAGTATAGATCACAAATATTTATGTTAAAACAACATATAAAATTTGGTATGAAGCTTCATCTAGTGGACCCCTACCAAGATTGTTCAAATTATAGTGCTGGGGCCAAAACTGCCCCCGCCCCATGGCCCTTTGGTTTTACATAGGCTTATATAGGGAAAATCTTTAAAAATCTTCTTCCCTGAAACCACAAGGCCCAGGAATTTGATATTTGGAATGAAGCTTCATCTAGTGGACCCCTACCAAGATTGTTCAAATTATAGTGCTGGGGCAAAAAATGCCCCCGTCCCGGGGCCCTTTGGTTTTACATGGCCTTATATAGGGAAAATCTTTAAAAAATTTCTTCTCTGAAATCACAAGGCCCAGGTCTTTGATATTTGGTATGAAGCTTCATCTAGTGGACCCCTACCAAGATTGTTCAAATTATAGTGCTGGGGCCAAAAATGCCCCCGCCAAAGGGGCCCTTTGGTTTTACATTGGCTTTTATGGGGAAAATCTTTAAAAAATTTCTTCTCTGAAATCACAAGGCCCAGGTCTTTGATATTTGGTATGAAGCTTCATCTAACGGACCCCTACCAAAATTGTTCAAATTATAATGCTGGGGCCAAAAATGCCCCCGCCCCGTGGCCCTTTGGTTCTACATAGGCTTATATAGGGAACATCTTTAAAAATCTTCTTCTCTGAAACCACAAGGCCCAGGAATTTGATATTTGGTATGAAGCTTCATCTAGTGGACCCCTACCAAGATTGTTTAAATCATAGTGCTGGGACAAAATATGCCCCCGTCCCGGGGCCCTTTGGTTTTACATGGCCTTATATAGGGAAAATCTTTAAAAATCTTCTCTGAAACCGCAAGGCCCAGGACTTTGATATTTAGAATGAAGCTTCATCCAATGGACCTCTACCAAGATTGTTCAAATTATCGCCCTTGGGCCAAAAATGCCCCCACCCCATCGCCCTTTGGTTTTACATAGACTTATATAGGGAAAATCTTTGAAAACCCTTTTCTCTGAAACCACAAGGCCTAGCTGGGTCTTTTATTAGCTCACCGTCATGTAGTGACGAGGTGAGCTTACGGGATCACTTTTCGTCCGTCGTGCGTCAGTGCATCCGTGCGTCCATGCGTCCGTAAACAATTTCTTTAAACGACATCACCTCCTAAACCACTGATCGGATTTTGACCAAACTTCACAGGAATGATCCTTAGGTGGTCCCCTTTTAAAGTTGTTCAACTGGTTCTGGTCCGTTGCACATCTAGGTCTTTGGGGCCAAAAATAGATTTTTTTTCACCAAAAACTTTAAAATTCTTCTTCTCTGAGACCACAAGGCCCAGGTCTTAGTTATTGGTATAAAGCTTCATCTAGTAGACCCCTACCAAGATTGTTCAAATTATAGAGCTGGGGCCAAAAATGCCCCCGCTCCGGGGCCCTTTGGTTTTACATGGGCTTATATAGGGAAAATCTTTAAAAATCTTCTTCTCTGAAACCGTAAGGCCCAGGTCTTTGATATTTGGTCTGAAGCTTCATCTAGTGGACCCCTACCAAGATTGTTCAAATTATAGTGCTGGGGTCAAAAATGTCCCCACCCCGGGCCCCTTTGATTTTACATGAGCTAATATAAGGAAAATCTTTAAAAATCGCCTTCTCTGAAACCGCAAGGCCCAGGTCTTTGATATTTTGTATAAGGCTTCAACTAGTGGATCCCTACCAGGATTGTTCAAATTATAGTGTTGGGGCCAAAAATGCCCCCGCTCCGGGGCCCTTTGGTTTTACATGGGCTTATATAGGGAAGATCTTTAAAAATCTTCTTCTCTGAAACCGTAAGGCCCAGGTCTTTGATATTTGGTATGAAGCTTCATCTAGTGGACCCCTACCAAGAATGTTCAAATTATAGTGCTGGGGCCAAAAATGCCCCCGCCCCAGGGCCCTTTGGTTTTTCATTGGCTTATATAGGGAAAATCTTAAAAAAACTTCTTCTCTGAAACCGCAAGGCCCAGGTTTTTTATATTTGGTATGAAGCTTCATCTAGTGGACCCCTACCAAGATTGTTCAAAAAATGCCCCCGCTCCGGGGCCCTTTGGTTTAACATGGGCTTACATAGGGAAAATCTTTAAAAATCTTCTTCTCTGAAACTGGAAGGCCCAGGTCTTTGATCTTTGGTATGAAGCTTCAACTAGTAGACCCCTACCAAGATTGTTCAAATTATAGTGCTGGGGCCAAAAATGCCCCCGCTCTGGGGCCCTTTGGTTTTACATGGGCTTATATAGGGAAGATCTTTAAAAATCTTCTTCTCTGAAACCCTAAGGCCCAGGTCTTTGATATTTGGTATGAAGCTTCATCTAGTGGACCCCTACCAAGATTGTTCAAGTTATAGTGCTGGGGCCAAAATGCCCCCGCCCGAGGCCCTTTGGTTTTACATGGGCTTATATAGGGAAAAGCTAAAAAAAATCTTCTCTGAAACCGCAAGGCCCAGGTCTTTGATATTTGGTATGAAGCTTCATCTAGTGGACCCCTACCAAGATTGTTCAAATTATACTGCTGGGGCCAAAAATGCCCCCACTCTGGGGCCCTTTGGTTTTACATGGGCTTATATAGGGAAAATCTTTAAAAATCTTCTTCTCTGAAACCGTAAGGCCCAGGTCTTTGATATTTGGTCTGAAGCTTCATCTAGTGGACCCCTACCAAGATTGTTCAAATTTTAGTGCTGGGGTCAAAAATGTCCCCACGCCGGGCCCCTTTAATTTTACATGGGCTTACGTAGGGAAAATCTTTTAAAATTTTCTTATCTGAAACCGCAAGGCCCAGGTCTTTGATATTTGGTATGAAGCTTCATCTAGAGGACCCCTACCAAGATTGTTCAAATTATAGTGCTGGGGCCAAAAATGCCCCCGCTCCAGGGCCCTTTGGTTTTACAAGGGCTTATATAGGGAAAATCTTTAAAAATCTTCTTCTCTGAAACCGTAAGGCCCAGGTCTTTGATATTTGGTCTGAAGCTTCATCTAGTGGACCCCTACCAAGATTGTTCAAATTATAGTGCTGGGGCCAAAAATGCCCCTGCTCTGGGGCCCTTTGGTTTTACATGGGCTTATATAGGGAAAATCTTTAAAAATCTTCTTCTCTGAAACCTTTAAGCCCAGGTCTTTGCTATTTGGTCTGAAGCTACATCTAGTGGACACCTACCAAGATTGTTCAAATTATAGTGCTGGGGCCAAAAATACCCCAGCCCCGGGCCCCTTTGATTTTACAAAGGCCAATATAGGGAAAATCTTTAAAAATCTTCTTCTCTGAAACTGCAAGGCCCAGGTCTTTGATCTTTGGATCCCTACCAAGGTTGATAAATTAAAGTGCTGGGGCCAAAAATGCCCCCGCTCTGGGGCCCTTTGGTTCTACATGGGCTTATATAGGGAAGATCTTTAAAAATCTTCTTCTCTGAAACCCTAAGGCCCATGTCTTTGATATTTGGTATGAAGCTTCATCTAGTGGACCCCTACCAAGATTGTTCAAATTATATGCTGGGGCCAAAAATGCCCCCGCTCCGAGGCCCTTTGGTTTTACATGGGCTTATATAGGGAAAATCTAAAAAAAAATTCTTCTCTGAAACCGCAAGGCCCAGGTCTTTGATATTTGGTATGAAGCTTCATCTAGTGGACTCCTACCAAGATTGTTCAAATTATATTGCTGGGGCCAAAAATGCCCCCGCCCCGGGGCCCTTTGGTTTAACATGGGCTTACATAGGGAAAATCTTTAAAAATCTTCTTCTCTGAAACCGCAAGGCCCAGGTCTTTGATATTTGGTATGAAGCTTCATCAAGTGGACCCCTACCAAGTTTGTTCAAATTATAGTGCTGTTGCCAAAAATGCCCCCGCCCAGGGGCCCTTTGGTTTTACATGGGCTTATATAGGGATAATCTTAAAAAATCTTCTTCTCTGAAACCACAAGGCCCAGATCTTTGATATTTGGTATGAAGCTTCATCTAGTGGACTCCTACAAAGATTGTTCAAATTATATGCTGGGGCCAAAAATGCCCCCGCTCCGAGGCCCTTTGGTTTTACATGGGCTTACATAGGGAATATCTTTTAAAATTTTCTTCTCTGAAACCGCAAGTCCCAGGTCTTTGATATTAGGTATGAAGCTTCACCTATTGGACACCTACCAAGATTGTTCAAATTATAGCCCTGGGGCCAAAAACAGCTAGGCCCAGGTCAAATTATAGTGCTGGGGCAAGAAATGCCCCCGCTCTGGGGCCATTTGGTTTAACATGGGCTTATATAGCGAAAATCTTTAAGAATTTTCTTCTCTGAAATCGTAAGGCCCATGTCTTTAATATTTGGTATGAAGCTTCACCCCACAAGGCCCAGGTCACCCCCCCCCCCCACACACACACACACGCCCCGGGGCCTTTTGGTTTTACATGGGCTTTTACAGGGAAAATCTTAAAAAACTTCTTCTCTGAAACCGCAAGGCCCAGGTCTTTGATATTTGGTATGCAGCTTCACCTAGTGGACCCCAACCATGGATGTTCAAATTATAGCCCTAGGGCAAAAATGCCTCCGTTCCGGGGCCCTTTGGTTTTACATAGACTTATATATGGAAAATCTTGAAAAATCTTCTTCTCTGAAACCGCAAGGCCCAGGTCTTTGATATTTGGTATGAGGCTTCATCTAGTGGACCCCTACCAAGATTGTTCAAATTATAGTGCTGGGGCCAAAAATGCCCGCGCTCTGGGGCCCTTTGGTTTTACATGGGCTTATATAGGGAAAATCTTTAAAATTATTCTTCTCTGAAACCGTAATGCCCTTGTCTTTGATATTTGGTATGAGGCTTCATCTAGTGGACCCCTACCAAGATTGTTCAAATTATAGTGCTGGGGCCAAAAATGCCCCCGCTCCAGGGCCCTTTGGTTTTACAAGGGCTTATATAGGGAAAATCTTTAAAAATCTTCTTCTCTGAAACCGTAAGGCCCAGGTCTTTGATATTTGGTCTGAAGCTTCATCTAGTGGACCCCTACCAAGATTGTTCAAATTATAGTGCTGGGGCCAAAAATGCCCCCGCTCCAGGGCCCTGTGGTTTTACAAGGGCTTATATAGGGAAAATCTTTAAAAATCTTCTTCTCTGAAACCGTAAGGCCCAGGTCTTTGATATTTGGTCTGAAGCTTCATCTAGTGGACCCCTACCAAGATTGTTCAAATTATAGTGCTGGGGCCAAAAATGCCCCTGCTCTGGGGCCCTTTGGTTTTACATGGGCTTATATAGGGAAAATCTTTAAAAATCTTCTTCTCTGAAACCTTTAAGCCCAGGTCTTTGCTATTTGGTCTGAAGCTACATCTAGTGGACACCTACCAAGATTGTTCAAATTATAGTGCTGGGGCCAAAAATGCCCCAGCCCCGGGCCCCTTTGATTTTACAAAGGCCAATATAGGGAAAATCTTTAAAAATCTTCTTCTCTGAAACTGCAAGGCCCAGGTCTTTGATCTTTGGATCCCTACCAAGGTTGTTCAAATTAAAGTGCTGGGGCCAAAAATGCCCCCGCTCTGGGGCCCTTTGGTTCTACATGGGCTTATATAGGGAAGATCTTTAAAAATCTTCTTCTCTAAAACCCTAAGGCCCATGTCTTTGATATTTGGTATGAAGCTTCATCTAGTGGACCCCTACCAAGATTGTTCAAATTATATGCTGGGGCCAAAAATGCCCCCGCTCCGAGGCCCTTTGGTTTTACATGGGCTTATATAGGGAAAATCTAAAAAAAAATTCTTCTCTGAAACCGCAAGGCCCAGGTCTTTGATATTTGGTATGAAGCTTCATCTAGTGGACTCCTACCAAGATTGTTCAAATTATATTGCTGGGGCCAAAAATGCCCCCGCCCCGGGGCCCTTTGGTTTAACATGGGCTTACATAGGGAAAATCTTTTAAAATTTTCTTCTCTGAAACCGCAAGGCCCAGGTCTTTGATATTTGGTATGAAGCTTCATCTAGTGGACTCCTACCAAGATTGTTCAAATTATATTGCTGGGGCCAAAAATGCCCCCGCCCCGGGGCCCTTTGGTTTAACATGGGCTTACATAGGGAAAATCTTTTAAAATTTTCTTCTCTGAAACCGCAAGGCCCAGGTCTTTGATATTTGGTATGAAGCTTCATCAAGTGGACCCCCACCAAGTTTGTTCAAATTATAGTGCTGGGGCCAAAATTGCCCCCGCCCCGGGGCCTTTTGGTTTTACATGGGCTTATATAGGGAAAATCTTTAAGAATCTTCTTTTCTGAAACCGCTAGGCCCAGGTCTTTGATATTTGGTATGATCCCCCAACCCCTCCCCCAGCAGGGCCTTTTGGTTTTACATGGGCTGATATAGGGAAAATCTTTAAAAATTTTCTTCTCTGAAACCGCAAGGCCCAGTCTTTGATATTTGGTATGAAGCTTCACCTAGTGGACCCCTACCAAGGTTGTTCAAATTATAGCCCTAGGGCCAAAAATGCCCCCGCTCGGGGGCCCTTTGGTTTTACATAGACTTATAGGGAAACTCTTGAAAAATCTTTTTCTCTGAAACCGCATTGCCCAGGTCTTTGATATTTGGTATGAGGCTTCATCTAGTGGGCCCCTACCAAGATTGTTCAAATTATAGTGCTGGGGCCAAAAATGCTCCCGCCCCGGGGCCCTTTTGTTTTACATGGGCTTATAAAGGGAAAATCTTTAAAAATCTTCTTCTCTGAAACCGCAAGGCCCAGGTCTTTGATGTTTGGTATGAAGCTTCATCAAGTGGACCCCTACCAAGATTGTTCAAATCATAATGCTGGGGCCAAAATGCCCTCCCCCCGGGGCCTTTTGGTTTTACATGGGCTTATATAGGACACATCTTTAAGAATCTTCTCTCTGAAACCTCTAGGCCCAGGTATTTGATATTTGGTATGAAGCTTTACCTAGTGGACCCCTGCCAAGATTGTTCAAATTATAGTGCTGGGGCCAAAAATGCCCCCGCTCTGGGGTCCTTTGATTTTACATGGCTTATATAGGGAAAAATCTTTAAAAATTTTCTACTCTGAAACTGTAAGGCCCATGTCTTTGCTATTTGGTATGAAACTTCACCCCACAAGGCCCAAGCCCTGGGGCCAAAAATGCCCCCACCCCGGGGCCTTCTTGTTTTACATGGCTTATATAGGGAAAATCTTTAAAAATCTTCTTGTCTGAAACCGCTAGGCTCAGGTCTTTGATATTTGGTATGAAGCTTTATCTAGTGGACCCTTACCAAGATGGTTCAAATTATAGAGCTGGGGCCAAAAATACCCCCGCTCTGGGGCCCTTTGGTTTTACATGGGCTTATATAGGGAAAATCTTTAAAAAATTTCTACTCTGAAACCGTAAGGCCCTTGTCTTTGATATTTGGTATGAAGCATCACCCCATAAGGCCCAGCCCCCATCCACACACACACAGGGCCTTTTTGTTTTACATGGGCTTATGCAGGGAAAATCTTTAAAAATCTTCGTATCTGAAACTGCAAGGCCCAGGTCTTTGATATTCGATATGAAGCTTCACCTAGTGGACCCCTACCAAGATTATTCAAATTATAGTGCTGGGGCCAAAAATAACCCCGCCCCTGGGACCTTTGGTTTTACATGGGCTTATATTGGGAAAATCTTTAATAATCTTCTCTGAAACCGCAAGGCCCAGATCTTTGATATTTGGTATGAAGCTTCACTTGATGGACCCCTACCAATATTGTTCAAATTATAGTGCTGGGGCCAAAAATGCCTGCGCCCTGGGGCCTTTGGGTTTTACATGGGCTTATATAGGGAAAATCTTTAAAAATCTTCTTCTCTTAAACCGCTAGGCCCAGGTCTTTGATATAAATTTGGTATGAAGCTTCACCTAGTGGACCCCTACCAAGATTGTTCAAATTAAAGTGCTGGGGCAAAAAATGCCCCCGCTCTTGGTCCCTTTTGTTTTACATGGCTTAAATAGGGAAACTCTTTAAAAATCTCCTTTTCACCCACAAGGCCAAGTTACCCCCCCCCCCCCCCCTTATATAGGGAAAATCTTTAATAATCTTCTTCTCTGAAACCGCAAGGCCCAGGTCTTTGATATTTGGTATGAAGCTTCATCTGGTGGACCCCTACCAATATTGTTCAAATTATAGTGCTGGGGCCAAAAATGCCCCCACCCTGGGGCCTTTTGGTTTTACATGGGCTTATAGAGGGGAAAATCTTGAAAAATCTTCTTCTCGGAAACCACAAGGCCTAGGTCTTTGATATTTGGTATGAAGCTTCATGTAGTGGACCTCTACCAAAATTGTTCAATTATAGCCATGAGACCAAAAATGCCCCCGCCTCGGGGCCCTTTGGTTTTACATAGACTTATATAGGGAAAATCTTTAAAAAATCTTCTTCTCTGAAACCACAAGGCCTAGGTCTTTGATATTTTGTATGAAGCTTCATCTTGTGGACCTCTACCAAGATTGTTCAAATTATAGCCCTGGGGCCAAGAATGCCCCCGCTCTGGGGCCCTTTGGTATTACATAGACTTATATAGGGAAAATCTTGAAAAATCTTCTTCTCTGATACCAGAAGGCCTAGGTCTTTGATATTTGGTATGAAGCCTTATCTAGTGGACCTCTACCATTTTGTTCAAATTATAGCCCTGAGACCAAAAACGCCCCTGTCTCGGAGGCCCTTTTGTTTTACATAGACTTATAACTTATAAGAGTCTAACTGTTGGTTTTCTTTTGCTCCAGCATTTCAGTGGTTTCTTGCTGTTGAGTCCTCAACGTTGTCTCACCTCTGTGGTTCTTTGATTATTTGTGTTCACGGAGGTGTTACACTGATGAGTTAGGAGGTCTCATGCGGACTGAACAAATTATTTGTCTTAATCGCGGCGGAAGTAAGGGCGAGGATTGTGGCCATGTAAAATAGATTTAAGCCCCCCAGTGGAAATCTTTCCACTGACCGTTCCAAGGCGGTTCTTCTGTGGCGATTTATTCATGTTGTTGTTTGTTACTTACTGTGTGTATCACTTGTGTCTTTTAATTTTGGATGACCATATGGCCATTTTGTGGGAAAGTAACTGTCCTTATGGCTTTCTTTTGTTTAGGTTTCTATTATGGTCTGGTCGCTTAATGTTTGTATTTCTTTCACTTTGGTGTCTTTGATGGGTGGAGTAAGTTAATTGTATTGATTCCTGATCTTTGTTTTCCTTCTACTTTATATAGGGAAAATCTTTAAAAATCTTCTTCTGTGAAACCACAAGGCCTAGGTCTTTGATATTTGGTGTGAAATTCCATCTAGTGGACCTCTATCAAGATTATTCAAATTATAGGCTATTAGCCCTGGGGCCAAAAATGCCCCCTCCCCGAGACCCATTGGTTTTACACAGACTTAAATAGGGAAATCTTTAAAAATCTTCTTCTCTGAAACCACTAGGCCCGTGCCTTTGATATTTGGTATGGAGCTTCATCTAGTGGACCTCTACCAAGATTGTTCAAATTATAGCCTCCACCCGGGTCCCTTTGGTTTTACATAAACTTATATATAGAGATAATCTTTGAAAATTTTCTTCTCTGAAACAGTAAGGCCCAGGTCTTTGATATTTGGTGTGAAGCTTCATCTAGTGGACCTCTATCAAGATTATTTAAATTATGGCCCTGAGGCCAAAAATGCCCCCGCTCCGGGGCCATTTGGTTTTACATAGGCTAATGTAGGGAATATCTTTAAAAAATCTTCTTCTCTGAAACCCCAAGGCCCAGGTCTTTGATATTTGGTGTGTAGCTTCATCTAGTGGACCTTTGCCAGGATTGTTCAAATTATAGCCTTTGTTGATATTTTGTATGAAGCTTCACCTCTTTAGACCTCCCTCAACATTATGCACATTGTAGCCCTGGGGTCAATAATGGCTCTCCCTGAGGCCCACTTGTTACTCTATCATATGGAATAAGGTGAGCGATCCAGGGCAATCATGGCCCTCTTGTTGAGTCTTTAACAATATTTGTTGAATATTTTGCCATCTAGGGACAAGCAAAGGTTGGGGGCTTTGTGTTTTACAAACACCATTTCTAGTTCTAGATTTATTAGCTCACCTGTCACGTAGTGACAAGCTGAGCTTTTGTGATCACTTTTTGTCCGTCGTCTGTTGTGCGTGCGTCCGTGCGTGCGTCCGTAAACAATTTTAAATAAGTATATCTCTAATACCCCACGGTCAATCTTGATCAAATTTCATGGGAAGCATCATCAGGTAGGGGGAAAGGTTGCAAAAGGTTTTTGGGCTGATCAGATTGGAATTCTGGTTGCCATGGCAACATAAAGCTCCCATAGACTATCAATGGGAAAAAAATTAAAATATCTTCTTCTCTGAAACCACAGGGCCCAGAGCTTAGATATTTAGCATGTAGCAACGGCCAGTGGTCACCTACATAATTCCTGCCAATCATGCCCCTGGGGTCCAGATTGGCCACACCTTTGAGCCCCTTCGCTCTCATAGACTCATAATGGAACAAAAAGCTTCAAAAATCTTCTTCTCGGAAACCACAGGGCCCAGAGCTGAGATATTTAGCATGTAACAACAGCAAAAGGTCACCTACATAATTCCTGCCAATCATGCCCCTGGGGTCAAAACGGGCCACGCCCCAGGGCCCTTTAGTTTCAAAAATCTTCTTCTTTGAAACCACAGGGCCCAGAGCTGAGATATTTGGCATGTAGCAACGGCAAGTGGTCACCTACATAATTCCTGCCAATCATGCCCCTTGGGTCCGAATATGCCACACCCCGGGGCCCTTTAGCTCCCATAGACTCATAATGGATAAAAAAGCTTCAAAAATCTTCCTGGGGTCAAAACGGGCCACGCCCCAGGGCCTTTTAGCTTCAAAAATATTCTTCTCTGAAACCACAGGGCCAAGAGCTTAGATATTTAGAATGTAGCAACGGCCAGTGGTCACCTACATAATTCCTGCCAATCGTGTCCCTGGGTTCCAAATGGGCGACGCCCCGGGGCCCCTTCACTCCGCTAGACTCATAATGGAACAAAAAGCTTCAAAAATCTTCTTCTCTGAAACCACAGGGCCCAGAGCTTAGATATTTAGCATGTAGCAAAGGCAAGTGGTCACCTACATAATTCCTGCCAATCATGCCCCTGGGGTCAAAACGGGCCACGCCCCAGGGCCCTTTAGTTTCAAAAATCTTCTTCTCTGAAACCACAGGGCCCAGAGCTGAGATATTTGGCATGTAGCAACGGCAAGTGGTCACCTACATAATTCCTGCCAATCATGCCCCTTGGGTCCGAATATGCCACACCCCGGGGCCCTTTAGCTCCCATAGACTCATAATGGATAAAAAAGCTTCAAAAATCTTCCTGGGGTCAAAACGGGCCAGGCCCCAGGGCCTTTTAGCTTCAAAAATATTCTTCTCTGAAACCACAGGGCCCAGAGCTTAGATATTTAGAATGTAGCAACGGCCAGTGGTCACCTACATAATTCCTGCCAATCGTGTCCCTGGGTTCCAAATGGGCGACGCCCCGGGGCCCCTTCACTCCCATAGACTCATAATGGAACAAAAAGCTTCAAAAATCTTCTTCTCTGAAACCACAGGGCCCAGAGCTTAGATATTTAGCATGTAGCAAAGGCAAGTGGTCACCTTCATAATTCCTGCCAATCATGCCCCTGGGGTCCAAACAGCAACGCCCCGGGGCCCTTTAGCTCCTATAGACTCATAATGGAAAAAAAGCATCAAAAATCTTCTTCTCTGAAACCACATGGTCCAGAGCTGAGGTATTTGCATGTAGCAACGGCTAGTGATCACCTACATAAATCTTGCCAATCATGCCCCTAAGGTCCAAATGGGCCATGCCCCGGGGCCGCTTAGCTCCCATAGACTCATAATGGAAAACATATTCAGAAATCTTCTTCTCTGAAACCACAGGGCCCAGAGCTTAGATATTTAGCATGTAGCAAGGGCAAGTGGTCGACTACATAATTCCTGCCAACCATGCCCCTGGGTTCCAAACGGGCCACGCCCCGGGGCCCTTTAGCTCCTATAGACTCATAATGGAAAAAAGCTTAAAAAATATTCTTCTCTGAAATCAAAGCACCCAGAGCTTAGATATTTAGTACGTAGCAACGGCAAGTGGTCACTTATATAATTCTTGCCAATCATGCCCCTGGGGTCCAAAAGGGCCACGCCCCGAGGCCCCTTAGCTCCAATAGACTCATAATGGAAAAAAAAAGGTTCAAAAATCTTCTTCTCTGAAACCACAGGGCCCAGAGCTTAGATATTTAGCATGTAGCAATGGCAAGGGGTCATCTACATAAATCCTGCCAATCATGTCCCTAAGGTCCAAATGGGCCATGCCCCGGTGCCCCTTAGCTCCCATAGACTCATAATGGAAAAAAAAAGCTCCAAAAATCTTCTTCTCTGATACCACAGGGCCCAGAGTTAAGATATTTAGCATGTAGCAACGGCAAGTGGTCACCTACATAATTCCTGCCAATCATGCCCCTGGGGTCCAAATGGGCCACGCGCCGGGGCCCCTTAGCTCCCATAGACTCATAATGGAAAAAGCTTCAAAAATCTTCTTCTCTAAAACACAGGGCCCAGAGTTTAGATATTTAGCAAGTAGCAGCTGCAAATCGTCACCTACATAATTCCTGCCAATCATGCCCCTGGGTTCCGAATGGGCCACGTGCCGGGGCCCCATTGCTCCCAAAGACTCATAATGGAAAAAAGCTTAAAAAAATCTTCTTCTCTGAAACCACAGGGCCCAGAGCTTAGATATTTTGTACGTAGCAACGGCAAGTGCTCACGTATATAATTCCTGCCAATTATGCCCCTGTGGTCCAAAAGGGCCAAGCCCCGGGGCCCCTTAGCTCCTTTAGACTCATAATGGAAAAGAAAGCTTAAAAAATCTTCTTCTCTGAAACCACAGGGCCCAGAGCTTAGATATTTAGCCCGTAGTAATGACAAGTGGTCACCTACATAAATCCTGCCAATCATGCCCTTAGGGTCCAAATGGGCCACGCCCCGGGGTCCCTTAGCTCCCATAGACTCATAATGGAAAAAAGATTCAAAAATCTTCTTCTCTGAAATCACAGCGCCCAGAGCTTAGATATTTAGTACGTAGCAACGGCAAGTGGTCACCTATGTAAGTCCTGCCAACCATGCCCATGGGGTCCAAAAGGGCCACGCCCCGGGGCCCCTTAGCCCTTATAGACTCATAATGGAAAAAGAAGCTTCAAAAATCTTCTTCACTGAAACCACAGGGCCCAGAGCTTAGATATTTAGCATGTAGCAATGGCAAGTGGTCATCTACATAATTCCTGCCAATCATACCCGTGGGGTCCAAATGGGCCACGCCCCGGGACCCCTTAGCTCCCATAGACTCATAATGGAAAAAGATTCAAAAATCTTCTTCTCTGAAATCACAGCGCCCAGAGCTTAGATATTTAGTACGTAGCAACGGCAAGTGGTCACCTGTATAATTCCTGCCAATCATGCCCCTGGAGTCCAAAAGGGCCACGCCCCGGGACCCTTAGCTCCTATAGACTCAAAATGAAAAAAAAAAGCTTCAAAAATCTTCTTCTCTGAAAACACAGGGCCCAGAGCTTAGATATTTAGCATGTAGCAATGGCAAGTGGTCACCTTCATAAAACCTGCCAATCATGCCCTTAGGGTCCAAATGGGCCACGCCCCGGGGTCCCTTAGCTCCCATAGACTCATAATGGAAAAAAGATTCAAAAATCTTCTTCTCTGAAACCACAGCGCCCAGAGCTTAGATATTTAGTCCGTAGCAACGGCAAGTGGTCTCCTATATAATTCCTGCCAATCATGCCCCTGGGGTCCAAAAGGGCCACGCCCCGGGGCCCCCCAGCTCCTATAGACTCATAATGGAAAAAAGCTTCAAAAATCTTCTTCTCTGAAACCACAGGGCCAAGAGCTTAGATATTTAGCATGTAGCAATGGCAAGTGGTCACCTACATAAATCCTGCCAATCATACCCGTGGGGTCCAAATGGGCCACGCCCCGGGACCCCTTAGCTCCCATAGACTCATAATGGAAAAAAGATTCAAAAATCTTCTTCTCTGAAACCACTAGGGTCCAGAGCTCAGATATTTAGCATGTAGTGACGGCAAGTGGTCAGCTACATAATGCCTGCCAATCATGCCCCTGAGGTCCAAACAGGTGAGCGATATAGGACCATTGGGCCCTCTTGTATTTGGTATGAAGCTTCATCTAAAAGACCCCTAACAAGATTATTCAAATTATAGTGCTGAGGCCAAAAATGTCCCCGCCCCGGGGCCCTTAGGTTTTACATAGGCTTATATAGGGAAAATCTTTAAAAATCTTCTTCTCTGAAACCGCAAGGCCCAGGACCTTGATATTTGGTCTGAAGCTACATCTAGTGGACCCCTACCAAGATTGTTCAAATTATAGTGCTGGGGCAAAAAATGCCCCCGCCTGGGGCCCTATATTTTTACATAGACTACTATAGGGAAAATCTTTAAAAATCTTCTTCTCTGAAACAACAAGGCCTGGGTCTTTGATATTTGGTATGAAGCTGCATCTAGTGGACCTCTATCAAGATTATTCAAATTATAGCCCTGATACCAAAAAAGTCCCCGCTCCGGGTCCCTTTGGTTTTACATAGACGTATATAGGGAAATCTTTAAAAAAATCTTCTCTGAAACTGCAAGGCCAAGGCCTTTGATATTTAGTATGGAGCTTTATCAAGTGGACCCATACCAAGATTGTTCAAATTATAGCCTTGCGCCACAAATGCCCCCACCCGGGGCCCTTTGGTTTTACATAGATTTATATAGCCCCGGGGCCATTTGGTTTTGCATAGGCTTATGTAGGGAATATCTTTAAAAAAATCTTCTTCTCTGAAACTGCAAGGCCCAGGTCTTTGATATTTGATGTGTAGCTTCATCTAGTGGACCTTTGCCAAGATTGTTCCAATTAATATAGCCTTTGTTGATATTTTGCATGAAGCTTCACCTTTAAGACCTCCCTCAACATTATGCACATTAAAGCCCTGGGGCCAATAATGGCCCTCTCTGGGGCCCACTTGTTACACTATGGATCAGGTGAGCGATCCAGGGCCATCATGGCCCTCTTGTGTTTTATATCAGGATCACTTTTTGTCTATCATCCGTGCGTAAACAATTTCTTCAAACGACATCTCCTCCTAAACCACTGATCAGATTTTGACCAAACTTCACAGGAATGATCCTTAGGTGGACCCCTTTCAAAGTTGTTCAAATGGTTCTGGTCTGCTGCACATCTAGGTCACAGGAGCCAAAAATAGATTTTTTTCACTGGAAACTTAAACAATCGTCTTCTCTGAAACCACAAGGCCCAGGTCTTTGATATTTGGTATGAAGCTTCATCTAGTGGACCCCTTCCAATATTGTTCAAATTATAATGCTGGGGCAAAAAATGCCCCCGCCCCGGGGCCCTGTGGTTTTACATGGGCTTATATAGGGAAATTCTTTAAAAATCTTCTTCTCTGAAACCACAAGGCCCAGGTCTTTGATATTTATGTCTCCCCCGAATTTTTTTTTTCGGAGAGACATATTGTTTTTCCCCCGGGCGTCTGTCTGTCCGTCTGTCACACATTCGTGTCCGCTCTGTAACTTGAAAACCGTTAGAGCTATCTTCACGAAACTTCGTATAAATATTAATCAGCATTAGACGACGTGCAGTGCGCAAGAACTATAACTCTCGCATTTATACTTTTTGAATTATCACCCTTGGAAGTTTGTTGGTATGTATATATGTTTGGGCAAATCTTGTCCGGTCAATAACTTTCTTATTTTTTGATGGATTTTAAAATTACTCGGCATAAATATTAACAACCATAAGGCGATGTGTGGGCCGCATGAGGCAGGTCGGTACCTCAAAGGTCAAGGTCATACTTAGAGGTCAAAGGTCAAAAAAGGGGCCTTTTTTCGTATTTGGTCAATAACTTTCTTATTTTGAAATGGATTTTAAAATTACTTGGCATAATTATTAACACCCATAAGACGATGTGTGGTGCGCATGAGGCAGATCGGTTTCTCAAAGGTCAAGGTCATACTTAGAGGTCAAAGGTCAAAAAAGGGGCCTTTTTTCGTATTTGGTCAATAACTTTATAATTTTGAGATGGATTTTAAAATTACTTGGCATAATTATTAACAATCATGAGACGATATGTGGTGCACATGAGGCAGGTCGGTACCTCAAAGGTCAAGGTCATACTTAGAGGTCAAAGGTCAAAAAGTGGGCCTTTTTTCGTATTTGGTCAATAACTTTCTTATTTTGAGATGTATTTTGTAATCACATGGCAGAAATGTGAACCAATATAAGGCGATGTGTTGCGCGCATGACCAAGGTTGGTACCTCAAAGGTCAAGGTCATACTTAGAGGTGAAAGGTAAAAAAGGTGCCTTTTTTCGGGTTTTGTCAATAACTTGCCTATTTTTAAATAGAATTTGAAGTTACTTGGCAAACATGTTAACTATCATGGGACGATATGTTGCATGCATGATTCAGTTGGTACCTAAAATGTCAAGGTCATACATAGAGGTCAAAGGTAAAAAAGGGCCTTTTTACGTGTTTGGTCAATAACTTTCTTATTTTTTGATGGATTTTGAAATTGCTAGGCAGAAATGTTAACCACCATGAGATGATGTGTTGCACGCATGACCCAGTTTAATACCTGAAAAGTCAAGGTCATGCATAGAGGTTAAAGGTAAAAAAGGGCCTTTTTTTGTTCTGTCAATAACTTTCTTATTATGCCCCCCAACTTTGGAAAAGTTGGAGGTGCATATTGGTTCTGGTTCGTTCGTCCGTCCGTTACGCTTTTGATGCATAGCATAACTAAAGAACCGTGTATGCTAGGGTTTTGAAATTTTATATATGGATTCCTCATGGAAAATTAGCTTACGCGTATTTTTTTTCTCGTCCGGATTATGCCCCGTTCAAGAGTTATTGCCCTTTGAATTTTTTTTTGGATAACATCTTGTCAGCAAGATATCTCAAAAAGTATTGGAGCTAGAGCCTTAAAAGTTGGTGAATATATTGATGGTGATGAGTAGATGAACTATTTAACTTTTGACAAACTCCAAAACTACTTTGTGAGTTATGGCCCTTTGTCATTTTGGTAATTTGTGCCCATTGTAATGTATGCTTAAAGTGATGCATAGCATAACTTAAGAACCGTGTATGCTAGGGTTTTGAAATTTCATATATGGATTCCTCATGGAAAATTAGCTGACGCGTGTTTTTTTTCTCGTCCCGAATATGCCCCTTTCAAGAGTTATTGCCCTTTGAAATTCTTTTAATAAAATAGAATAGATAGTTGGTGATGAGTAGATGAACTGATATATTTATGACACAATTCCGAAAAATACTTTGTGAGTTATGGCCCTTTGTCATTTTGGTAATTTGTGACCATTGTAATGTATGCTAAAAGTGATGCATAGCATAACTTTAGAACCGTGTACGCTATAGTTTTGAAATTTCATAAATGCATTTCTGATGGAAAAAAAGCTGACGCGTATTTTTTTCTCGTCAGGATTATGCCCCTTTCAAGAGTTATTGCCCTTTGAATTTTTTTAATGAAATCTTGTCAGCAAGATATCTCAAAAACTATTGGAGCTAGAGGCTTGAAAGTTGGTGAATATATTGGTGGTGATGAGTAGATGAACTGATTAACTTTTGACAAAATTCCGAAAAATACTTTGTGAGTTATGGCCCTTTGTCATTTTGGTAATTTGTGCCCATTGTAATGTATGCTAAAAGTGATGCATAGCATAACTTTAGAACCGTGTATGCTAGGGTTTTGAAATTTCATATATGGATTCCTCATGAAAAATTAGCTGACACATATTTTTTTTTTCGTCCGGATTATGCCCCTTTCAAGAGTTATTGCCCTTTGAAGTTTTTTTAATCAAATCTTGTCAGCAAAATATCTCAAAAACTATTGGAGCTAGAGCCTTGAAAGTTGTTGAGTATATTGGTGGTGATGAGTATATGAACTGATTAACTTTTGACAAAATTCCGAAAAATACTTTGCGAGTTATGGCCCTTTGTCATTTAAGTAATTTGTGCACATTGTAATGAATGCTAAAAGTGATGCATAGCATAACTTTAGAACTGTGTATGCTATGGTTTTGAAATTTCATATATGCATTCCTAATGGAAAATAAGCTGACGCATATTTTTTTTCTCATCCGGATTATGCCCATTTCAAGAGTTATTGCCCTTTGAATTTTTTTTAATAAAATCTTGTCAGCAAGATATCTCAAAAACTATTGGAGCTAGAGGCTTGAAAGTTGGACCATGAGTCATGTGCAAGACCAAGGTCCATACCCCAAATGTCAAGGTCATACCTAGAGGTCAAAGGTACAAAAAAGGACAGTCAATAACTTCCTTATTCTTTGATGGATTATGAAATTACTTGGCAGAAATGTTTACCATCATGAGACGATGTGTTGTACCGCAAAGGTCAAGGCCATACTTAGAGGTCAAAGGTAAAAAAGTGTTTTTTTGTTTACGGCCAATAACTTTTTTTATTTTTCTATGTACAATTTTAAAGTTACTATGCAGAAATGTTCATCTTCATTAGATGATGTGTTGCACACAAGACCCAGCTCAATACCTCCAATGTCAAGGTTATACTTAGCAGTCAAAAACGGGGGAGACATCTGTGTTTTTGTAGAAAAACACATTCTAGTTGGTATTTAGCTTCATCTTGTGGTCCCCTACCAAGATTGTTCAAATTATAGTGCTGGGGCCAAAAATGCCCCCGTCCCTGGGCCCTTTGGTTTTACATGGGCTTATATAGGGAAATCTTTAAAAATCTTCTTCTCTGAAATTGCAAGGCCCAGGTCTTTGCTATTTGGTGTGAAGCTTCATCTAGTGGACCCCTTCCAAGATTGTTCAAATTATAGTGCTGTTACCAAAAATGCCCCCGCCACGGGGCCCTTTTGTTTTACATAGGCTTATATCGGGAAAATCTTTAAAAATCTTCTTCTCTGAAACTGCAAGGCCCAGGTCTTTGATATTTGGTATGAAGCTTCATCTTGTGGACCTCTACCAAGATTTTCAAATTATAGCCCTGGGGCCAAAAATGTCCCCGCTCCGGGGCCCTTAGGTTTTACATAGACTGATATAGGGAAAATCTTGAAAAATCTTCTCTGAAACCACAAGGCCTAGGTCTTTGATATTTGGTATGAAGCTTCAGCTAGTAGACCAGTACCAAGATTGTTCAAATTATAGCCCTGAGACCAAAAATCCCCCCCCCCTGCCCTTTGGTTTTACATAGACTTATATAGGGAAAATCTTTAAAAATCTTCTTCTATGAAACCACATGGCCTAGGTCTTTGATATTTGTTGTGAAATTTCATCTAGTGGACCTCTATCAAGATAGTTCAAATTATAGCCCTCGGGCCAAAAATGCCCCCGCCACGAGACCCTTTGGTTTTGCATAGACTTATATAGGGAAATCTTTAAAAATGTTCTTCTCTGAAACTGCAAAGCCCATGTCTTTGATATTTGGTATGGAGCTTCATCTAGTGGACCTCTACCAAGATTGTTCAAATTATAGCCCTCGGGCCACAAATGCCCCCACCCCGGGGCCCTTTTGTTTTACTAAGACTTATATAGAGAAACTCTTTAAGTGGACCTCCATCAAGATTGCCCTGAGGCCAAAAATGCCCCCGCCTCGGGGCCATTTGGTTTTACGTGCTGGGGCCAAAAAGCCCCCCGCCCCCCCCCCGGGCCCTTTGGTTTTACATAGGTTCTTCTCTGAAACCGCAAGGCCAAGTTCTTTGATATTTGGCGTGTAGCTTCATCTAGTGGACGTTTGCCAAGATTGTTCAAGTTATAGCCCTTGTTGATGTTTGGTATGAAGGTTCAACTTTTTAGAGCTCCCTCAACATTATGCGCATTATGACCCTGGGGACAATAATGGCCCCCCGGGGCCCACTTGTTACTCTATGGATCAGGTGAGCGATCCAGGGCCATCATGGCCCTATTGTTTTTTATATTTTATTTATTAGCTCGCCTTACGAAAGTAAGGGGGAGCTATTGCCATACCCCCGGGCGTCCGGCGTCGGCGTCAGCGTCGGCGTCGGCGTCAGGGTCGGCGTCCGCATTGGGTAAAAGTTTACCTGCAAGCTCTTATATGTGATGTTTTACAACTTTATTTTGAATATATAATTAATAATTGCTAAAAAAACAATATTTGACATTATCATTGTACTTCATTTTACAGGTTTTTTGGCTTAAAATGGAGTTTTTGAGAAGTTAATATTTTCCTCTGTATTACCTTCCTTACTTCTCTTTGTTAAAGTTTACCTGCAAGCTGCGTGAGTTCAAATCCCGGGGGAAGAACGTTTTTAGCTCACCTGTCACGTAGTGACAAGGGGAGCTTTTGGGATCACTTTTTGTCCGTCGTCCGTCGTGCGTGCGTCCGTCCGTGCGTGCGTCCGTAAACTTTTTCTTCAAACAAAATCTCCTCCTAAACCACTGATCAGATTTTGACCAAACTTCACAGAAATGATCCTTAGGTGGTCCCCTTTCAAAGTTGTTCAAATGGTTCTGGTCTGTTGCACATCTAGGTCACAGGAGCTAAAAATAGATTTTTTTACTGAAAATCTTTAAAAATCTTCTCTGAAACCGCAAGGCCCAAGTCTTTGATATTAGGTGTGAAGCTTCATCTAGTGGACCTCTATCAAGATTGTTCAAATATTAGCCCTGGGGCCAAAAATGCTCCTGCCCCGAGGGCCTTTTGTTTTACATAGGCTTATATAGGGAAAATCTTTAAAAATCTTCTTCTCTGAAACCACAAGGCCCAGGTCTTTGATATTTGGTATGAAGCTTTATCTCGTGGACCTCTACCAAGATTTTCAAATTATAGCCCTGGGGCCAAAAATGCCCCCGCCCCGGGGGCCTTTGGTTTTACATAGGCTTATATAGGGAAAATCTTTAAAAAATCTTCTTCTCTGAAACCACAAGGCCCAGGTCTTTGATATTTGGTATGAAGCTTCATCTAATGGACCTCTACCAAGATTGTTCAAATTATAGCCCTGTGGCAAAAAATGGCCCCGTCCCAGGGGCCTTTGGTTTAACATAGGCTTATGTATGGAAACCTTTAAAAATCTTCTTCTCTGAAACAGCAAGGCTCAAGTCTTTGATATTTGGTGTGAATCTTCATCTAGTGGACCTCTATCAAGATTGTTCAAATTATAGCCCTAGGACCAAAAACGCCCCCGGCCCGGGGCCCTTTTGTTTTACATAGGCTTATATAGGGAAAATATTTAAAAATCGCTGAAACCACAAGGCCCAGGTCTTTAATATTTGGTATGAAGCTTCATCTCTTGGACCTTTACCAAGATTGTTCAAATTATAGCCCTGGGGCCAAAAATGCCCCCGACCCGGGGGCCTTTGGTTTAACATAGACAGGAGCTAAAAATAGATTTTTTTTACTGAAAATCTTTAAAAACCTTCTTCTCTGAAACCGCAAGGCCCAGTTCTTTGATATTTGGTGTGAAGCTTCATCTAGTGGACCTCTATCAAGATTGTACAAATTATAGGCCTAGGGCGAAAAATGCCCCCACCTGCAGGCCCTTTGGCTTTACATTGGCTTATACAGGGAATATCTTTAAAAATCTTCTTCTCCAAAACCTGATGGCCCAGTTCTTTGTATTTTGTGTGTAGCTTCATCTAGTGGACTTCTACCAAGATTGTTCAAATCATAGCCCTTGGGACAAAAATGCCCCTGCCCAGGGGCCCTTCGTTTTTACATTGACTTATATAGGGAAATGTAAAAAATTCTTCTACTCTGAAACTGCAAGGCCCAGGTCTTTGATATTTGGTGTGAAGCTTCATCTAAATTGTTCAAATTATAGCCCTAGGAAATAGAAGTCAAGGCAATGAAAACCTTTGAAAATCTTCTTGTCTGAAAGCAGATGGCCAAGGTCTTTGATATTTGGTATGAAGTTTTGTCTTGTTGATTTCTACCAAGATGGTTCAAATTATAGCCCTGGGGGCAAAAATGGTCCGCCCCGGGGACCCCAAGGTTTATATAGACTTATATAAGGAAAACGTTTAAAAATCTTGTCTGAAACCAGAAGTCTCCATTCTTTGATATTTGGTATGAAGCTTCACCTTTTAGACCACTACCAAGATTAATCATATTACAGCCCGTGGCCAATGATGGCTCTCCCAGGGGCCCACTTGATACCCTATGGATCAGGTGAGCGATCCAGGGCCATCATGGCCCTCTTGTTTTTTTTTTCTTTTCTTTTTTCTTTTTTCTTATTTTCAAAAACATAGCGGGGTCTGGGGCTCAAGGTCAAGGTCACTGTGGCTATTTTTAGAAAAACATTGTCATCGCTCTAGCGCCTTCATTTATTGATGGATTTTAATATAACTTCACCCAAATGTTGGGTATAATGATATCTCGAGTGACTTTGACCCTCAGGGTCCGGGGCCTAAGGTCAAGGTCACTAATTTCAGGGTGACGGGGTCATGGTCACTGTGGCTATTTTTAGAAAAAACATTGTCGTCATTCTTGCACCTTAATTTATTGATGGAATTTATTATAACTTCACACAAATGTTGGGTATGATGATATCTCTAGCAAGTTCGACTTTCAGGTTCCGGGGCTGAAGGTCAAGGTCACTGTGGCTATTTTTAGAAAAAACTTTGTGATCGCTCTAGTGCCTACATTTATGGATGGATTTTAATATAACTTCACACAAATGTTGGGTATGATGATATCTCAAGCAAGTTTGACTTTCAGGGTCTGGGGCTGAAGGTCAAGGTCACTGTGGCTATTTTTAGAAAAACTTTGTCATCGCTCTTGCGCCTTCATTTATTGATGGATTTTAATATACCTTGACACAAATGTTTGGTATGATGATATCTTGAGTGACTTTGACTTTCCGGGTCAGGGGCTGAAGGTCAAGGTCACTGTGGCTTTTTTTAGAAAAACTTGATCATTGCTCTAGTGTCCAGATTTATTGATGGATTTTAAGATAACTTCATACAAATGTAGGGTATGGAGTTCAACTTTCAGGGTCTGGGGCTCAAAGTCAAGGTCACTGTGGCTATTTTAAGAAAAACTTTGTCATCACTCTTAAGTACCTACATTTATTGATGGATATAATGTAATTTTACACAAATGCTAGGCTAGGCTTTTTTTTTAATTTGTCTTGCTTGAGGGGATTTGTATCGTCTGTGATGCCTTGTTATTACTTGGTAGTTTGTAGAATTTTTTTTTATCAAATATAGATTTCTTTTTCATTTTTTTTTCCAGTGGAAAGGCTTGAAAACAGGATGATTAGGGGTACATTTTGTTTCTCTTTCATTTGCTGCAGTCTATTGGGCTGTTTTACAGAAGAATTTTTTTTATAACTTTCCCTCATCCATCTTAGGCCCCCAAAGGCGAGCTATGTTGTCTTCTGACAACTCTTGTTTTTTTATTGTTTTTTTTTCTTTCCATTTTTCTATTTTATCTCTTTCTTTTCTACTCAAGGAAACCAGGGACCAATTAGCAATAGGGTGTTAAAAGCAACTAAGATATTAACAGTTCTGTCTCACACCAGAGGCAATCAGTCATGTTTCCATAATTACCTATCCAAACTTTTATGCACCCCTTTGTATTTAAGAACTATTGTTTGCACATTTCAATAACTTTATTAATTAGCCACTTGCATAAACAACTTGTTTGTCAGCTTTGTTTACAAATCATTTAAGGATCTTTTGTCCAACCAAACATATTAACCATCTGTCTACACATGATATTAATAACAATAGGTATGATCAGCCTCACTTCAAACCAGATTTGTATTCAACAAAAGAAAAGTTTTTCAAAGAATCAACAGTTTTCACACCAATTGTTACAGCAAGCCAAAGACAACACCTTTATCTGGATTTGAAGAAGAAGAAAGCATATTAAGGGTCTATTCTCTCCCTTTCCATATAATCTTACCTTCAGATCTATCTTCTGACACTGTACATAAAACCTGTGTTGTCTTTGTTTAATCTTCACCTTCCTTTTCAGCATGTAAATAGTATGTCAAGAATCAGCTAGTTAACTTCTATGTAACTATGTTCTCCTTTAGTTTTCATTACGATTATAATAATCATATTTATTTATCTTTTTCATTCTATTTATTCCATTTTAATACATTGTACTCAAATTTGAAGAGTCTAAAAAACAGCACTGCATGTTGTAGCTATACCAATAGATATACAATGTTTCTGTTTAGCTTCAATTATCATTATTATTATGATTGTCATTTTTCACTATTATTATTATTATTATTGTTATCATTACCATTATAATCTTATATCATATGCTGTCTCATTGTTGAAAGTAAGACTTGCGACCAGTCTTCTTTCTCTAAACCTTGAGCCGCGTGTGTTCCTGCATGGAAACCTGCATAGGCATGCTCCATTTGCAGCCATAGTCAAATGGCCATTATCAAGCGGCAAAAAGAAAGAGCACTATTGAATCACTTTTCGCTCTTGAGCATAGTATAGAAATCATGATTTGCAGTCGTATTGGCACTGATTTCTATACATTTTCAGCTCATTTTTCGATCAGCCCTTTAAAATTCAAAAACAGGCAGTGCTTCATTTTCTACGGTGGGGCACCGGCAGTCCAACCCCATTTGCTCTTGGTGGACAAACTGCCATGATTTGCAGCCCAGAAGCACTTAACCTATGTTTTGTTGTGGAGCTATGGAGTTCTGTCCGCTTGACCATGGCAGACATAAAAAGCCTTAACCTTAACGAACGAACGAACGAACGAACAGTTTTACTATATAAAAGTAGGTTTCAAAGGGGTCATAATGATATAGATGTGATTTCGTGATGTTGAGCTTATGTTTCTGAAGACGTTTTATGAGCTTATGTTTCTGAAGATGTTTTTGCCGTAGTCAGGTAACGTATTAATCCTGGAGCTTATGTTTCCGAAGACTTTCCAACTTTCACTTTTGTTGGTTGTTTTTAGCTCACCTGTCACGTAGTGACAAGGTGAGCTTTTGTGATCACATTTTGTCCGTCGTCCGTGCGTCCGTGCGTGCGTCCGTAAACAATTTCTTGTCCGCACGATAGCATCTTCATTTATGATTTGATTTTAACCAGACTTGCACACAACTTGTACCACCATGAGATCTAGGATCCTTTCTGTAACCCGCCATATCCCATCATGTGTTACGGAGTTACGGCCCCTGAAATGGCAAAAATTGCCTATTTTGGTTTTGTCCGCACAATAGCATCTTCATTTATGATTTAATGTTTAGTAGACTTGCACACAACGTGTACCAACATGAGATCTGGGTTCCTTTCTTAAACCAGCCATATCCCATCATGTCTTACGGAGTTACGGCCCCTGAAAAGGCAAAAATTGCCTATTTTGGTCTTGTCCGCACGACAGCATCATCATTTATGATTTGATTTTAACCAGACTTGCACACAACTTGTACCACCATGAGATCTGGGTTCCTTTCTTGAACCAGCCATATCCCATCATGTGTTACGGAGTTACGGCCCCTGAAATGGCAAAAATTGCCTATTGTGGTCTTGTCCGCACGATAGCATCTTTATTTATGATTTGATTTTAACCAGACTTGCACACAACTTGTACCACCATGAGATCTGGGTTCCTTTCTTGAACCAGCCATATCCCATCATGTGTTACGGAGTTACGGCCCCTGAAATGGCAAAAAATGCCTATTTTGGTCTTGTCCGCACGATAGCATCTTTATTTATGATTTGATTTTAACCAGACTTGCGCACAACTTGTACCAACATGAGATCTGGGTTTCTTTCTTAAACCAGCTATATCCCATCATGTGTTACAAAGTTACGGCCCCTGAAAGGGCAAAAACTGACTATTTTGGTCTTGTCTGCATGATAGCTGTTTCATTTATGACTTGATTTAAACTAAACTTGCACACATTTTGTACCACCACAAAATATCGCGGTTAAGTTTGAATATAGGTCATGTTTGGTCAAAAAGTAGGTCAGAAGGTCAAATAAGAAAAAAAACCTTGTGAAGACACTAGAGGCCACAGTGTTGGTCCGATCATTATCAAACTAGCCCAGAATGATCATCTTGACAATATCTGAGTCAAGTTCGAATATGGGTCATGTCGGTTCAAAAAGTAGGTCAGTAGTTCAAATCAGAGAAAAACCTTGTGATCACACTGGAGGCCACAGTTCTGGTCCGATCATCATCAAACTTGCTCAGAATGATCATCTTGATGATACCTTGGTCACGTTCGAATATGTGTCATGGCAGGTCAAAAAGTAGGTCAGTAGGTCAAATAAAGAAAAACCTTGTGAACACACTAGAGATCACATTGTTGGTCCAATAATCATCAAACTTGCTCAGAATGATAGTCTTGACAATATCTTGGTCAAGTTCGAATATGGGTCTTTTCAGGTCAAAAAGTAGGTCAGTAGGTCAAATCATAGAAAAAACCTTGTGAACACACTAGAGGCCACAGATTAGGTCCGATCATCATCATACATGCCCAGAATGATCATCTTGACAACATCTGAGTTATGTTCGAATATGGGTCATGTCGGTCTAAAATTTAGGTCAGTAGATAAAAACATAGAAAAACCCTCTGAACACACTAGAGGCCACAGTTTTGGTCTAATCATCATTAAACTTGCTTAAAATTATCATTTGACACTATCTCAGTTAATTTCGGATATGCGTCATATTTAGCCAGTAAGAAGGTCAGTAGGTCAGATTGTTGAATAACCTTGTGGACACACTAGAGACCCCAGTTTTGGTACGATCATCATCAAAATTGCTCAGAATGATCATCTTGACAATATCTGGGTCAAGTTTGAATATGGGTCATGTCGGGTCAAAGTAGGTCAGCAGGTCAAATCATAGAAAAGAGGCCACAGTTTTCGTCAAATCATAATAAAACTTGCTCAGAATGATCATCTGGACAATGTCTCAGTTAAGTTCGAATATGGGTCATGTCAAATCAAAAAGTAGATCAGTAGGTTATTTTGTCATAACTTTTGAACTGTTTGAGGTAGAGCCTTCATATTTGGCATGTAGGTTCCTTGTGACAGGGGCTTCCCACTCATTTAAAGATTTGACCTTTGACGTTGACCTGTGACCTACTTTATCATAACTTTTGAACCATATGAGATAGAGCCTTTATATTTGGCATGTATGTTCCTTGTGTCAAGGTTTTCTCAACCATTCAAAGCTTTTGAGCCATTACCTTGACCTTTGACCTTCTTTGTCATAACTTTTTGAGCATTTAAGATACAGCCTTCATATTTGGCATATAGGTACCTTCATAGGAGTGAGTGTTTGAGTTGAAGTCTCACCAACAGGTAAGGTCATACAGTGATGGGACCTCTGTTTAAAGACCAATCTGAAAGTCTGAAGACGCCTGGGATCGATCCTGCTACCCCTGGTTTACAAGGCAAGAAGCATGACCACTTAACAATGAAGGATTCTAAACTTCAATGGAATGTTGTGTAGATGACCCTCTAGGAAAATAGCATAACGATTAACAAATGGTCACAAGAGCTAAAAATAGAAAAACATTGTAAATTTGCTTCAAATGTGAACTCCTTCTAAACTTTTGGGCCAATTGGATTTAAAACTTCACAGGAATGTTGCCTAGGTGACTACCTACCAAAATTGTTAAAACTCATTCCACTCCAATGAACAAGATGGCTGCCAGAGCTAAAAAAAGTCTTCAAACAACAATTCCTTCTGTACCCTTGGGCCCATTTTTTTTCAAACTTCGAAGTAATGTTGCCTAGATGATCCTCTACCAAAAAGGCTAAAACAATCCCCCTCTGATGAAAAAAATGGCCACCGGAGCTAAAAATAGAAATATATTGTAAATCTGATTCAAACGTGAACCCCTCCTAAACCCTAAGGCCAATTTGATTCAAACTTCACAGGAATGTTGCCTAGGTTACTCCCTACCAAATAAGCTAAAATCCCTCTGCTGATGAACAAGATGGCCACCATAGCTAAAAATAGAATATACTGAAGACTGTGACACACAGGTGAGCGAACCAGGGCCCTGTGGGCCCTCTTGTGATAAAAGTATTTTCCAGACATATCACCACCAAAAGCAATCGCCACAAGCATCCTGTAGCCACCCCCAGTTTGCGAAAGCCCTGAAGATAGAAACAGCATAATCATAACATGTTTAACCCATTTTGTACCAAATGGAATCTTCCTCTTTAAATATAGCAGAAGCCCATTTCAAAATTTAGGGGTTTCAGTTTGTGTTTTCTTCAAAATCTATTTGGAAAATGGCTGACCTTTTTGCAAACAGTGTAGGCCCTGATCAGACGCCGCGTTCTGGAAAAGTCTTGGAAAAAAAAACCCTGTCAAACCCCAGTTTTCTATATATAAAGTGGGGTGGGTCAAGAGGTGGGGGTTGGGTGTACCTCAATAACTTGTTAACCCGATGTAGGATTAATTAGATGAGTCAGCTTTCGATCAGATCGAAATACACAACAATGCTTACCGGTAGCCGGACAAAATCCCCCCGGACAAAATCCCTCCCGCTCATTTTTGTATAGGTGGACAAAATCCCTCCCATGTTTTTTGCAACTAGGACATAATCCCTCCCACTACTTTTTACAAGGTGGACAAAATCCCTCCCATGTATTTTGCAACTAGGACATAATCCCTCCCACTACTTTTTACAAGGTGGACAAATTCCCTCCTGAAAATTTTGCAACTAGGACAAAACCCCTCCCGGCTGACATCAGTTGGCTACTATTTTAGCGTCTTCCTCAAGACTCAAATTGCACCAATAATTGCTTGTGGGATCCTCTTTCTTGCATTGAACATTTCCTACAATAGCAAGTTCTTCAAGTGAAAAATCCTAAAAGACTGCACAGCCACAATCCATGGGCATTTACCCTTTTTACCAGGAACAAATGTTAAAGTAGGAAATATTATGCATGATTTCAATTTTTACAATTACAACAGAAAGACCAAGTCTTTGTCAACATTTTAATCAGGCATACAAACAACCATTATTTATTAAATAATTGTTTGTGTCTAACAGCAATGATAACCATTTCAGTATAGAAAGAACATAAAGATAATTGAGTCAACTGTAAACAGTAATTAGACCATTACAAAAAAATGATTGACATTAATAGCGCTCAATTAGACAATTGCTTTTTAGCACATTTAAAATACAAACATATTCAGCATGATTGGATAAGGCTTTGATTAACAAGAAATGATCATAAAAGAATAGATAAGAAAATAAGCACAAATTAACCAGAAACCATAATAAATAAAAGTCATCAGCAATATGTACTAGAGTTAGCTATTTTTGCTGTTGTCTTTGGGATTTTCATGTTTTGGTAATAGCATACATTTTATCATATTTTCTTAACACATATACAGACCACTGTTTGACAAAACCAATAATTTGTCTTTGAATCCAGCCAAAATTCAGATTAACATGGATACATTCCCAGTCTGATCAGGGTCTTCACTTTCTTCAGGTGGATTGTGAAGACTCATATCAGACTAGGCAAATTTATATGTGCTCGGTAGTCATACATATATTTTGTCCAAGTTGGAACATTTTTAGAAGGGATTTTGTCCACCTTGCAAAAAACATGGGAGGGATTTTGTCCACCTTGTAAAAATGTACGGGAGGGATTATGTCCTAGTTGCAAAAAAACATGGGAGGGATTTTGTCCACCTTTTAAAAAGTAGTGGGAGGGATTTTGTCCACCTTGCAAAAAACATGGGAGGGATTTTGTCCACCTATACAAAAAATGAGTGGGAGGGATTTTGTCCGGGGGGGGATTTTGTCCTACACTCATGCTTACCTGCAATCTAAACCGTAATGCAATCAAAGCACTGACAGCGATGGTGGGTCGATTGTCTCCGAGTGTAGATTTGGAACGAGGACTTACACTTAGACATTTAACCCTTAAATTCCTGTGCTGTAAGCAAACCATGTAGACCCTTATCAGACGCTGCGTTTTTTTTTTAGCTCACCTGTCACGTAGTGACAAGGTGAGCTTTTGTGATCACATTTTGTCCGCCGTCCGTCGTGCGTGCGTGCGTCCGTGCGTAAACAATTTCTTGTCCGCACGATAGCATCTTCATTTATGATTTGATTTTAACCAGACTTACACATAACTTGTACCACCATGAGATCTAGGTTCCTTTCTTGAACCAGCCATATCCCATCATGTGTTACTGAGTTACGGACCCTGAAAGGGCAAAAATTGCCTCTTTTGGTCTTGTCCGCACGAGAGCATCTTCATTTATGAATTGATTTTAACCAGACTCGCACACAGCTTGTACCACCATGAGATCTGGGACCCTTTCTTGAACCAGCCATATCCCATCATGTGTTACGGAGTTACGGCCCCTGAAAGGGCAAAAATTGCCTATTTTGGTCTTGTCCGCAAGATAGCATCTTCTTTTATGATTTGATTTTAACCTGACTTGCACACAACTTGACCCACCATGAGATCTGGGTTCCTTTCTTGAACCAGCCATATCCCATCATGTGTTACAGAGTTACGGCCCCTGAAATGGCAAAAATTGCCTATTTTGGTCTTGTCCGCACGATAGCATCTTCATTTATGATTTGATTTTAACCAGACTTACACACAACTTGTACCACCATGAGATCTTGGTTCCTTTCTTGAACCAGCCATATCCCATCATGTGTTACGGAGTTACGGCCCCTGAAAGGGCAAAAATTGCCTATTTTGATCTTGTCTGCATGATAGCCGTTTCATTTATGATTTGATTTTAACTAAACTTGCACACATTTTGTACCACCACAAAATATCCCGGTCAAGTTCGAATATGGGTCAAGTTGGGTCAAAAAGAAGGTCAGTAGGTCAAATCAGAAAAAAAAACCTTGTGAAGACACTAGAGGCAACAGTTTTTGGTCCGATCATCATCAAACTAGCCCAGAATGATCATCGTGACAATATCTCAGTCAAGTTCGAATATGGGTGTTGTCGGGTCAAAAAGTAGGGCAGTAGGTCAAATCATAGAAAAACCTTCTGAACACACTAGAGGCCACAATTTATGACCAATCATCATCAATCTTGCTCAGAATGATTATCTTGATAATATCTTGGTCATGTTAGAATATGGGTCATGTTGGTTAAAAAAGTAGGTCAGCAGGTCAAATGATGGAAAAACCTTGTGAACACACTAGAGGCCACGGTTTTGATCCAATCATCATCAAACTTGCCCAGAATGATCATCTTCACAATATCTTCGTCAAGTTCGAATATGGGTCATGTCGGTTCAAAAAGTAGGTCAGTAGTTCAAATCAGAGAAAAACCTTGTGAACACACTAGAGGCATCAGTTCTGGTTCGATCATCAAACTTGCTCAGAATGATCATCTTGATAATATCTTGGTCACGTTTGAATATGGGTCATGGCAGATCAAAAAGTAGGTCAGTAGGTCAAATCAGAGAAAAACCTTGTGAACACACTAGAGGCCACATTTTTGGTCCAATTATCATCAGACTTGCTCGGAATGATAGTCTTGACAATCTCTCTGTCAAGTTCGAATATGAGTCATTTCAGGCCAAAAAGTAGGTCAGTACGTCAAATCATAGAAAAACCTTGTGAACACACTATAGGCCACAGATTAGGTCCGATCATCCTCACACATGCCCAGAATGATCATCTCGACAATAGCTGAGTCAATTTCGAATATGGGTCATGTCGGTCCAAAAAGTAGGTCAGTAGATAAAATCATAGAAAAAACCCTCTGAACACACTAGATGCCACAGTTTTGGTCTGATCATCATCAAACTGGCTAAAAATGTTCATTTGACAATATCTCAGTGAATTTCGAATATGGGTCATATCTGGCCAGTAAGTAGGTCAGAAGGTCAGACTGTTGAAAAACCTAGTGGACACACGAGAGACCCCAGTTTTGGTCTGATCATCATCAAACTTGCTCAGAATGATCATCTTGACAATATCTGGGTCAAGTTTGAATATGGGTCATGTCGGGTCAAAAAGTAGGTCAGCAGGTCAATATATAGAAATACGTTTTGAACACTCTAAGAGGCCACAGTTTTAGTCAAATCATCATAAAACTTGCTCAGAATGATCATCTGGACAATATCTCAGTTAAGTTCGAATATGGGTCATGTCAAATCAAAAAGTAGAACAGTAGGTCATTTTGTCATAACTTTTGAACTGTTTGAGATAGAGCCTTCATATTTGGCATGTAGGTTCCTTGTGACGAGGGCTTCCCACTCATATAAAGATTTGAGCTTTGACGTTGACCTATGACCTACTTTGTCATAACTTTTGAACCATATGAGATAGAGCCTTCATATTTGGCATGTATGTTCCTTGTGACAAAGTTTTCCCAACCATTCAAAACTTTTGAGCCATGACCTTGACCTTTGACTTACTTTGTCATAACTTTTGGAGCATTTAAGATACAGCCTTCATATTTGGCATATAGGTTCCTTCATAGGAGTGAGTTTTTGAGTTGAAGTCTCACCAACAGCTAAGGTCATACAGTGATGGGACCTCTGTTTAAAGACCAATCTGAAAGTCTGGCGAAGCCTGGGATCGATCCTGCTACCCCTAGTTTACAAGGCAAGTAGCATGACCACTTCAGCATGAAGGCTTCTAAACTTCATTGGAATGTTGTGTAGATGACCCTCTAGGAAAATAGCATAACGATTAACAAATGGTCACAAGAGCTAAAAATAGAAAAAGCATTGTAAATTTGTTTCAAATGCGAACTTTTTCTAAACCATTGTGCCAATTGGATTTAAAAATTCACAGGAATGTTGCCAAGGTGACTCCCTACCAAAAAAGTTAAAACTCATTCCACTCCAATGAACAAGATGGCTGCCAGAGCTTAAACTAAGCAAAGATCTTCAAACAACAATTCCTTCTGTACTCTTGGGCCAATTTCATTCAAACTTCGAAGTAATGTTGCTTAGATGACCCTCTACCAAAAAGGCTAAAACAATCCCGCTCTGATGAAAAAAATGGCTTCAGGAGCTAAAAATAGAAAAATATTGTAAATCTGATTCAAACATGAACCCCTCCTAAACCCTAAGGCCAATTTGATTCAAACTTCACTGGTATGTTGCCTAGGTTACTCCCTACCAAATAAGCTAAAATCCCTCTGCTGATGAACAAGATGGCCACCATAGCTAAAAATAGAATGTACTCAGGACAGTGACACACAGGTGAGCGAACCAGGGCCCTGTGGGCCCTCTTGTTTGGGTGGCTCACCCTTAAATTCCTGTACTGTAAGAAAACAGTGAAGACCCTGATCAGACGCCGCATTCTGCGGCGTCTGATCTGGGTCTACACTGCTTGCCAAGCCAAAACCATGATCCAAGCCCAGATTTTTCAGATAACCCTTTTACGCAACACGCTGAACTAACTCTGCCATTTTCTATAAATAAGTTACATTGATTTCGATAGTCACGTGGACAACAGCACGAATTCAGTTTCTGTCCTTTATAACATCGGTTCGATTGTAAACCAATCGACCCAAAACTAGAACTGTCAGAGAATATGACTGCAATGCTATACCCCGCTTTACCGCATTTTACAGAAATTAGGTACAGCAGGTGATTCTTGCTACATAAACTGGAATATTGGGGTGTTTATTACACAGACCTGTTAACCCGATCGTCATACACAATTATCCAGAAATAATTCTAAACAAAACTAGAAACAGTGATTCTGACCCTAACCTGACCCATATGAAATTTATGTCACGCACATATAACCCTCATTAGGAATGCATATGCAACATTTGAAATCAATCGGTGATTTGTTTGTTTGATTTGAGGTTTAACGTCCCCGTCAACACTGTAAAGGTCATTTTGGAGACGCTTCTTCCAATTTTGTGGGGCTTTTACCCGACATTGAGATGATATGACATCTCAAGCCCTGTCACCCAATGAAACCAAAAGAGTTTACAAGCATGGGCGAACCGACACTTGCACTCCTTTGCCTGGGCAGGATTAGATCCAGTAAGCGGTTTACCAGTACTCCTGAGCGGGTCAGATTCAGCTCTGTGTGGAAGCGTGATGCAGCCCATCTATTTCTTCAAGCCCCGACGGGCGGGGGCCGAAATCAATCGGTGAAGAAATGTAGAAGTTATTCGCATCACAAGATAATTCTATTTATAGCAGCAGTGACTTGACCTTGACCTGACGCCATAAACATCTACACCTCATTTTGAATGCATATGCAAAATTTGAACTCAATCGGCGGAGAAATGTGGAAGTTATTCGCATCACAATATTATTCTATTTTTAGCAACAATTACGAAAACACGCCTATACCAATACATTGATATGAAAATGTACTTACCAATCCCACAGCCCTGGCTTGAGTAAACTCGAAGCACACTGGTAGGCTGCAGAACGGTAAGTGGCGATAGTAGCGTGGTCAGCTCTCCGTGTTCCTCGTGCCCAAAGTTGGTCAGGTGACTATCTTTCGTCAATCTTCGTACGTTTCCGTCTTGGTTTCGTAGTGGATCTTGTTGTTGTTGTCGAATGTGCATATAGCTACAGCCTAACGGCACATCACTCGCCTCCTTTTATGAAGAACCTAGAGGTGGCTAAAGAAAGCTATATGCACATTAGATTATTGTTAAAATTTTAAAGGAATCGAAATGTTTTTTACTACGCCTCCTTTTATGAAAAAGGAGGCTCAATAGAGAACATAGAATTTAGAAATTAGCAAGTGTAACAAACAAGATCTATTAATAAAATTTCTAATAAGCTACAGGTTTCTTAACTTTTAATATAAATGGTTAATGAACTTATCAAAGGTTTTAGAGGAGCTGACCACTATGAATAGCTTGATTAAAGGTAATAAGCATTTATGAAATGGATTTCTATAAATGGCCTGAATAACTTAAGAATGGTGAATGATTTACTGAATAAGCAGTGTGAGACAATCTTGTTATATAAATGCATAGAGAAACCAATTTTGAGGTGATAGTAATTTACAGAACTATACATATCCACTGCACACAAGTTGTCAGTAACAAGGGACTACAAAGTGCTGCACCTGAAGGGACAACATAAAGCAATGTAAGCACTGGAGTCTCGGTTGATTTTAGATATACGACTAGCAATTACAAATAAAGCATTTTAACAGTGTAATGATCAAATATTACTGCTAAATAGAAATAACAAAAATATAATAAAAACTAAAAGAACAATATCCAAGAATCACTGTAATGTGTATGCTTTACATAAACAGAAAGAACAAGCATCTGAATTTTTATCTATATGTGTAATTTGGAAATACTAAAATTTTAGCTTGCTTGTTCTATATAACAAATATTGCTCCCAAGTGTATAGTATGTTCAAATATAAATATAAAACAAACAGAACAGAATCTACCACAATTAACAACTATTTCATATATGGCAAAAATCATACATGTACTACCCATGCACATGCATGAATAAATATCAAACTGGCATTACAAATATCACACATGTACCTTATGCACATGCATGACAAAATATCACACTGGCATTATATAAACATCACACATATACTCTATGCACATGCATGACAAAACATCACACTGGCATTATATATATCACACATGTACTTCGTGCACATGCATGACAAAATATCACTCTGGCGCAATATATACGCTAGCATGACAAAGCACTCGCCATCTCGCAGTCTGACTCGCCGAGCAAAGCGTCGAAGCGTTCTGTCAGACTAAGATGGCAAGTAATAAAATAAATATCACACATGTACCCTTCAAGCACATGCATGACAAAATATCACTCTGGTGTACCATATACACCAGCCTGATAAAACAAATACTCAAAAGACAAGGCAAAGATTAATATGTGGTAGAAACTGTTACAATAAAATATGAACTGTAGTACATGCTTTGTTTACAGGAGGCACATGACAAAAGTGGACATACAAGATAATTTTAGCATACACATTTAAAGTAAAGCCTGGAATAATTTAGAACTAATAACAAATATACTAATTATACTTACGGCCTTTAGATTCTGCTAGAAATAAATTGTTACATTATGAATATATATTTTTAAATGGAAACAGGACCCTTGCGACAAAACATACCCAAGTCTTATTTCCAGATCATGTTCAAATTTAGAGTTAATACTAATCACCGAGCTCTCCAGATCTGACAGTTTATGTACAAATAAGATAGAGAGCAACTGTTTTTGTTTAATACTGAACATTGTTTTATATGAAGTCAAAAAGGGGTGCCAGAATGGAGTAGCCAATGAGGACAAGCCTGGATAGTAGAGCATCGTTTAAACAAATAATCCAGGTGTCATACTCCATTCCCGCTCTCATATCAAATTCTGAGAAGGAGCTCCTCAGAAATGTTGACAGAACAAGTATGCAGTGGAGGGGTTCAAAAACTGAACCTTGACATACAGACAATGATAGAATGTATAAATCTACAGTGTCTTTTAGTACATGCCCTGAACATATCACAGTGCATAAACAGATATATTCAGATTTCTGCAAGGTAGCATGTAACATACAGAAATGTATCAGAATGAAGAGATAGCCAGCACATTGTGTAGTGTTGGAAGGAGCACCTACAGAAAACCAGACAGTCCTGGGAACTAGTCAAATGCTTCATAGGTACCCCATCCAAAGACACAAAGCAATAAAACAGAACAGACATAACTTGAGAATTTAAGGTCTAGGCAATATTAAGGTAATGTCGAGCCAGCCAGTCAACCCAACAGCACTTTTCCTGGGCAAGCTCAGACCTGAGCAGTTAACCAGTACAGTGCATATTTTTACAATAAATGCACTATTCTGCATATGCGGATATATCAGCTGGTCAACATACAAGCTCTACCAGCCTCAATATACACATACACAGAACACTGCTTCCAAATAAACAAACAAATCTACTGCCAAAAATACATAGGTGTGCCATACAATGACTACTAAGTTACTGTACCCTAAGTCCTAACAGAGCCATGAAACAGTTCCACAGAAAAATGATAAGCCTCGAAAGATCAGCATTAAAGCTACAAATGCAAGGGCACACACAAATTTGTTTATCATGCAAAATTAACTGTACTAAGTTCAGCAAGAAAGGGTCGAATAAAGCCAAGCAAGATCTTAAATCTTAGTTTGAGAAAAGAAACCAATATGGATTTTCTACAATACATGGAAAAGATGCATCATTCTACAGAAAATAAAGGTAAAGCACATAGCCATTAATTTTGCCAAGAAGCTCATTTTGATAAAATACTTAGGACAGCGTTGCGTGACCGACGCACATCACGGGGTATACTGAAAAGATAGTATAAGCTAAACGCTACCAGTTACATGTATATAAAGATAATCAAACTATATAACAAGAAATACACCAAGTTTAGCAATGTCATGCAGCTATATATAGATATCCCTTCAAAGTTACAGAACTGCAAATATTTCAAAAACCCTCAGTTCTAGGTCAAACAATACACATATCTCTCCCCCTTTTATAATGAAAAGCTATATTCAAGGCAAAAATGAGCTGACGAAAAATGCAAGGTAGGAAAATGGCTATGACATGCAAGAGAACAGATATAGAGAAAAATATGAAACAGTTGAATAACCATTATCTAAATTGGCGCTTGTGTATACCAAGATGAAAATTGGCGCTTGAATATAACCAAGATGAAAATTTGGCGCTTGAATATTAAACCAAGATGAAAATTGGCGCTTGAATATAAACCAAGATAAAAAAATTGGCGCTTTTATAACCAAGATAAAAAATTGGCGCTTTTGAAACCAAGATAAAAAATTGGCGCTTTTAAAACCAAGATAAAAAATTGGCGCTTTTAAAACCAAGATCAAACGTTGGTGCTCTTATAACCAAGATCAAAAATTGGCGCTCTGTTGAGAAAAAACGTTGTCGACGAGTGAAAAAATAAATCGTCGATATAATTAGACGACAACATCGGTGATAGTATTCGACGCCAAATAAACACAAAAAATGTCTAAATGCAGGTTTTAGTCTGTAAAAGCCATCCGGAACGTAGAAAATTATCGTTACAGGTAACGACAAAATTATACTTTCAAAACGTGAAAGCAAGGGCCATAAATCACTGAATTACCTTGAAATTTTCTGTAAAAACTTCCTTTCACGTATAAAAAATTATTTCTGACACTACTTTCGTTTAAAAAAGCAAACAACATATGAGAAACTGAAATAGCCGAAAGGGTATGTGTGCGAAAGATAGCCGAAATGGTGCATGGACGAAAGTAGAAAATAAAGAAATATTTCCCTAAATATATTAAAAAATTAGGTTTGAAACGGACAGTTAAATAATTATTTTAACATTTTAGAACATATTTCCAAAGATTAAATCAATTTTAGAAACAGATGGCATGGGATTGACATGGTCGTATTTTCCTCGACGGAACAAGCCAGTTCCGTCGAAGGAAATACGAGCATATGCGCCTAAAAATAAATTCTTACCTTATGTAAATTGAATGTGCATCACTCACCCGCGCCAATTCTTTTCTCGCAGCGCCATTGATGTAAAAGTGGTACTTACCAATCCCACAGCCCTGGCTTGAGTAAACTCGAAGCACACTGGTAGGCTGCAGAACGGTAAGTGGCGATAGTAGCGTGGTCAGCTCTCCGTGTTCCTCGTGCCCAAAGTTGGTCAGGTGACTATCTTTCGTCAATCTTCGTACGTTTCCGTCTTGGTGTCGTAGTGGATCTTGTTGTTGTTGTCGAATGTGCATATAGCTACAGCCTAACGGCACATCAACATTGTAACCTTTATCGCCGAAAAAAATGAAAATTTTAAGATGAAAAATTGTGATATTTTTTCTTATTTCTGCTCAAAATATAGATTGTGGGTACTCGTTAGAACCGCCTCATCGAGGCGGTTCTAATAAGTACCCACAGTCTATATTTTAGAACAGAAATAAGAAAAATAAGGTTTACCCCTAAAAGTGGGGTTCGAGGGGGGGGGGCAAAATTATATGGGCGTGTTTTCTTGATGAGTGGCCATTACTTTAACTTGATCCATGTGAAATTTATGTCACGCACATTGACTCCTCATTGTGAATGTATGTGCAAAATTTGAACTCAAATGGTGAAGAAAGAAGAAAAAAAGTTCGCGTCGCAAGACTGCTGTCAAGGATTTCTATTGTATTTTTAGCAACAGTGACCTTGACCTTGACTTGACGCATATAAATTTTATGTCACACACATCTACACCGCATTGTGAATGCATATACAAAATTTGAAGTCAGTCAGTGATGAACTGTGAAAGAAGTTCGCTCATTGATATCTATTATATTTGAGCAATAGTGACCTTGACCCCGACGCAGTTAAACTACATTCGGTGAAATAAGAAAATAATTCGCACCACAAGATTGTTGTCATTGATTTCTACTTTATTTTAGCAACAGCGACCATGACCTTTACTTGACACATATGAAATTTAAGTCACGCACATCTAAAGCATATTGTAAATGCATATGCAAAATTTGAAGTCATGTCGGCGAAGAAATGTGGAAGAAGTTCGCATAACGAGAAAAAATGTGTCACGGACGGGCGGATACACAGATCAACCAACCACTCAAGACTCATTACGCAAACACGCCTACACAAATACATTGCCACCTTTATCGCCGAAAAAAATGAAAATTTTAAGATGAAAAATAGTGATATTTTTCTTATTTCTGCTCAAAATATAGATTGTGGGCACTTGTTAGAACCGCCTCATGAAGGCGGTTCTAACGAGTACCCACACTCTATATTTTAGAGCAGAAATAAGAAAAATAAGGCATACCCCCGGAAACCCAAGTTTCACTATATACAACTGGGGTTCAAGGGGGTCAAAATTATATAGGCTGTTTTCGTGATAAACTCCTATATACCCTTCGCTTCAGACTTCGTTTGCGGGGATATAATTAAACAAGAATACCAGTTTATACCCTTGAAAATGTTTTTGTTATAAAGTGGGATTTGCAAGTTTATTTATTATACTGACTGTTTAATATACAGGTATGTGCATGTAATGGACACCCTGGAAAAGTCCACTTTACACCATGTTATCACGTTTAAGTCACCCCTCTAAAGCCCACTTTATGCAGAGAAAACTGGGGTTTACAGGTGTATACATTTTTTTTTTGCTTATGTCCGCCCTAACGAGCACCCACAACCTATATTCGGAGTATAAATAAGAAAAATTTCACAAATTGTCATCGAAAAAGTAGCCATTTTTGAGAAATGAAAGAATGCACTATGTTACACGGGTGTGTTATCTTGAAGACTGCGAAAAGTGAGGTATACAAAGGTATACATAAGTAGGGCCCCTCACTGAAGGTGTGGGGGCCCTATAGTAATCACTCTGTCCGTCCGTCTGTCTGTCTGTCTGTCTGTCCGTCTGTCCGTCCACAAATTTTTACTCCTCTGATAGCGCTGCCGGGGCCCTAGTCAGTTTCACTGACAGCTCTAGTTTTGCTTGTTTCTGTTCCAAGACTCAGCTTTTAGGAATTACCGCAATGCATAGGCACTTGGCCCGTTGATTTGCCCTTGTGGAATGTGTAACAAGTCAAAATGTGTGTGAAAAATAAATTCTAGGGTCGGCAACAATCTTTCGTGGAGATTGATAATGAAATCTTTTCTACGGTCATGTGCTAAAGGTGTTCTAGCCACTGGCGCCCGGCTATGTCAACATCTTTATACAGTAGAACTTCAATGGCTCGAACCCCTTTTGGACCATGAAAATTTGTTCGAGAAAGGGGTTGTTTAAGCCACTGGGTTTACTTCCAGGAGGCATAACGAGATAGTTTTGGACATCTTTTCGGTGTTCTTTTATGAAAATGTATGTTGTGTGTTCTCATTAGAATCGCCTCATCGAGGCGATTCTAATGAGTATACACAGCATACAGTTGCAAGATAAAAGCATAAATTCTCCTTAATTATCCCCACTATTTCTTATGTAGAGATTTCCCTAGGGTCTCAAGAACGGGTTCGTCTCAGCCATGGGTAAACGAGCCATCGTTGTTCGAGCCATCGAAGTTCTACTGTACCTATAAGCAAATTACATGTACTCGCCTTTGTTCCAGTCCTGAGCCACCGTTCTTCTAACAATGCTTCTTCCTCTTGTGCCTTGCCATATTTATCGTTTCTGTCCAATATCCGCCTGCCATGATGACCTCTTAAGTCACGTACACTGTAAAAAATTAATGGAAACATTACACCAAATTTGGTGGCAGCTGAGCTGCCACCAGTTTTGGTGTAAGTTATGTCCATTGTATGTTCGATAACATTTCACCGAATAACCGGCTATTGATCCAGATAAATGGTGTAATTACTCACCTGAAAATCGACAGAAAGTTTACACCATAGTGTAACTGATCTACATTACAGGTGTAAATGTGCCATCATATTTTGAAGGAAACGTTTCCGGGTGTAATGTTTCCTTCATTCAATCGGTGTAACATTACACCAATGATTAAGACTGGCTACACCACAGCGTACAGTTGTATAGTGTGATTATTTATTTAATTTTTCATTGGCATAGAACTTGTCATACTCTAATACCACTTTCTTAAGGTACCTTTGATACACTTCTTATAGGGTATCAGTTACCATTTTTCAATGGTAATGTTAGAGCTTTCGTAAAATGCTAATGTAAAAATCTGCTTTTTCCATTAGATTTTGCAGAAATTCTTTATTAAACAGAAATTGTGTTTATACTGAAATGAAGTTTACCTTATTTTAATCTTATTTAGCAGGATTTTCATTATTCATGAAACAACCCTATAATCATTATTAATAATTATAAAATGTGTATGATATTTATGCCGTTTTGAGCTATATGACACGAACGAGGAACAAAATAACATAATGTCGTACATATAGCGCATCTTATACGGCTAGTTACACCATTCGACAAAAAACGTTAACTTACATTACGATGAAACAAAACACCAGTATTTGTGCAGAAAAGCACCGATAAGCCGGAGAGATAACGCTTTCAGAGTGTAATTACTTTTTTACACCGAACATAACAAAATATTATCCATCATTTGAAGAAATATTACAACGATACTTGGTTACACTGGAAAAAGTGTATTGTTCACAGTTACACCGCCCTTCAAAAAATGTTACCCTGTGGTATGACTAAAATTACCCTATTTAGTAGCAAACCTTACACCATAAATAGTGTAATTATTTCAAACACCAATTGATACGAAACGTAATACGTGTTCTACAGAATCGATACACTAAACACCAAATTTGCAGCGCTACACCAAAATTTGAGTAAACTATACAAGTTATCAGTGTATTGTTACTCAAAGTTACATGCTACACCCAAAATGGTGTATGGTTCGAATTCACACGAGTTTTAGTGTAAACTTTACTCTGTCTTTAGGTATAATAAACACTGATTTTTTACAGTGTAGATACCCACTGACTCCGTATTTATCTCTAGTTGCCACAGCGCCTTGTGCTGCAGTGAGAGACAGGAAAACGTTATCATGTTAACAAGTCCGTGAAATTTACATGTGATTTAATGGCGTCCAACATGGTGTCAGAAATGACAAATATTCGGTACAAATTTAACATAATTATTTCTTATTTCTGTTTTAAACATAGATTGTGAGTGCTCGTTAGAACCGCCTCAATACGAAACCCACAACCTATTTGTTGGAGCAAAAATTAGGCAGATGAGGTATACCCTCGTTAAAGCCAGTTTTCGCTGTATAAAGTGGGGTTTAGAAGGGTCTTCGTTTCTCGGACTTCTTATCGTGATGTGAACACCATTCAAAGCCCATTTTATATGGGCCCCGTCAAGCGATTTTGGTACTTATTGCCTATGCGAGCAGCGAAGATTCAGGCGAGCCTGCGCATCCGCGCAGTCTCGCCAGAACCTTCGCTGCTCGCTAATATAAGCAGTGAATCAAGAGGAACCTTCAGACAGAAAGCCATAACCCTGGCCCCTCTGAATGGCTGGGCATGCGCAGTTAAAATTTGTCATGACGGAATGCTCGAAGACACAAATTCGCTTGGCGGGGCTCATATACTGAAATGAGAGGACTAAGGGCGTGGGTTGTAAGGAAATCAATTGAAGCCTTTCCCCTCCAACCACCAGTAAAACATTCAAGGCGGTGCTTCTGTTGTGTACCACGATTTCTCAATGAATAAAAAATGATAATCAACTCTGGCTTAGGAAGATTTATTTCCTCTTTAAGGAAACATTTCCCTGTAGCCGGTCTAATCGTTATCTTTAGCCGTGGGAGAGTTAAACTGACTTCACTTCAGGGCCTCAGAAGATGTCAACAATGTTCAGAATGTAAGACGTAAGATTCGGAGGCTGTGTTGAAATAAAGATTATATGGACATAGCCACTGAATTAGGCGTGCGTTTTGTTACTCGCATTTTCTTAGGCGATTTTCATTCAAAGATGGATACAGGTACATTTATACTAACAGTATTTAATATTTAGATTAAAACTCAATTAAAACTGGTTTTATGTCAATAATTGTTACGTAATGGCATGTGCATTGGATCCGTAAATTATTGGATGATAGCCATTTAGTGGCCGTGGTTTAGAATGCATGAAAGTTAATTAGCATATTTCCTGGTGGTTTTGTAAGTTAATGTTGGATTTAAACGATAATTAGAATTCATTTGTCCTAAATTAATCTTACTGTATCGTTGAGGAGGTACTAAGTTCCCACGATTCATTTATGAGCAGAAATATGAAAAAAAAAGAGAATTTTCTATCTGAAAATCTTCATTTTTGGTGATAAAATTTTCAAAATATTTGAATAGGCGTGTTTTCGAAATGCACTTTCATTTCACACGCTGTCAAAACTGGCATTTTTCTGGTAAAAAAAAAGTACATTTTTTTATTTCTACTGCAAACAAATATTGTGGGTGCTCATTGAGGCGTTCCAAACGAGTACCCACAATCTTATTGTTTCAGTATTTCAGGCAATAAAAACAGTAAACCACTGTAAACTCCAGTTTTCTCTCCATAACCTACGTACCAACAATCTATGTTTTTTCTTGAGGAAGAAAAAACAAAATAAAAACAAAAACAACAACCAGAACAAAAAACAACAATGTTACATGTAAAAAGTCCAGTTTTTCCCTCTTTTAAGTGGGATTACGGGCCGGGATTTCAAGGTTTTTCATTCCTTGGACTTATTAGTAAAACTTTTTTACATCACGTGAACAAGTCCGTAAAATGAACACCTCCTTACACCCTACTTTGTATAGGGAAAACTGGGGTTTACGGGGGTTAACATTATTTTTTCTTATTTTTACTCCAAGACATAGGTTGTGGGTACTCGTTAGAACTGCCTCAATGAGGCGGTTCTAACGAGCACCCATGACCTATGTTTGCAGTATAAATAAGAAAAATGTCATGCCCTAAGCGATTAAGTATCCTTATAAGCTCAGCATTTCCAGTTAATGATTTAACTGCGAATGGTAATAGCACATGTTTAGGTGTCTTAATTAAGACCACAGATATTGCATATATGAAGTCTTGAGCGAAGGAGTTAACAAGTCTTTTTATCCTTTCGGAAGGATCACTTGGTTTTGCTTCACCAGTGAGGAGAATTGTGAGGAAGTTTTTAACCATATGTGAATTTATTTCATAGCCTTCCAAATCATCAACTGAGGGTGGCCAGTTAGATCCACTTTCATTTTCTTTGAGGTCTGCTCTAAGAACTTGTGCAGCTTTTTTACAATCACATCACAATCAGTCAAATCTTTCCGTTTGAATTCTTCAATCTCCTTAACTAGTAACTGATTTTCCGTAGCCAAGTCATAAACTGTTACATTGTCAGGCATAACTAGCAATCTACCATTCCTATCTGGAAAGATGCTCAGCGAACTACCAAATTGAGACCACAGATATTGCATATATGAAGTCTTGAGCGAAGGAGTTAACAAGTCTTTTTATCCTTTCGGAAGGATCACTTGGTTTTGCTCCACCAGTGAGGAGAATTGTGAGGAAGTTTTTAACCATATGTGAATTTATTTCATAGCCTTCCAAATCATCAACTGAGGGTGGCCAGTTAGATCCACTTTCATTTTCTTTGAGGTCTGCTCTAAGAACTTGTGCAGCTTTTTTACAATCACATCACAATCAGTCAAATCTTTCCGTTTGAATTCTTCAATCTCCTTAACTAGTAACTGATTTTCCGTAGCCAAGTCATAAACTGTTACATTGTCAGGTATAACTAGCAATCTACCATTCCTATCTGGAAAGATGCTCAGCGAACTACCAAACTCTGTTTCTAATTTTCTTCTAAAATGTGTCTGAGTTGAGCGTTTAATTTCTGATACACCTTTGGATCTCATAGTACTGACAAGCTTTTCCACCAGTTTACTCATTCTTACTACACTATGCCGCTGAAACATATCGTTACGCATCTCGTCAATTAAACTTGAATATGATTCAGATTCTTTTTCATCATATGATCTAGCTTGGTCATCCATAACAGCCTCTGTTTCTTTTTCTTTTTGTTCACTGTCACGATATAGGCAAGCTGTAAAATTCTTGTAGCAGCTCCAATGATACTGTCCTTCTGCTGCCACAAGTTCTCTACTCGTCTATGCAGGAATTTTCTGGTCTTTCTTAAGCAAAGCCGCTTTTCTTATTGCCTGATCACCTCGCAATTCAACACATTTTTTTAATTGTTCTTTAGATCGGGTACCTTTTTGTACTTTGTTGTCTTTTCACAAAAAAAAAAAATACATATTTCTCCATACACTCTTGAGGTTCCTGTGATCTTTGACATTTCTGTGACTGATGATCTTCTAGTGTATGATTAGCTCACCTGAGCCGAAGGCTCATGTGAGGTATTAGTATACCACGAGCCGGCGTCCGTCGTCCGTCGTCCGTCGTCCACACTTTCAACGAAGTATATCTCTGGAACCAGTGGGCCGGCCTTGATCAAATTTCATATGAACCATCATCAGGTAGGGGGAAAGGCTGTATTAGGTTTTCGTGCAGATCAAATGAGAACTCTGGTTGCCACAGCAACAAAGAGCTCCCATAGGCTTAACATAGGAAAAAGCTTGTCATCACTCTAGCTCCGTCAATTTTTTTCTGATCGACTTCATTCTTGCAGATAACGAGGACAGGCATGAAATCTCGATCAAGTTCGATTTTGGGCTGAATCGGATTATTCACTCAGGAGTTACGTGCCCTTGAGCGTTGAAAAAATTGCCTATTGACTTAACATGGGGAGAATGTTGTCATCACCGTAGCTGCTTCAATTATTTTCAGATTGGCTTTATTCTTGCAGATAACCAGCACAGCCATGAAATCTCGGTCAAGTTCGATAACTGGCAGAATCGGATCATTCACTTAGGAGTTACCTGCCCTTGTGTGTTTTTGCATTAGGGTTAATGGGAATTTCAAAAATGTATATCTTAAAGACTACTTGGCCAACTTTGATCAAATTTCATGTGTCGCATTATTGGGCAAGTGGAAAGGCTTCATTAGATTTTTAGGCAGATCTGAGTGGAACTCTGGTTGCCATGGCAACATCTAGCTCCCATAGACTTCACATAGGAAAATGCTTGTCATCACTCTAGCTCCGTCAATTTTTTTCTGATCGACTTCATTCTTGCAGATAACCAGTACAGGCATAAAATCTCGGTCAAGTTCGATTTTAGGCCGAATCAGCTAATTCACTCAAGAGTTACGTCCCCTTGAGCGCCCGAAAAATTGCCTATCGACTTAACATTGGGAAAATGTTGTCATCACTGTAGCTGCTCCAATTTTGTTCGGATTGGCTTCATTCTTACAGATAACCAGCACAGCCATGAAATCTCGGTCAAGTTCGATAATTGGCAGAATCGGATCATACACTTAGGAGTTACCTGCCCTTGTGCATTTTTGCATAAGGGTTAATTTGAATTTCAAAAATGTATATCTTGAAGACTACTTGGCCGACTTTGATCAAATTTCATGTGTAACATTATTGGGCAAGTGGAAAGACTGCATAAGGTTTTCATGCAGATCTCAGTGGAACTCTGGTTACCATGGCAACATATAGCTCCCATAGACTTAGGAAAAAGCTTGTCATCACTCTAGCTCCGTCAATTTTTTTCTGATCGACTTTATTCTTGCAGATAATAAGGACAGGCATAAAATCTCGGTTAAGTTCGATTTTGGGCAGAATCGGAATATTGACCTCGGAGTTACGTGACCTTGAGCGACAAAAAATTTGCCCATAGACTTAACATAGGGAAAATGTTGTGACTACGATAGCGACTTGAATTTTTTTTCAGATCAACTTCAAAATTGCAGGTAACGAGGACAGACATAAAATCACGGTTAAGTTCGATTTTGGGCCGAATCGGATTATTTGCCTTGGAGTTACCTGCCCTTGAGCATGAAAAAATACGTTGTGACCACGATAGCAACTTTATTTTTATTCAGATCAGCTTCAAACTTGCAGGTAACGAGGACAGGCATAAAATCCCGGTTAAGTTCGATTTTGGGCCGATTTGGAATATTGACCTCGGAGTTTCGTGACCTTGAGCGACAAAAAATTTGCCCATAGACTTAACATAGGGAAAATGTTGTGACTACGATAGCGACTTGAATTTTTTCAGATCAGCTTCAAACTTGCAGGTAACGAGGACAGACATAAAATCTCGGTTAAGTTAGATTTTGGGCCGAATCGGATTATTTGCCTTGGAGTTACCTGCCCTTGAGCATAAAAAAATACGTTGTGACCACGATAGCAACTTTATTTTTATTCAGATCAGCTTCAAACTTGCAGGTAACGTGGACAGGCATAAAATCTCAGTTAAGTTCGAATCGGAATATTGACCTCGGAGTTACATGACCTTGAGCGACAAAACATTTGCCCATAGACTTTACATAGGGAAAATGTTGTGACGACGATAGCGACTTGAATTTTTTCAGATCAGCTTCAAACTTGCAGGTAACGAGGACAGACATAAAATCTCAGTTAAGTTCGATTTTGGGCCGAATCGGATTATTCGCCTTGGAGTTACCTGCCCTTGAGCATAAAAAAATACGTTGTGACCACGATAGCAACTTTATTTTTATTCATATCAGCTTCAAACTTGCAGGTAACGAGGACAGGCATAAAATCTCGGTTAAGTTCAATTTTTGGCCGAATCGGAATATTGACCTCGGAGTTACGTGACCTTGAGCGACAAAAAATTTGTCCATAGACTTAATTAGGGAAAATGTTGCGACTACGATAGCGACTTGAATTTTTTTTTCAGATCAGCTTCAAACTTGCAGGTAACGAGGACAGACATAAAATCTCGGTTAAGTTCGATTTTGGGCCGAATCGGAATATTTGCCTTGGAGTTACCTGCCCTTGAGCATAAAAAAATACGTTGTGACCACGATAGCAACTTTATTTTATTCATATCAGCTTCAAACTTGCAGGTAACGAGGACAGGCATAAAATCTCGGTTAAGTTCGATTTGGGGCCGAATCGGAATATTGACCTCGGAGTTACGTGACCTTGAGAGACAAAAATATTTGCCCATAGACTTAACGTAGGGAAAATGTTGTGACAGAAATAGCGACTTGAATTTTTAGCTCACCTGAGCCAAAGGCTCCAGTGAGCTGATAGTATACCAAGGCTCCGGAGTCCGTCGTCTGTCGTCCGTCCATCCGTCGTCCACACTTTCAATGAAGCATATCTCAGAAGGCAGTCGACCAATCTTGTTTAAATTTTATGTGTAGCACCATTGGGCAAGGGGAAAGGCTGCATTAGGTTTTGGAGCTAGTCTGGTTCATTTGTTCCTTCATTATTCTTTCTCTCCATATAGAGATAATAGACCAATGTTAAATTTTTAATCAAAGATTTCTCAGGAACTATAAAAGCTAGAAGCATCAAACTTGGTATTCAATAGAATAATGATGACTTATTTTGTGTAAGAGACATTGGGCTTTCTCAGCTTATTTGTTCATCTGGTCTTTCAGTCTTCTTTCTATCCATTTTGAACAATGTTAAATTTTCGTCAAAGATTTCTCAGGAACTATAGAAGCTAGAAGTCTCAAACTTGGAATACAATGCAATAATGATGACTTATATCCTGTAAGGGTCAATGGGCTGGATTCTATTAGCAGATTTAGTAGTCAAGTCTGTGAATTTTTAAAACTTAAGTTCCTCAGGTGAGCGGTTTAGGCTCATTGAGCCTCTTGTTTAAACTTTGAAGGACTGTCACGTACAGTTTCTTTTGACTCTTTGGAAATAGCTTGCAGGTCACGTTTCATTGTGAACAAGCTTCTGCAGTCTCTATGATATTGAATATCTGGAACTTCATGCTCTTTCATGCCAGATGCTATGTCAGTCAATGCAGTGTATTGTCTAATTTCTGCAGCTTTCAACAGAGTACTCCAGGATTTAAAATCTTTTAGAGATATTAGATCAACATCATCTCTCACACTCTCATGGTGTATTCTGCAGCCTTTGTCTTTGACACTTTTAGTACCTTCTTCCAGGTTATCAGGATCAGCAGGTAACCGTTTCCTTTTACGACTTGGCCCAGGCAAATCTTCATCTGTGTCTTCATCCATTTCTGCTGCAACGCTTATGTGGTTAACACAACACCTAGGATTAGATGTTCTACATCTATGATAAGGAGTTAGTATTAGTTATCTACTTCTCTAAATAGCCTTAACCGGTGAACACTAGAGTTTATTATTGTTATGGTTAATAACCGCCACCTTTGACTCGAGATGCAGCTACCAAAGAGATTACATCTGCATGATCTGAAAAAAAGAAAAGAAAAGAGATAAGTTGGCTTAGTTTAGGGACTTGGAAAGAACGACATTTTTATTTAATTTAGAAAAAAAAAAAACATAGTAAGTCACTTAACTACGATTTTTAGTCTAGTACGTACATCTGCACCTATATGCCTGGAATATGTCAATAAAGACCAACCTAAGAAGTTGTCAAGCTTTATAAGAAAAGAGAATTAATTTCGTTGTAAACAAGAAGTTGTCAAACTAAAATTGGCTGTGGTTGCATTAGTTTCAGTTGAAAGTCACACTGTGTAAATTGTTATGTTCTTCATAGTATAAACCCACCACAGAATAGTTACAAAAATGGTTACCTTGGGCAACAAAATCAAGATGAACAAAAGGACAAGTGGGCAGACAAATAACAGAACAAACCCTATAGTGATCAAGACAAGATCGGAGAGTCTATAAAATATATGTTAGATTCCGAATATAGGTGCCTTTCGATAACTAGTTCACTTCAAATTTCATTTAAGCTGTTTCCTTGTTTTGTTTATACACTTTCGATTTAATTATAGATAGTGCTGTGATTGGTAGACTTTTATATTTAAAGAATGTGCAATGTTTTAGGCGTTTGGAGTATATACACTTTGTTCACTTGCCGAAATATAGTGCCTGTTGAAATCATCGTTTTTCTGAACATAAGCTACCTATTTGATATTGCTGTCATACTGAAATTATCTTTATACATATCATACTTCTCGAATATATTAAAAAGATTTATTCACACCAACTGGTAACAATCAGTTACCGGGCTCACGGCCTAGAAGACAAGACGCTGGCTGAGCGAATACGGACACTTCCGCGAACAGGGGATAACGATCGTGAGCATCCTTACAGCGGTTGGGATGGCAATCTCGACCCAAGTGTTTGCGCTCACCGGCGGCGGGAGTGTACCGGCTCCGGCTCCAAAGCCACCCGGCAAGGGCGGGGTCAAGGAGTGGGTAAAAAGCACCTACAGTCCCTCGGGCGTGCCCTGGCCAATTTGGCCGACAAGCCCGCGGCTGCCCTGCCCGGAATCATCAGGTCCATCGTCTCTTGGTTCTTGAGCACGCTAGGGAAGGCCGCTTCATGGCTCGTAGATTATTTGTGGGCCTTGGTCATCGGCATGGGGGCCCTTCTTCTCGTGGCTGCACGGGACTGGCTAGCGCGCGACCAACCAAAACACCACTGAGCCAACCTCGATACCTGCGATTGTGAGAGCTGTTTTTTCTTCTTCATGGTCGAGACCGGATTTCCAGTCTGCTGATGCGACTACCGTGGCAGACGTAGGCGACCCTTCAGGAGGTGGCCCTGCGAGTACTCGCGGGTCGGTCCCGGCTGGTTTGGCAGTTTTCCCTTGGAATGTCCTGTCGCTGCCAGCACTGTTTGCGCTGATCGGTGCTGCCTTGTTTATTTCAGGGTTATCGCCGATGACAGCGTCTGACCCCGCAATTTGGATTTGGTTATTATAACCTTGGACATTGCCGGGATGGAGTGCCGTTTCGCTCGGCATCAAGTAGAGCCCTTTTCCACAGACGTAATCCAGTGGCTTGGATGCATATCGCAACGTCTTATGATAGTGATCGATGCTGCTGGGGATGTCGACGGGTGAGGCGATGGCGTCTTCGAGATCCGCCGTTAACTCCTTTTGGGCGTCGAACCCCGTCCCGACTTTGAGAATGTTGGAACGGGTCTGAGCTTGCGCTCCCAAGATTGCCCAAACGTAAGTCCAAATCGAATCGTTGAGGCGCTCGACACCCGCTTGCGTGAAACCTTCTGATTTATCGAGAATGAACATTGTCCACGCCTTTGAAATACCCACATTATGGTGTATGGCATCCTTCGGGTGAAAGAAGTGGCCATAGGGGCTGTGATCACTGCGGTATTCCCCCGAAGGGGTCATGAACATAATAAAAGATCCGAGGCCTTGTCACCCGTAGTCCAGCTTTTGCCTCCAATCCGTAGAAGGCGAAACGGCGAACTCCTCACAAAGCCGCTTGTAGGCTCTGGAGTCATATTGGTTATCGTTCCATGAATAGGACTCGTACCCAGGGAGGGCGACTTTTAGCTCCTCAAGCATACGCCTCGTCGTATAATAGATATGAAAGCAATACAGGCTTGCAGGAAGGGGCTCCTCCGTTTGGTGATGGTCCTGAAATGAAACACCACATCCGGCGGTTGCGCACCAAACCGCAAAGTTCAGCTGGCTCTGCCACCAGCTGAAGTGGTCGTGTTGCCAGTTGTCCCACGCCTTGTTTGCCATAGCCACGTTCCCGGTAAGCAGAGGGTTTTGATATATGTACTAGGCAAGGCAGTGACCTCCCTTATCGTCGACCATTATGATTAGGGTTGGCGCCCCTGCCGCTGATTCCTTAAAGTCGAATTGGCAGCCTGCCCGATATTTTGCCGAGCTATTAAATGTAAACGCCTTTGTATCCATACCTATTTTGGTGATTATCATGTACATCACACTCACTGACGTTCAAAATGATGTGCCAATCAATCTTGCCAGGACCCTGTCTGCGGGTGAGCGAGAGATTGCTCTCTGCGAGTTGACGTATTATCACTGGTGGTACAACATATGCATGGCGAAAATGAACAATAAGGTTTCAAATAACAAGACTGAAAAAATAATACCTGACGGGTATTATAACGTCTGTGAGTTGAACGTAAAGGTGTTTCAACGGTTGAACGCCAATCTCACTCTAGATGAACCCTCTGGTCTGCAACTAGCGGTCAAGCCCGGAGAAGTTATAACAATGAATCGCGAATTTGCTAATATCTTAGGCTTTTCCGACAATACTTTCAAACCCCCTCCCTTGACGCTGATCAATAACAATTGCCATTACTTGGAAGGAGTCCGCAACAAGACGTTCACTGCAAATGAGCCACACAAGCTGGCCGTCCATCGTGAGGTGTACTTTCATCTTGTTGAATTAAGTACTTCAGACAATCTGCATAACGGTCGCCTCTCTACTCTGCTTAGATCTGTCCCTTTCGAGAACGAGAAGTGTGGAGCTGGTAGAACTGAATCATTCCGTCTTACAGTACAAGAGGTTGTCGTCAGGGCCTGTTTCACAGCTAGCTATCTCACTTAGAGATACCAACGGGGAGATGTTACCATTCGAGTATATGAGCGCAAATAAAAATCAAAAATGAGTTCCTTTAAGCGCAATGAAAACATTCATAAGAAAGAAGTTGGGTCATACTACGTAGTTTCGGCTAATAAAGCCTCATCAGTGACCCTGTAATGATCTGGCAAAGAAAGCCAGAGGAAACACACTGCAATTTTGCGAATTTCGCATAGGCAGTCGATACAAACACTGATATAAATCAAAATGGGATCCAAACAACCAAAACCCGCCCAGAACACGAGTCCAAACCAATAATTTATTTCTAATTTCTCAGAATATTCACGCTGATCTCAAAGGACCAAAAGTAAAATACAAACTGCAACCCTACATATAAGGAATGGTTGACGCAAGCGGCCCCGGTGGGGTCAGAAAATGCCCTGGGGTGGCTTTGGCTGATCTTGGTGACACTGAGGGGTTCGATAAGGACTGGAAGGAACAAAGATTGTATGCCTTCCAGCTCTATGATGGGGTCTACAAAAGAAAAGAGGTCGCCCAAGCGGGGTCATTGGCATTCGGTGATCTCAGCGACATAGATACCTCACATGCCCTTCCAAAGCGGGTTCATACGCTGGCCTTCACTGGGAGCAAGTGGGTTGCTTTTGCGGACCCCGTCCAACAAACAGGGTGGCTTATTGACATACAAATCTCGTCTCCGTACGTTGTGACTGGAAAGCAGCACAAAGTTAGGAAGGTAGTGAATAGTGGCACTCGTCTGTGCTCGTATATCCCCGGGACGAAGAACATGGTCGTTTCCGAAGATAACGTGCTAAAGACAAGCAACAACCGGCAGGGAATCCTGAAAATAGTCTTCGAATTCCCCCCAGCGGGAATCATTGGTATGGACTTGCCAACATCTTCGATCGTCCTTGATCTAATTCTCGGAGATAGACCCGACGACTTTGTTGATGTGTAACCCGGCTTCAAGCTCAAGTGGAGTCAAAAAAATGCTATTAAAGAAGTTGGGATTTATATACAAGTACAAGAAACGCCTTGAGTGCAGTTCACTCTTGAAGGAATCCAACACCAAGTTGAATAACGTCATTTAGACCTACATAATATTTTAATAGGCCCAGTGTCTCTCAAAAGGCTGCGATTTACGCCCGGTGCGCTCACAACAGACCAAGCTTTAGGCGATATTAGCCAGTAGTCTATTTAAACCCACCAGCTCAAGGGGTAGAACACGAGGGGCCTCTACCCAGGACTTGAAACCGGAGACAAACACCGCCTTCAGCATGTGGCCGAGGTCAAATTTCGTCTCGAAAAAGAACGAGACTTCAGAGCCTCGCTGTACAAGAAATACAGACGTGGGGCTAATGTTGTTGATGGGATTGATACCACGCTTACTGCGACTAGCGTATGGCTGGCTGCTTCTGGGGTCGGGCTCTTGTCAACTATCATCGCTACGCCTGTCGCCATTGGCCTTGGAGCTGGGGTGATTGTGTGTGGGTTGCTGGGTGTTGGCGGGAAATGTATTGGACGAAAACTCCAAACAAAAGCCAAAAACACGACGAGATACGTATCTTGGCTGAGTCGAAGCTAAACTCAATCGCCGACCGCATTTCTATCTCGCTGAACGACGATAATATATCTGAAACAGAATTTCGCCTGATTCTGTGTGAAATCGACAAGTTCAATCGGATGAAAGAAGAAATTCGTCAGCGCCAGAAACATACTGTTGGTTTGTCGGAGGAGGAAAAAAAGAAGTTGTTTCAACGTGCGAGAGACGGGGCGTTAATGACGGTCCGTACCAAGCTGTTGGAAGAGTTGGACAAAGCTTGTCACAGTGGCACCTGAATATTTCTTGCTGGCGAGCTTAAAAGAGTGCAGGCTGCCTAGACAATTTCTCAGCAGTTGTTTTCGTTAGAGACTTACGAGCATAGCAATGCTAACAAAGCAACAATAAATACATGGATCGGCGCCTTGCGGATATTTATTACAGCCCTTAGGGTTACTGGAGGGGTCTTGAGGTCATAAAGAAGCTGCTTCTGCGGCTAAGACCTCAGAAGATGTGTCCCGAGCTTGGTTGGAGAAGCAGGCCATCTGGCAGATCTACCTCGCCGCCCCGCAGCACGTTCCACGACCCAAATTCAACATCACCAAGCCGTACGAGGGTCCATCAAGCTGACCTGCTCTTTCTGCCACACGACCGTGTTCGCAAGCGCACGTACAAATGCGCCCTTACCGTGGTTGATGTAGCCTCACGCTTCAAAGAAGCTGAGCCTCTGGTCACTAAAGAAGCTAAAGAGGTTGCTGAAGCTTGGTCTCGTATCTACAGGCGAGGCCCGTTGAGGTGGCCCAAATTGCTCCAGGTCGACCCCGGTCGTGAGTTCATGGGCTGTGTCAGCCAGCTGTTGGCAAAGCACTCTGTCCAGGTTTGGCGCGGTCGGGTTGACATCCATCGGGACCAGGGCATTGTTGAGCGCTTCAATCGTACCTTGGCTGAGCGGCTCTTTGGGCAACAGTACGCTCAGGAGATGCGATTCACTTCTGGTCAGCGGTCTACAGAGTGGGTGAAAAGCTTGCCTGCCGTTGTGACAGCCTTGAATGGTCAGGTCACCCGACTGACCGGCAAAAAGTCCTCTGAGGCCATAAGGGTGCGATCAGTGACACAAAAGCCCTCCTCTGTAGTTCCTGGTCGTCCTGTTGGTCTCGAGGAGACAATAATCCCCTCCGGCGTCGGCGTTCGTTATTTGTACCAGCCTGGCGAACTTGAAGGGGAAGCCGGCGTTCGACTGATCCCTTTGGTCCCTGGATGTGCACCGGCTCGGGCGCACAGTGACCAAGCCCAACGAGCCCGTGGTGAATTACTTGCAGGATGGACCTCAGCACGGTTTTGTGCACGAAGAACTTCTTGTTGTGCCTCGCGACACTCAGGGGTTCTCAAGCGCTGAGCTCGAATCCTTCCACCGGGGTGACAATTTATCCGTTTGGTTAACGTCCTACTTCAGTGGTCCTTGGTCTCTGAACTTTTGTCTGCAGTAACTCGAGGTTCTGGGGGGGGGGTCTGTAGTTGCCGGCGTAGCGAACACCCCACAGACAATTGCTATGGAGAGAGACAAGTATACCAATCTTTCAGCCATATCCACCAGTTTCTCTACTACCGATGGGTTTGGCGGCTCGACCTCATATCCGTCTATAGCGGAAGACACACCCACCAACACATCTGCGGCCTGCTCTGTGAGAGATTCGAGCGACTTTAGGTTGTCGTACAGCAGGGTATATAAGGTTCCGATGGATTTTCCAATATTCTCGGAGATCACATAGCCTCCGCTCGCCTCCTTGCGCCGCTTCAGAGAGGCAATTTTCTCCGTCAACGAAATCGACACCGTCTCTGTGGTGGTTTCAAACCGACTCAGGCTTTTCTTTAGGAGCTCATAGAATTCGTTGATGGTCGGCCCGTTTGCCGACTTGGCTTGGCCGATGCTATCGCGTAGCAACAATCGTAGATCGTCGACGACGCTATCCTCTCTTTCTGCCTTCTCTGTTGCGGCATTGGGTGGTGTCTCCTCCTCCTCTGTTGCGGCATTGGGTGTCTCCTCCTCTGCCCAGATCACCTGAACCCTCGCAGCGCCGACGCCGAACTGCTTCTTCACCCTACTCACAGGCGCCTTACCTCGCAGGGCCTTGATTTCCTGGATCTCCTCCTGGGTTAGAACTCTCTTGGGAGCCATCGTTTATCCTATGATTTCAGAGTTCTTTAGATGGACCGCCCCAGTTCCTCAACGAACGCGTCCATCTCTTTTTGTGTGATGTAATCTTTGTAACCATAAGCCTGTGTGTCAACTCCGTTTTCTGCTATCCACGCTTGGAATCGAAGGGCGACAGCGACACCTTGTTGAGATGCTGCCCGTAGATGCGATGGCACTCTGACCTAAGAACATCCATGCCATGGCGGAAGGTTTGCTGCACAAAGAGAGCCTCTTTGAACTGCTCATGCCTGATGCGCTTCTTGACAGTTTCTTTTCTCACACCCTTGACCTTCTTGATGTTCTTTCCAGATGCCTGGAGGATGGAGTACATCTTCGGCCACAGGCCCACATATTCGGGGATTGACTGCCCGGCGCACTCGTCCTTCATCTTTCCGAGAACCTTTTTGTTCTCTGTGCTGTGCAGCGGGTGGTCTTTCGGGTAGTCGGAAGTGTCGTAGATATCCTGGTGTTTGGCCATGTCCTCGTTGACATCCTCTGTCTCGATTTTCAGGAGCAGGCTGTCGGTGTCCGTGTAGAGGAGCTGGCAGCGGTCTTCGTACTGCCTCTGGAGCCGTTTGTAATAGAAATCGTACATCAGGGTTTTTGAAAGGTCCAGAATGCTCATACCTACGTAAATCGGGCGATTGAGCACTAGACGGCTCTTTTGCATCTGGACTGCTGCAAGATCATCGTCGAAGATGTTGGCTCTGGCAAAGGCTGGGCTGGCGATGAGACGCCTGAATTTATCTTCCTTGTTGGCGCGGACCAGCTTGACGTCGACACGCCTGAGGAGGTTCTCCATCGTCTTGCCGAAGACTGAATTGTTCATGAGCTTCTAGAGATCCTTCTCAAAGTCACTGGTGGCCTTCTTCCGGAGCTCAGTATTCATCCGGATGTAGGGCTCCATCCAGGGAATCTGCTGGAACCTGAGGGCCCGATGAATCTTGGTCAGACGCATACCCAGAGAAATGTATAACTGGAGATTCCGATAGTGGAGCACGTAACGGTCCTTGTCGCGGAGGTTGGGTACCAGCTTCTCGACCTCTGTAGGTGCTCCCCCCAAAGCTCCATCGAGAAGTTCGCACTGGTACTCCGACATCCACGCCTTCTTGACCACTAGGCGCTCTGGTGCTAGCGGGTAGGCGTTGTGTGCCTAGTGCAGCTCTGCTGGATATTCCACATCTACCTCTAGGATATTGCCCTCTTCGTTGTCTGCGTGTAGTTCTGCAATGGTTTCTGCAAGTCCCGATGCATCGACCCACTGGAAGTCTCTGATGGGAAGGGCCTGGCTCATAGCCTATCCATAGAGATTGTTCGCATCGAGATATAAGATATGGCTACTGGGTTTTTCTGGGTCATAATCCTCGACCTGAGGATTGTTGGCTTTGGCATACCGTTTTGATACCATCGAGATACCTTCGTGCATCCCCTTCTCGGCAAACAGGTGTTGGTCGTAGTCTGTAAGCAGCTCGAGCTCCACTCCTGTCTTTTTAGGAGGGCGTCTCATGAAAGCCCGGGACTTGTGTAGTAGTGCGCTGGGTCTAAGCCATACTGCGCCAGGGATGTCTTTCGGAATTCCTCAAAGACATCTGCCAGCAGGAGAACATCTGTGCCATTGTAGAGGTCGTGGTAGTCCCCCAGGGTCTTACACCCACAGACCTCCCAAACGCTATGCGCGTGGGCGTAGTCGTCGTCGCTGATGTGCTCGTTCGGTGAGCATGCTGTAGAATACCTCTTTCGTAGGGAGCTTGGTCTCGGCGAAACGGTCCCAGGAGTCCATATACTCGTAGGGGTAGACGCCCTTCTTGGTCAAGAGCTTGAGCCTCTGACGGTTTGGTTCGTATTGGGACTAATCTTGAAAGACTCTGGCCGGTTTGAAGCCACCAGTTTGTCGAGGGAAGCGAGCAGTAACTGGGCGCTATCGATGAAACGGAGCTGCCCGAGAGAGAAGGAGATGTATTTTTCTGTGTTTTTGGGGATGCAGAAGACTCTGCCTTCGACCTTCGAGAGCAGGTGGGAGTCGTACCCCCTGAGGTTGTGGAACGCCACGGGAATGACGGTGGTCTTTGGGCTTAGCCTCAGCTTAAGGTTTGCAGGCGTTGTGAGCTGCCCCTCGATATTTACCTGTGATATGACAGTGGTCGCCGACAGAGTCACCGTCTAGCGGCTTTTCGCAAATATAGCAATTCGTAGCATTGTTATGGACCCGACAGTCATTTTGTGTCATCCTTATGTTTTTAGGGTTGGCTAGCACTCTCTTAATCTTGCACTCCTCCTCCTGGAGTGATTTTAAGAAGTGCTCTGCTGCATTTGGGCCGCGATACTCGACAGGCGGCTTTGTTGTTCCATCACACCGCTCCACGATATAGCAGCAGCTGCAAGTCTCATGTTGTTGTGTTCTTTGGGTGTTGCTTTTTATAGGATCTTGTTCGGGTCCCTCGATCTTGGTGGTGAGGGCCTCAAAATCCGCATAGATGACGAAGGGGGTTGGTTGTTGCTTGTGGTAATTCTGGAAGGTGAGGTTGTTCTTATCCTCTTCTGGCATCTCCACCCGGACAGCCGTCTGGCCGATGCCGTCGCACTCGAGCTTGTGGGCCCCCAGTAGGTCTTCTCTCTTGTAACCATGAAGACAGCGCTCACAGAAATACTTGCGCTCACGGTGCTTGTTTGGTTGTAGAGGAGGCGGTTGAAGTTCTTTATCCAGGTGTAGTGGAAGCGATTTTCATTCGCACTGATCAGCAGCACATTAATCCTTGGTATCTCTTGTGGTTGTGTGCTTAGACTAAGGACGGTGATGCCCTTTTCCCAGCAAAGACATTGATGGCTAGGTTGTTCTGCCGCTACACTTTATTGATCTCAGAGATGAGTGTTGGACTATCAATCCCTTCGAAGTTCAGACCATCATTGGTATGATACCAACTTGGTCTCTCTGGGTGATGTGGTGGTGGCGGATTTGCCTCGCTCGGAGCGTCCATCGAAAGCAGTTCTGCTGGGAGTGGAATGTAGGACCTACCCCGAAGAGGCTGATATCTGGCAATGTCTAGCCAAAGGGTCTGTACCTGATCTACAACCCAGCCAGACCCTCTCTGTGTCCACTTTTCGAGTGTTTCCTGGATCTGTGGGAAGGTTTTATCGAGAGCCCCCTTGATTTCGCTGGCCTGGAGAAGGGCCTCCTGTTTGTGGCGCAGCACGGGGGCTGTGTACTCCTCACTACCGTCTGGTTTGTCCTTCCGAAGCTGAATCTGAATCTTGAGAGCCAACTGGAATTTCACACCACCCAGCGCCTTTATCTCTTCCTCGAGCTTGCTACTGATCTGGGGTACTACAGCCTCGAGGAAAGTCCTGGGGTCTGCACTATGAGAATTATTGGCAGGCACTTCCATCTGCCAGACCCTCAAGAAGTCGCCAATGACCCATGGGGTCTGACTGAAGACAAGCTGTTGCTCAGCAGATGTAAACAAGTCCAGGATCTCATCCTGATACTCCTTCATGGATCTCAGGGCTTTCTCGCGGGAGATAGGGTCAAATTCCTCTTCCATGGCTTTTCTCTTGGCGGCCTTCTTTTTGCGTTGTGGTGGGATAGGTCGATATTTTTCAGGCTGTAAGGGCTTTAACAAGCGCCCTTTGACAGAGTCTGGGATAGGCTCATCCAATATGTTTTGTTTGAGAGTCGAATTATTATCAGATACCCTCTGTATGAATTCATCCAGACGGGCCTCCGTGGCCTAGTGGATAAGAGCGCTGACTCTTAGTCATTAGGTCTCTCACCGCCGTAGGTTCGAGCCTCGCTCGGGCCACGTGTGAGACGCCAAGTTCTGCAACGGAAGGTCAGGTGGTTTTTCTCCGGGTACTCCGGTTTTCGCCCACCTCTGATTAACGAGCGGCTCGATATGAGTGAAATAATCTTGAAAGGGCCGTAAAACCCAAACCACATGAATTCATCCATAAAAGCTATATCTTCATATACCAATGTGTTGAATATTTCTCTAAGTGAAAATTGCTCCATAAAAAGATACGTTCATTTTTCTGTGTGTTGGTCTTCTCTTCATATATCCATGTGTTGGATATTTCTCTAAGTGAAAATTATCCTGGAAAGTCGTCTCGCTTCTCTTTGGAAAGCGTAGCGCTTCTAAAATTGCTCGACAATAGATACGTTCATATATCTGTGGGTTGGTCTTTTCTCTTCATATATCCATGTGTTGGATATTTCTCTAAGTGAAAAATATCCTGAAAAGTCGTCTCGTTTCGTTTTGGAAAGCGTAGCGCTTCTTATGGTAGTACTGGTTATAGACGGTAGTAGCGCCGCTTGGTTTATACAGCTTACGGGGGTCTTCACAACCATCCCACAACCCCGACAGATCCAGAGACCCCCGCCTCTGGAGAAAACGGCGTTGTGGATACCTCAGTAGGTTCCTCGACATCTCCTCCCACAAGCTTCCGTTGTTCCGATCCTGATCCATGCACACTTCCGCATTGTGTTTCTGGAATTAACAGTGTTGTGGGAGGCACAGTAGATTCCTCTACATCTCTTCTCACAAACTTCATTTGTTCTGACCTAGATCCAAGCACTATCCTGAATTGTGTTATCTTTATAGTCTATATGTAAAGATTGTTTAAATCATCACCAGTCAGCAGGCTCCCACGGCTGGTAGGAATTGAGTCTATTTACGCGAACCCTTCAGTGTTCTCCACATTCTTTACAGGTGCATATAAAGGTCGATGGCTCGTTTCCGGTGCCGATCTGAACCTGGCGGTACGTATGGTTTCGTCTGTGGCAACGGGGACAGGCGAAGAGGGTGGAAGTTTTTTCTTTGACTTTTTGGCTATGACGGCGCGTTACCCAGTCGCGTTCGATCTTCCCGGCCAGGGGACACAGCTCAGTTGCCGTCATATCACCAAAAACATCCGAAAGCAAATCCCCTGCGGCAAGCCTATCTAGGGCCCATCCTCCACCTTGCTCACTATTGTGTCTATGTGGTCATTGTTGGCCAAGACAATGCCACAGCGGGCGCTGTAGATATTCACGAACATCGGAGAGTCCCACTAGCGGTTGTAAGCGCTGGCTTATTCCGCACACCGGGTAATCGCTGCGTTGTAGCTACCGCGTTCAATTCGTTGGGCGAAATCACGGCTGCGCTGCTCGTCGAAGCGTGGGTCTTGAGCAAGGGCTTTGTAGAAGAGATCCATGTAGCATTTGCGGGGGTCAATAGGCACTAGCATTTTGTTTCTTTATAATCCTTATATTTAAGTATTTCTAAATTATTCGCTATAAACCCCCCTCTGGGGCTGTTGGTTTTTTTGTGTTGTAAATCATTTTACACCAGTTTTTAGGGGATTCCCCTGCGATACGGCAGGCAAACAAATATTTTATTCTATTGCATCCTTTCTCGTGGGGCCGACCCGGGGGTGGGGTGGGCCCCACAGTATTGCGGGGATGAAACACTTGTCCTCGGCATCACCACTCGGTGGGGCCGACCCGGGGGCGGGTAGCCCCCACAGCGTGGGTTGGGATTGTCCCAGAACCCCCCTTGTGTATACTACTACTCAGTGCTGTCATAAAAACGTATCGTGGCATCCGCGAATAGGCATCCGTATTTGCGGATGCCGCGATACGTTTTTATGACAGTACCGAGTCTCTTAGGGAAGCCCATTTTGGTGGTCCTTTTCTCGTCGTGAGTCGACTCCGTAACTACTGAAGGGACAAAATCTAACATAAATAAATAAATGATAACAAATAAATAAATAAAATAAAATAAACTTTCACAGTGGCCGGCCTCGGTAACTCAGTCGGATGCGCGTCTGACTAGTGATCAGGAGGACGCGGGTTCGATACATACCGGGGTCGGCAACATTCATTCGTGGAAATTGATCATGAAATCTTTCTACGGTCATTTTCTCCCTTCCGCTGATTCAAGAAGGGCATTGTCAGTTTCTGCCGAAAGAATGTGCACTGTACTGGTTAACCGCTTACGTATAAGCCTGCCCAGGAAAAGTGTGGATAAATAAACTGACCGGCAGAAAAATGACCTAAATAGTGATGACCGGGCCGTTAAACCCCAATAAAAGAAAAGAAAAAATGAAGTCATAGTGCTCTTTGTTGTATCTGAAATAAGAAAAGATAATAAATTGTAACAAAAGCAGTGTTCTAATAACTACTATGCGTCGAAATACCTTTCTGTCACTTGGTTTTGTTACTGTCCAATGGCGACCCGTGGCGACCCATTTTGGAGAATGTGTATCAGAGGTCGGTTGATTTATTTGTGATGAATAAAAGTTTCAAGTTGTGGCTCAACATCTTGGACTTAGCAGAGCGATTACGTTTCCTTTAAATAAGGTTGGTATCTAATCTGGCACATTCTAAATCAGGTTGGACTTGCGATACGTTTATGCATAACATTTGGCTTGACAACAATACTGTCCGCGTAGCCAGTAACCATTTCAACACCATTATATTTCTGCTGTGTAGTCGTTAGAACCACCTCATCGCGGCGGCTGTACGGATAGCTAAGGGCCCAATGCTTCTTCGTGCAGCAAGAGAGGTCTCTGGTCAGACTATATAGATGAGCGGGCTGATCTGTTTCTTCTCCGGGCGCACATGTAACTTGTAGGAAATGCTGAACCCCGGCTCAATTCTGTATTTTGTATTTTCTTTTATATTTATCATAGTTCCAGGTAAGTTGGAGCCCCGAGGAGACACGGTGGGGGGGGGGCAACTTTCCCTATCAATTAGAAAAGAGAGAGATATCATATGCTGTGGAAACCTATCAAAATTACACCCCCAGACTAAAATCTCCTTAATTACCCCCCACTGTTTCTTATGTAGAGGATTTCGCTAGGGGCTAAAGAAATTCCACACATCCATGGTAAACGAGTCATCGGTGTTCGAGCCATCGAAGTGCTACTGTATAAGACGCAACAGTACACTAAAGCCATGTCACACTATGCCGCGTTTGAACTGCGATGGAACGGCGTTGTTTAATTTTTCCAGAACGCCGCGAGATCGCAAGAAATATAGGATATTTTTAATGATCAGGGACTTGTCATGGCGTTGTTACGGCGACCAAGACGTTGCTACGGAGCTTACATGGCGATCTATCGCGATCCTGCGGCGTTCTTGATGGCGGTTGTATACGCTCTCACAGCGCTTCCTCTGTGCTTACACGACACTAACACTGCACGCACTGCACTTTTAGACAGCACATATATGACCAGCTATTAGTTTACACCGTGAGATTGCCGGCCTCGGTAGCTCAGTCGTATCCGCGTCTGACTGGTGATCAGGAGGACGCGGGTTCGATATCTGCCGGGGTCAGCAACATTCTTTCGTGGAGATTGATCATCAATTTTTTCTACGGTCATTCTCTCCCTACCGCTGATTCAAGAAGGGCAGTTGTCAGTTTCTGGTGAAAGAAGGTGCACCGTACTGGTTAACCGCTTACGTATACGCTTGCCCAGGAAAAGTGTGGATAGGTAAACTGACCGCCTCAAAAATGACGTAAAATAAGACGCCACAGTACACTAAAGCCATGTCACACTATGCCGCGTTTGAACTGCGATGGAACCGCGTTGTTTAATTTTTCCAGAACGCCGCGAGATTGCAAGAAATATAGGATATTTTTGGTGATCAGGGACTTGTCATGGCGTTGTTACAGCGGCCAATACGTTGCTACGGAGCATACATGGCGATCTATCGCGATCCTGCGGCGTTCTTGATGGCGGTTGTATACGCTCTCACAGCGCTTCCTCTGTGCTTACACGACACTAACACTGCACGCACTGCACTTTTAGACAGCACATAGATGACCAGCTATTAGTTTACACCGTGAGATTGCCGGCCTCGGTAGCTCAGTCGTATCCGCGTCTGACTGGTGATCAGGAGGCGCGGGTTCGATATCTGCCGGGGTCAGCAACATTCTTTCGTGGAGATTGATCATCAATTTTTTCTACGGTCATTCTCTCCCTACCGCTGATTCAAGAAGGGCTGTTGTCAGTTTCTGGTGAAAGAAGGTGCACCGTACTGGTTAACCGCTTACGTATACGCTTGCCCAGGAAAAGTGTGGATAGGTAAACTGACCGCCTCAAAAATGACGTAAAATAATGTTGACTGGGCCATTAAACTCCAATACAAACGATCATCTTCAGTGTAGCAAGTACTATCATTTTTGCAACTTAACGTCAATCTTCAGGTGTTAAGTCAAACTTGATGGTGTATTAAGCTATTGGATTAAAAATTTGGTACCAGACGGATTACATTCCGCGCGTAGAAGCCTCCGTGGTGTAGTGGTTACGCTACTCGCCTTGTAAACCAGGGGTCGCAGGATCGATCCCCGGCTTCTTCAGACTTCCCGTCTCGGTATGACCTTAAATTCCGCGCGTTTCCCACAGGAGTATACATAAATCCAAATAATTTTTAAAACCCTTTACTGGAAAAATCTATTTTCAGGACTGCATATATTTGAGCTTGTGTTTCACATTATCCGAGGCGATGGCATTTACGTTCATTGGGAAGAAGGTTCTTATCACTGGGGCTGGTAAAGGCATTGGTCGGGCTTTAGCGCAGGAAGTTGCTAAGGCCGGCGGAGAAGTGTTTGCTCTCAGTAGAACAAAGGAGACATTGGACACCCTTGCAGCGGAGGGCCCTATGATTCATCCAATACTAGCGGATGTCAGTGATTGGAATGGCACCAGAAACATTCTTGAGAAGCTGGACACAATGGATTGTGTAGTAAACAACGCAGCTTATACGATGGCCCAAGGTTTGGTGAATGCTGTCGACTGCGATAAGGAAACATTTAAACTAGCGATAGATACTAATGTGATGGCTGCCATTAACATTATTCAAACGACTGCAAAGAAAATGATAGCAAGAGGAGAAGGCGGCTCAATTGTTAACGTTTCAAGGTACAGTAAAACTCCTATATTAAGCCCACCTTTGGGACAATTCAAAAGTGGTCTTTAAGACCACTTTTGAACGATCCTTAAGGTGGGATCTGACCAGAAAACACAAAGAAAAAACAGCTGCAACCTACTAAATAAGCTGTTCAAAGCAGAATTATTCTTAATTTTAGGTGGTCTTAATGGCGGAATATAACTGTATATATTTAAACAGAAGGCCAGTACGGCCATGGATCGCTCAGAAGAGCCAAAGATGTCTCAAAATTTAGGACTATACAAAATGGCTGACAACCTGTATTGAAAAGTTGACAAGTGTGAAGATGAAAATTGTTTGAACAAGATATTATGGCTAATGTTATTTTTTTGTGATTAATTCCATGAAAGCATAACATTTTGACTTCAACACTCGTATTAAATTATTAACGGCTAAACTCCTTATTCAGGGTTATCGGTACCATAAACTACGCAAAGCCTTTTCAAAATTTTATAGACGCCATTCTGATTTAATTTCAAAATTCAATATTGGACTTAAATCTCTTCTGCAACAAGGTCTATCGGAACCCGAATTTTATGGTGACTTAGTATATAAATTCAGAAAAAATATATAACCGCAATGACTTCAGCACCCAATTTCGTAAAATCATTCTTCGATACAAAAAGATTGGGTGCAACATGGATGTTATACGACAGACTGCATGCATGGTAATTAATCCAATCACGGTTGGCAACTTTGCTTCCCTCTTTAATTGCATGCCGGTGGGTCAGGCCTCAGATTCTATGACGGCTCCAACGTAAAGGCTTATTGAGAATTAGAGAGATCTAATTCAAGGTAATGTTGGTTGGTGCCTGATGCTCTGTCTCTGGTCGGGCCAATCGGAGTCTAACTGTTGGTGTTCTTTTGCTCCAGCATTTCAGTGGTTTCTTGCTGTCGAGTCCTCACCGTTGTATCACCTCTGTGGTTCTTTGATTTTTTGTGTTCACGGAGATGTTGCACTGATGAGTTAGGAGGCCTTCATGCGAACTGAACAAATTATTTGTCTAAATCGCGACGGAAGTAAGGGCGAGGATTGTGGCCACGTAAAATCGATTTAAGCCCCCCCCCCCCCAGTGGAAATCTTTCCACTGATCGTTCCAAGGCGGTTCTTCTGTGGCGGTTTATTTATGGCGTTTTTTGTTACTTACTGTGTGTATCACTTGTGTCTTTTTATTTTGGATGGCCATATGGCCATTTTGTGGGAAAGTCACTGTCCTTATGGCCTTCCTTTGTTTAGGTTTCCATTATGGTCTTGTCGCTTAATGTTTGTGTTTCTTTCCCTTTGGTGTCTTTGATGGGTGGAGTAAGTTAATTGTATCGATTCCTGATCTTTGTTTTACTTCTACTTTGTAGTAGCTCTATTGCTACTGACATTTAGTTTTCAAAAGGCAAAAACAATCAGGATGAAAATTGTCAAATTTCAAACGTCTCTGCAGAGCTGTCGTTTCATCCAATGTTTCTTTTTAGCACAAATCAGTCCCCTGTATAACCTCTCCTAACAAAACCTACCAATGATTTTCAAAAAAATCTTTCCCGTTACAAAATTGACCAAATTTTCATCTTGCCACCTCCATGCACTTGAAGTTGAAGAAACATGGCTGCTCTTGAGCACATGGTGAAAACATGTAAACAAAAATAAAGTAGTTCCGTCTATTTACTGTGGTCTGAATTGGTCATAACCTCTAGAGAGTTTGTTTCAACTGAGGTTTAATGCCCCATCAGCACTACTGAAGTCATTTTTTGGCGATGCTGCTTCCAATTATGTGGTAGTTTACCCGACATTTGTAATGAAATGACATCTCAAGCCCTGCCACCCAATGAAACCAAAATGTTATATTCATTGGACGGTCTGACTTACACCACTTTGCCTGTGCCGGCTTTGTTCTTCTAAGTGGTATACCAGTACTCGTACAATGTGTGTCAGCTGCAGCTCTGCATGGAAGCACCATGCAGCCTGATGTATTACTCTAAGCCCCGATCGCCGGGGCCCCAACCTCTAGAGACTAAGAGAGTAAAAAATGTACTGTTTTCATTCTTCACCTATTGTATGCAAAATCGAATCTTCCACTTTATATAATAGCGCCTGTCCATGTTTTAAATTTTAGGAATGCCAGGTTGTGTTTCTCTTCAAAATTTATTTAAAAAATGGCTGAACTTTATACAAACAGTGTAGGCCCTCATCAGATGCTGCATTATGCTCTCCTTCTTTTAAGTGATGTGAGTTTCCACACTGTTACTGACTTTATCCTGCGGATCAAAAACAAACTTTCATGGAGACTGACTGTGAATTTTTTTCTACTCTCATTCTATCACTTCATCCGATTCAAGAAGGGCAGTTGTCCGGTTAAAATTGGCCCAGGGGTAATGGCGGAAATATCGATTGAAGATATTTTATTTTAGCTCTGGCAGCCATTTTGCATCGAAGCATAGCAATTTTAGCTATTTTGGTAGGGAGCCAATAGGCAATATTCCTGTGAAGTTTGAATCAAATTGGCCCAAGGGTTCATGAAGAGTTAACATGTAAAGCAAATTGTTGACGTTTTTTCTATTTTTATATGGTAACCTCAGCAACATTCCTATAAAGCAAGAATGAAATTGGCACAGGGGTAAACGAGGAGTTGTCATTTGAAGTTTGTTTCTACTTTTATCTCCGGCTACGATCCTGTTCATCGGAGCGATCAATTTTAGCTTTTTTGGTGGGAATCCAACTACGCACGTTCCTGTGAAGTTTGAATCAAATCGCCCAAAGGTCACAATAGCTCAACATAAGAACTTCGTACTCAGGTGAGCTAACAAGTGGCCATATATATAAGTATTAAATCTGCCACCTGTCTGATATTTTTACCGTTCCAGTACGATAGAAATCCTGTCAGCTAGTTTCGTCAATCATTACTGAAAGTGACCAATCTTATTCGCATGCGAGAAATGCTACGGTTCGTGTGTTCCTAGATGGTTGATGAGACCAATTCTAGTTCTGCTCTGTCTGTTGCAGATAAAGCAACAGAGGTTAGAGGAAGAAAGCGCTGTTGGCGATGCTTTAGCTCTGGCTTTGAGCTGTGCACGTTTCTTCTTGGCTTCGTAGCACCCCTTCTGATAAGACTTGTCACTTTGCTCGGTCCTGTGCAGTTTGTTCCCATGACTCTGTTGGTATGCTGACGTCATAGAAGGAGGCTTACAGGGTGATCTAGTAACGCTTCTTCTGACCACCTTAGGAGCGTTTGTCCATATCTAGTTTTCCATACAGGATTTTCTTCGGTAAACGGTTCTCAAACATCCTGGTAGAATGGCCTGTCCATCTTGTGCCAGTTTCAGAAGATCATGTACAATCTGCATCCCTGGCCTTTTCGTGACTTCTATGTCTGGAATCCTGTGCTGCCACTTAATATTTAAAAGTTCCCTACGACAGTTTGTATGAAAGTGATTCAGTCTATTCGCGTGCCTTTGTTAACTGCCCACGTTTCACATGCATATAATATTGTTGGCAGCACCACAACGCTGTAGGCTTTCGGCTTTCTGTCTGGTTATACTTCGATACCAAACACGACCTCGTAGCTGGCCAAATGCTGCACTAGCATTGGCAATCCTGTTATTTTGACTCCATCACCAATATGCACGGCTATTGACAGTGTGCCCCAAGGTAGGCATTTGCCGTCTGTTACCGTTCATTGGGACGGTGAATCCTTTGTAAGGCTTGCCAGGTGCAAGGTGTTAGATCAGCTCAGTATTTTTATGCTGATTGCTTGGTCATTGCTGTCACAGGAGTCAGACAATTGATCTATACAATTTTTGCGTGTCGTTGTTTACAAAGTTCACTCAAAATTTAGAAGGTCTCGAAATGCATACATAGTATTTTACAACGACAACGATCTGTCTCGAATGCTTACATTCTATTTTTACAAAGACTGAATTTTGTTGGATTGATTTTTATTCACGTTTCGCGGCCCAGTGACTAGTAGTAATTCCGATGTGTTAAGACAGAGCCTTTGAACTAAATAAGACGGCAATACTGAGGTTAGACTCAACATGCAAATATTAGTACCTATGCCACATATAAACTTACCCCATCCCGCCGCCTTTGATTATGTGTGTCGGGGAGAGGTGCACAGAGGCTGGGGAGAAGGTAGGCATTATAACTCCTTGAAAATAATTTAAAATTATTTCGCATCGAAATCTATAAGCACTCTATAAAATGCTTAACTGAAGGCTCTTTCATTTTTCGCAAGTCGAGCCTGTTCACTTCATTAATACGACTTTGCAGTATAAAGCGATTATTAGGACTTTAAAGTGTTAACATGTTCAGAAGAAAAACAAATGATAATTTTATTATTTGTGTTATTTTTACGCTAAATATTGCGTGTAGGTGCTCGCCAAAACCGCCTCATTGACGTGGTTCTCACGAGTACCAACGCTCTTTGTTTTGAGCGGTTATAAGGAAAATACCGTTTGTCTCTGTTAATTCCACTTTTACGAAGTTGGCGTAGGCCTCACTTTCCGAAGGTGGGGTTTACCTGACCTTTCGTTGCTTGAGCTTGTGAATGTAATGACATTTTGAATTTGTGCAGGCACAACCTGGTGCAATTACAACATATAGAATCTTCCTTAGAGACCTCGCATTTTCATCAACAGCTGCCCGTGAAATGAGGTCGAATGGCTGATCAGACAGAGAGTCGCTGAACTCACTGAATTCGCACAGCGTTGAATCAATGAAAACTTTTGGACGCCTTAATGTCGACTATGCGTTTATTTAACTTTTACATATCGACGTTTTGTGTTTACGGACATAAATGCGCCGACAATTGGATGTAAAATGACTTTCTTAAAGTTGTTTACGAAATGTATTGGTAAAAGGCTTTAAATCTATACTTTTTCACACAGGGTGTGTACCTTTGACAGTGGGTTTCAAAGCCACTTTGGGTATCAGGATGTCCAAATGTAATGTTTTGAATAGAGAAACGGTTGCATGTTTAGGAAATTACACCACAGAACTGAAAAATATGGAGTGTACATCTTTTCTGGGCCAGACTAGCTAGTTTCGGCCAATTCCTTGCTTCCAAAGGATAACCCTTTTATAGAACATATTTAACTTCACTACAACTGGTGTATGGGAATGTGTGGCGGCGGTAAAACGTCTCCCTGCCCTACATCATAGCGTAGATTATATTTTCTTGTCCTTTGGGATCATTGATTCCATCGTAGAATTTTGAAAATACCTGAGGGTCACTGATGAGGACTAATTGAGGGTAGGAAGAGTTATCTCCTCATAAAATATCAACCAATCTAAAAAAAAGCGCCAAAATTACACACACAAAGTAAAAAATTGAAATGTTCTTGACGAAAACGGAACAAATTGCGAAAAAAAAGACAGTTTTGAAATGAGTAAAATTCATGTTGAAGAACGAGCTCTTTCATTTTGTTTTCAACGAATGAAGTGTTATCTCCCCATTTTTAGTATAATGCTACCCATTTTGGTGCTTACGACTAATTTATAAATAACGTAATTCTTTAATTTGAGACCAGTTTCATCCTTTATGACGGTGAGGTATGTTTTTGTCCATTGAACTTGGTTCGGCAAAGCGCCTATTTCGTTTTTTATTCATAACTTACCAACCGTCAAATGCATCAACTTCAAACTTTAGATATAAGGTCACAATATCATTACACAATTTCATGGCAAGTTACGTATTTCTAGCAACAATACTCTAAGAGTTATAGCCCTTTGAAAAGAAAATCCAACTCCTCTGATGGCACTACCGGGGCCCTAGTCAGTTTCACTGTCAGCTCTAGTTTTTACTTGTCTCGTATGAAGTGGGAATAAATCAGTTTTTGATATGATATAGAAATTATTCAATATTTTTCAGTGTTGCTGGCTTAAATCCAGTATCCGGAAGTAGTTATTACAATATATCTAAAGCAGCGCTGGACATGGTTACAAAACAGTTCGCCTTAGAATTAGGTCCGCATCAGATACGGGTGAACTCCATCAACCCCGGAATGGTAGCGACGGCAACAACTAAAGAAATGATTGTGTATCCTGGGATTCTAAAAGCGGTAATACCATTAACACCACTGGGCAGGATATGTACCGAAAAGGATTGTACCGCACCAATTATGTTTCTTCTGAGTAATCATGCTAGTATGATGAATGGTACCATCCACGTTATTGATGGTGGGCACATTTCGCGTTTTCCTGCCTAAGTGCATATCTAAGTGAATTACAGCTATGAGTTCCCAGTAGGCACATGACGTTATTGTGATGTCATATCAACGGCGGTACAACGTCATTATGGTTATGCAACGTCACATCTGCGTCGGTGCAACGTCATGACGTTGCGCCGACGTTGCTATGACGTTGCCATAGCGACGTGTACCTGCCGGATTACGATTTTCTATAAAAAATATATGGTGTCCTGAATTAAATGTTGCACCTTGTTTCAAACAGCATGCTTAGACATACACTGTACGTATATAATATACTACCAAACATATAACCCCGCATTTACGGGCGTCCGTGGCCTAGTGGATAAGAGCGCTGACTCTTAATCATTAGGTCTCTCACCGCTGTGGGTTCGAGTCTAGCTCGGGTCACATGTGAGACTCCAAGTTCTGCAACGGAAGGTCAGGTGGTTTTCCTCCGGGCACTCCGGTTTTCGCCCATCTCTTATTAACGATCGGCACGATATGAGTGAAATAATCTTGAAAGGGCCGTAAAACCAACACCACAAAAATAAATAAATAAATAAATAATAATAATAAATAAATAACAATTAATAACCACGCATTTATATTTATCGTTGAAAGAGTTGGAAGAATGCTTCATCTCCTTTGACATCCATTTGTTACATTTTTGTGTAGAGAAAAACTGAACTATTTCATAACGAAAACACGCCTATATAATTTTGACCCCCCTTGAGCCCCACATTTATATAGTAACACTGGGGTTTACAGGGATTAGCCATATGTTTCTTATTTCTGCTCTAAAACATAGATTGTGGGTTCTCGTTAAAATCGCCTCAAGTGCCCACAATCTAAGTTTTGAGCAGAAATAGAAAAGTATCGCAATTGCAATTTTTAAACTTAATTTTTTTGTTGCTTTTATTCCGGCGGTACAATTTACACTGTATTTGTATAGGCATATTTTAGTCATGACATTTTCTGTGCATTTACAGAAACACCTTTTAGTTATCAATTTGAACAATATCGTTCATACCTCAAAATTAATATCTAATGTAAACCTATAGAAAACAATGTAGCTCATACTTCCGTGAACGCATCGATTCACATGATTTTCAGTGACGTCAAGTGACTTCAGTCAACGCTGTTCTGCTCTTTGTAGAAAAAAATAGCGTGTAAATGTGTTCCAGCTTTAACAGTGTGCCCTGTAAGCATTTTTTCGCCCAGTGATGTGTAGCTAAGAATGTAAATATATGAAAAAAAAATATATATTTTTTTTATGTTTTTCATGAAAGTATGAACGACAGCGGATCGCTAGCAAAGTTTACATGAACCCTTTCGGGGTTCATTTACTTTGCAAGCGCCCACTGTGTTCATACTTTCATAAACAGCAGAAAAATAAAATTCATTTCTTTAATGAATTTATCATATGACGTCGTTGATAAGCAGTGGATAACGTCGTGTAATAAAATCGCATAACCACAGGTGTAACACCACTTTGGCGAGATTAAGTAACGTCATGACGATGTCCATTCAACCATGATTTTTTTGTGGAAATTTTGTTAAATTTAAAGGCGATGAAACCGAATTTAAAGTGGCCATATGATAAACAGAATCTTACACTCGTGGTCATTTCATGTGAAATTTATGAAACTCGCAGAAGGCTCGTTTCATGAATTTCATACGAAATAACCTCTCGTGTAAGATCCTCTATACATTACTCCTTCGGCGTCACATGATCATTTCGTGACATGAAAATAAAGCATGACTGTCTCAAATATAATTGGACGATGGCGACATCAGGATGTCAAAGAGGAAAACTACGTCACTGTTTTTGTTGGTTTGTGTGTTTGTTTTTGTTTTATTTTTCAAATTAGGCCCTCAAACCAGAATTTTTCGTCACAAAATGGATAAACAATAAGGTAAATACAGTAAAATTTCTCTATTAAGACCACCTAAAATTAATACTATTTCCACATTATAAAGCTTATTTAGTAGGTTGCAGTTATTCTTTCTTTGTATTTTCTGCATACAGTGTCCTCTGGTCACAGCTCACCTTTGGCACTGTTCAAAAGTGGTCTTAGAGACCACTTTTGAACAGTCCCAAAGGTGGTCTCAGTATAGAAATTTTACTGTATAAGTGATAAAAGTAATTTATTAAATGTTTATTAAAGTTTGAACAACATCATCGGTCACGACCAAAGTTGTTGTTCGTACTTCAGTGAACGTTAAATGAATAATAGTTAAGATCCACAAAAATATAATATTTATACCCGCTTAAATCCCATTTTTATAAAGTAAAACTTTGGTTTACAGGAAAAAACATTATGTTTCGTATTCCTGCTTAAAACAGATTGTGGGTACTTGATAGGCGGTTCTAATTAGTACCTACAGTCTATGTTTTGAGCAAATATATAAAAATATCAGAATCTGAAAATTTTCTTTTTTTTTTTTTTTCTTTTGCGGGCAAAAGTTTCAATATATTTGAATAAGCCTGGTTTCATAATGCCTCCAGTGCTTTGATTAATTAAATTAGGGCGACCCCGCCCATAGGGGCTTGGAGAAATAAATTAGCTTCATGAGGCTTCCGCGCAGAGATGAAACCGACCGCACATGAGAACTGGTAAACCGCTTAGAATGTCTAAGCCTGTCCAGGCAAAGTGCTGCGAGTTCGACCGTTCATGCATATAAAACCTATTGATTTCGATGGGCAGAAGGGATTGAGATGTCAATTCATCTCAATGTTGGGTAAAAGTCCCTAAAATGTCTCCAAAATGACCCAAAATAGAGTTGACGGGGACGTTAACCTCAAAACAAACAAACAAACTAACTAAATTAGAGGAAAATGCAGTATATCATCCACGATAACACATCCGTGTGTTCACATCTCTAAAACGATTATTTTGTAATGAAATTTTGTGATATTTTTTCTTATTTATACTCCAAACATAGGTTGTGGGTGTTCGTTAGAACCGCCTCAATGGGGCGGTTCTAAGGAATACCAAAAACCTATGTCACGAAAACACGCCTATATAATTTTGACCACTCCATCACCACTTTTATATAGTAAAAAAGGGGTTTACAGGGGTAAGCCTTATTTTTCTTATTTCTGCTCTTATAGATTGTGGGTATTCGTTAGAACCGCCTCGGTGAGGCGTTTCTAAGTAGTAACCACAATCTATATTTCTAACGAGTACCACCGATCTTTATTTTGAGCAGAAATAAGAAAAATATCACAATTTTTCATCTTAAAATTTTCATTTTTTTTCGGCGATAAATATTACAATGTATTTGAATAGGCGTATTTTCGTAATGTAAAATAAGACAAATAATGTATACCCCCGTAAACTCCAGTTCTCTCTTTATAAAGTGGGGTGTAGAGGGGTACTCATTTCACGGACTTGTTAACATGATGGAGGATCACAGGATCACAGCAGTGAGAAACGTAGAACATAGCTCCACATATGGAGGGGTAACACGGCGTGACCTTTACCACTCTCTGGGCTAATTCAGCAGACGACAAATTGTTTATACATCACGAAAACATGCCTATATAATTACGACCCCTTGAACTCCACTTTTATATAGTAAAACTGGGGTTTATAGGGGTAAAACTTACTTTCATTATTTCTGCTCCAAAGTATATAGATTGTAGGTACACGATGAGGCGGTTCTAACGAGTACCCATAATCTATATTATGAGCAGAAATAAGAAAATTATCACAATTTTACATCTTAAATGTTTAGTTTTTTCGGAAGTAGAGTTAACAATGTAATTGTATAGGCGTGTTTTCGTAATTTTTTTCTTATTTTTTCCAGAAAACAGGATTTGACGTCATATACATGAAATGTCAAATCCTGCTTTCTGAGACAGATCATCCAAGTATGTCAAACTGTAGTCTGCTGATGAAATACCCAGCATGCAGATCGTATATAATAAAAGATGTTTATCGGACAAAGAGTTTGGCCCCCGTCCATAGGGGCTTGAAGAAATATATGGGCTGGATGATGCTTCCACGCAGTTGTGAATCCGGCCCGCACACTAGTACTGGTAAACAGCTTAGAGGATCTAAGCCTGTCCAGGAACCGCGGTGCGAGGCGGACCGTCCATGCTTATAAACCCTATTGGTTTTATTGAGCGACAGGGCTTGAGATGTCATTTCATCTCAATGTCGGGTAAAAGTCCCACAAAATTGAAAGCAAAGTCTCCAAAATGACCTTTACAGTGTTGACGGGGACGTTAAATCTCAAATCAAACAAATTATCGGACAAAGATTTAATGGGAACTCAGTAACATATATTCTTGGTTAAAAAGACATAATAAATAATAACCTAATACGACAGCTATGGCGGTCCAAAAAGCTACTTTCGGCCAATTAGGCCTCATCAGTGACCCTCAAATAATTTCAAATTCCATAATGTAATCAATGATCCCAAAGGACAAGAAAATATAAACTGCACTATGGTGAAGGGTAGGGAGACTTTTTACGGTCGCCCCACATTTTCATTACAACAGCTGTAGTGACGCCAAATATGTTCTATAAAAGGGTTATCCTTTGGAAGCAAGGACCACACTGCAGAACTGAGAAGTGTAGAGTGCACGCACATGTTTTCGGAGCCATACTCGCTAGTTTCGGCCAATTATGCCTCTTCCGTGACCCTCAAATATTTTCAAATTCCACTATGTAATCAATGGTCTCAGAGGACAAGAAAAATATAAACTACTGATGAAGGGCAGGGAAACTTTTTACGGCCGCCACACATTCTCGATACGCCAGTCTTCTCGTTATAAAGTGGGGTTTAGTTTGTTTATACAGTGGGTTTTGGAGTTCAATAAATGGACATGGCAACCTCAGGCCAGTTTGTTCAGAACTAACAATTACGAAAACAGGCCTATATTCTTTTGACCCCCCTTGAACCCCACTTTTATATAGTATAACTGGGGTTTACAGAGGTAAACTTTATTTTTGTCTTATTTCTGCTTTAAAATACAGATGGTGGGTACTCGTTAGAACCGCCTCAATGAGGCGGTTTTAACGAGTACCAACAATCTATATTTTGAGAAGAAATAAGGAAAATATCATAATCTTTCATCTCAAAATTTTCATTTTTTTTTTTTTTTTTTTTTCGGCGATAAAGGTTACAATGTATTTGCATAGGTGTGTTTACGTAATCCGAGGCGTTCTAACGAGTACCCACAATCTATATTTTGAGAAGAAATAAGGAAAATATCATAATCTTTCATCTCAAAATTTTCATTTTTTTTTTCGGCGATAAAGGTTACAATGTATTTTCATAGGTGTGTTTACGTAATCCGATGTCGTTAGTTAAAATGTCGTCAAAACTTTAATCATGTAATAAGGGAAATGCTCAGACAAGGGGAGTATCTCGCTTTCATTTTTCAGGCAAATTAAACCCATAGATAAGCTACTCTACTTGCTTTTGACCAATAACGAGCTCGTTTAGCTAACGAGGCTTTATACAACTGTGCCGAGACGTACAGAGGTCCACCAGTCCTATATTATGGCCAAATGAACCGGCCACTAAATAGTTTTGGACATGTTCGTTTCCAACATAAGACATCACGAAAACACGCCTATATAATTTTGACCCCCTTGAAATACAGAGTTGGAGGCAATGATCAGGAATCGATACAATTAACCCACATCTCCCATTCGAGACACCAAAGGGAAAGAAGCACAGTCATGAAACAACCAGACCCTAATGGAAACATCGATAGCGGAAAGTCTAAAGGACAGTTACTTTCCCACAAAATGGCCAATTGGCTTTTATATAGTAAAACTGGTGCTTGCAGGTTTGTTTTATTTCTGCTCTAAAATATAGATTGCGGGTACTCTTTAGACCGCCTCCATGTTGAACTTTTTCCTTCATTCGCCGGAAATTACCGAGTTGAATATCGATTTCCGTAGGAAATCGGCAGTTAAAGTTACCTGTATATTTTGAAGGTTTTTCATATTAAAATTATGAAGGAAAAAAATATTAACTCCTCGTATCTTATTTATCCTTAACACTAGAAAAAAGTCACTGTTATCTTCATGTAAGAAAATTATTCAGTTTTTATTTGGTGCATTTCAAAGTGATGAATAATTAATTCTTATTGCTTCCATCTGCAATTTAATGTCATGCCTATATGCTCCATAGACGGCAATGTACAGTTAACTCTCGTTATCTCGACCCCGCTTATCTCGACCCTATCGCTTATGTCGAACCGATTACTAAGTCCCGTACATTTCCCCTATATATTTATTGTATTTCAACTTCGCATGTGTCGAACTACTTTTAAGTCGACACTTCGGCTATCTCGTCCATCATTTTCAGTCCCTGAATGTATTTTTCACTGTTTTTTCTACTGCGTATCTCGAACCGGGATTCTTGACGTAACGAAAAACAAACAAAAAAAAAAAAAAAAAAAAAAAACACATGCGTCTGGTCCTTCAATTTTGTAATAGCCCTTTAGAAGACAATTCATCAATACTCACAATGTTGTTAATTATCCAATTTGTTCAGGTCCGTTTGCAATTAAAATTAGCACACACAATACCTCTTCGGCTACTAAGAAAATCATGTGCGTGTAATAAAGACTGACACACGGTGCTCAACCTTTAATCTTATACCGGTCCCGATAGCTCAGTTGGTAGAGTGTCCGCTCCGGGGAACGGGAGGTCTCGGGTTCGATCCCGGGCCGCGACATACCAAAGTCGTTAAAAATGGTACTAGCTGCTCCTCGTTTGGCACTCAGATTTACCGGGTAGAGCTAGGACTGGTCGATCCAGTGTCAGGATAATGTGACTGGGTGTGGTATCATGTAATGTGTCTGGGACATGATAATTCAGTGAGGCAGCACTATAAACGTGAGCATTGAGCTCCCTGTCGCAACCAAACACCGTCGTGATATGACTCAAAAATTGTTGAAAGCGACGTTAAACCCGAATTCACACACACACACACACACACACACACACACACACACACACACACACACACACACACACACACCTTTAATCTTACACCGTCTCGTGTCAATGATTTGCAAGATTTCCGTGATAAAAGGCGGCGTTGTCTTACTTGCAGAAATGTCAAAGAAAGTGACAAAACTTGTGATAATCTCGGCGTGTTAAAAACGCAGTTTTTCGGAACAATTCACGTGTATCTTTGTTAACCCGTCTGTTTCTTAACCGGTGCAAATCCATGTTCAAACAGTGTAGATCCAGAAACGAGCTTTCGCGGCAGGACCTAAACTGTTTGCCATAGTGACGGTTAATCAGTTAGAGGGGAGATGAGTCAAACTACTGTATGGCTTATATAGCATGTACTGCTCTCCGAAGTAATATAAGCGTTGCATTCACAAGCGGGAACCAGTCTGTTTAGTATCTAACTATATTTATCGTATATGGAAACCCAGATTTGTAGGAATTTAAAAGACAACAAAATACGTGAAAAATATATCAGTTTTATTTATTTAAACGCTATACTCTGACAAGCTCCAGTACTTTCATAAAAAAGTTTTAAAAACTCAGTAAACCGTTCATGTAAGAATTACCAAGAATATCAAGCATATCACGGCAAACAATGTGTTCTGACATACATGTGACGTCACACTTTGGTTATCTCGTACTACGGATAACTCGAACTTTGTATCCGGTCCCGTGAGGTTCGAGATAACGAGAGTCGACTGTATTTTAAAAAAAAAAACGTGCAGATTTCCATGTTTGGTTGCCAATATTAAATAGAAATGATTTGTTCGGAATTATGTCACTGTTATATACTGTTAGACTGTTGTTCAAAGTTTACGATGATATAAAGTTTATTTCTACTGAAAAATGATAAATTGCTTCCCCGAGAGCTTAAAAACCGTTTATAAGCTGTTTTTCAGTACTGCAGTTCATGATGCGAAAATCGCTAAGTCCACATTATATGTACCAGAAATCGTATCAAACCTGTAAAGCTTTTTTTGTATTAATTGTGTAATTACTAGTAATAAACAACACGCGGATAATATACTTGATACAGTGATTATATTTCTCGGATTTCTTTATTTTATTATTATTTTGTCTCAGTTTTGTTACATTTATGTTTTCATTCATTATGAAATTTTCAAATGAAAAAGCGTGATATTTTTCATATTTCTGCTCAAAATATAGATTGTGGGTATTCGTTAGGACCGTCTATTTGAGGCAGTTGTAAAAGCACTCAAAGTTTATGTTTGGAGCGGAAAAGAGAGGAAATAAAGAATATCTATCTATCATTTTTGGACATCGGTGTATAATCGTAATGTACGCACATGCGCAGTCTCGCCAGAACATTCACTTTTCACCACACAAAATGAATTTAGATAAACATCAGATAACTGTCTGGGCTAAGTTGTACAAAGCTAACGAAGCCGTTAGTTAACACTGTGCTAATGTGCGGCAAAATCTTTTGATATTAATTTTGCTGAGGCAATTGAGTAGAACCTATTGACATTTTTCAACAAAAACATTACGATCACACATCCGTGAGACACAGAGCACTCTTTCGTGATGACGAAGTTAACAAACGTGCTTTAATATAACAATGAGTTGGCGCGTGCCCGTCGTCCCCCACTATGTGTTAATCTTTAAAGTGTCAATCATGTGTTACCCTTAAAGTGCCAATCATAATATTGAAGATAACAATTTGATTAATTAAAATAAATAAATAAATAAATAAATAAATAAATAAATAAATAAATAAATAAATAAACAAAGTAACAGCCTCATCTTTGTTCACTTATGTGATAGATTTGATAGACAATTTTTGCGGTGTCTTGATTTATGTACAGTTTTATTAACTCTTAAAGTGTAAATCATAACTAGTGCAGATGACATTTTCCAGGTTTGAATTGATTTATTTCGAAAAGACGTCAATTAAAAAATTTATGGGGTGTTTTTGTGATGTGATCATAAAAATATTGCAGCCCATTCACATAGAAATTGCATGCCTCATTTTAATAAAAAAATAAATAAATAACTATGCCGTATCTGTAATCACCTTCTGTGACCGACTTTTAAGGCACTTTTTATATCTTTCTTGAATTCTTAAAGTGTAAACCATAGCTCGACAAACATCATTTTTCGAAATTGTGTTAAAATTGTTTAGGACAAACATTACAGCCGATCCAAATATGAGTGAAATGTCTTTATAATAAATAATTAAATGCATAGATAAATAAATATGCTTATCTGTGTTTACCCATTACGTTACTTTTATGGCGTCCTTTCAATTATTCAGGGAATATCTTATACAATATACTGTATATCGTTATATAAAGTGTTAACTCTTAAGGTGTCAATCATGACTTGGACAGACAACATTTTTCAAAATGTGTTTACCTATCATGTTACTTTTTATGGCGTCCTTTTAATTATTCAGGAAATGTCTTATACAATATACTGTATATCGGTGTAATGTTAACTCTTAAGGTGTCAATTATGACTGCGGCAGACCATCACGAAAATTTGACCCCCTATAACCCAACTTTCATATACATGTAGTAAAACTTGGGTTTGCAGGGGTATACATTATTTTTCTTATTTCTTCTTAAAAACATAGATTGTGGGGACTCGTTAGAACCGCCTCGCCGAGGCGGTTCTAACGAGTATCCACAACCTATGTCTTGAGCAGAAATAAGAAAAATATCATTTTTTTTCATCTGAACATTTTCATTGTTTCGTGGTAAAATTTACAATGTATATGTATAGGCGTGTTTTCGTAATGGAACAAAATTGGTTTTAATGTAAGAACTTTCTCATCTGAGTTCATCTCGGCCCCCGCCCGCATGGGCTTGAAGAAATATATGGGCTGAATGATGCTTCCACGCAGGGCTGAATCCGGCCCGCACAATAGTACTGGTAAACCGCTTAGAGGATCTAAGCCTGTCCAGGAACCGCGGTGCGAGGCGGATGCTAATAAACCCTATTGGTTCATTGGACGACAGGGCTTGAGAAGTCAATTCATCTCAATGTCGGGCAAAAGTCCCACAAAATTGGAAGCAACTTCTCCAAAATGACATTTACAGTGTTGACGGGACGTTAAACCTGAAATCAATCAAACAAACAAAATCTGAGTTCATCTTGATCGAGTCTTATAGGCGTTTTTTCGTGATTGGCTAACAATATTTTTCATGGCGATATTTATTTAAGTAAATAGATAAAATAATTGCATAAAAAGATCGGAGTCAAAAGATTTCACGTATCATATTTGACCTTAATCCTTTTTTAAAATCACTGGACAAGAGACTGCGCTAATATATAATGGTGGTAATAACTGGCCTGATTAAGAAATACATTAAGTTGTCCTTAATTATCGAACAGTACACGTGTAATTAGCCACACCACTGTGATGCAATAGTTTCCAATATTTTTCTATATAAAGTGGGAATTTAGGGCACAAAAATAGATTATGGGTGTTCTTTGCAACACCCTGATTCGGACGGTCTTACTAGTACCCCAGCTATGTTTTTGAGCAAGAAAAAAGAATATAATATATACTCTTGTAAACTCCCAACTTACCAATTAACAAGGATGTTCATGACACAGGCATCTTAACATATAGACCCAATATTCTATATGTCAAAAAAACAGAAATAAAATAAAAAAACAACAACAAAAAACAAAATAAAACACTACTACTACTACTAATAATAATAATAGTATTGATAATTATAATTATTATTTTTTTAAGCAATTCTACATAATGTAGCTCTTCAATATGTCAAATATGTTCGTTCATACTAGATGCCTCGAAGTGAAAAGGCATGATTGTTACTTCAAGAAGTTCTTTTTCACATTTGGATAGCCTTAATTTGAGCACTACTTAAGCGCTCCTTTGAATACCTACAGGTAAAGTGTCATATCTGCAGCTATATGATTAATGATTCACTGAGGTCAGCGACTAGAGAAAAAATATTGGATATTCTGTACCTTGATCCCAGTGGTGTACAGGGAGATAACTCGAATATCGCCCAGACAGGTTTTAACGGAAATTCACGACTTATTTCGATCGCCGCCTATGAAGGAAAAAGTTCGGTATGATCGAAAATGTAGATTGCGGGCGATTCTAATGTGTACCCACAATCTATATTTTGAGCAGAAATAAAAACAATATCACAATGTTTTTTTTTTTTTTTTTTTTTTTTCGAAGGCAAAATTTCTAATGCATTTGTATAGGCGTGTTTATGTAATGGCAGACAGGGGTGGGCCGATAGTGAGGGAAAACCCCGGTGATAAATATTAGGTCAAAAGGGGGTTAATTGACACTCAAAGAGTGTTCGATAGCCAACCTAATAAACATTCAAAGACGTTAACTAATGATTTCTCACCCACACAGAACTTGAGAACCTATAACCCTGACCAACATTCTGACACTTTGAACACTGACTCTGAACATAGTAACCCCGACCAGGGTAGATCCGCATACACAGAACGTTCAAATTCTAGGGCCAATAAATTGAAAATCGGTAGTCTTAATGTATGCGGCCTAAAACGCCGAATTTTATACCCTGATTTTGCTAAGCTAGTTGAAAATTTTGATATTTTGTCAGTTAGTGAAACAAAGTTAGATGAATACGATGTAATTTCCAGCGAGGGGTTCACTTTCATTAACCAACCCCGAAAACAAAATTACATAAGGAAAAGCGGGGGGATAGGTTTTTTGATACGCGATGGTATTAGGCAGTTTATTAAACCAATGAGCTCTGAAACAGAATACATTTCATGGGTAAAAATATCAAAGCAAATTCTTAAAATCGAGCAAGATCTGGTACTTGGTGCAGTTTATATACCACCACAACAGTCCTGTTTCTTTAGTGAAGATGAATTTGAACTTTTTGAGCAGGAAATTACATCAGTGATGAGTGACTATGATTATGTTTGTATAACGGGTGATTTTAATGCTCAGACCGGAGATTTAACTGATTATACGGAGGCTGACAATTTTTTAGCTGAGCAGTTCGATTTTGACCAAGATACTATGGAACATTTTAACCAAAGGAATCCTCTTGAGAAATATAATATACAAGTGGCTAGAATCTCGCAGGATAAAAAGAAAAATAATAGTGGTTTCCGTATCATTGATCTATGCAAAAACAACAACCTGTACATTTTAAACGGCCGATGCGGCCAAGATAGGAACGTAGGGGCATTGACCTTTCGTAACGTATCACTTATTGATTATACATTGGCATCTGCCTGTATTTTTGAATATTTGCAGGATTTCTCCATAAACGAGGTTGATAGTTTATTTTCCGATGGCCACGCCCTACTCACCTTAGAACTGGGTACTTTAGATAGAAACATCAATGTGCAATGTAAACGCCACAGCGAAAATACGCTTAAGCCATATATAAAACCACAAGAATACGAGTATTTTATAGAAAACTTTGAACAGGCCCCGGTCGAACAAATCCTGCAACACATACAATCGTGTCGAAACACAGAAACAGCAAAAGATACAGTAAACCAAATCGCTTCACAAATATGCAACGAGTTTAAAATGTGTGCTAAAAAGATCTCAGATGTAAGACGGCATGTACATAAAAGTACAAACAATAAAGACCGTCCCTGGTTCGGACCGCAGTGCAAGAATGCGCGTAAGAAATATTATCTTGCTAGACGTAAACACAACCGTAACAAAACATCCGCTAACAAACATGAATTATCTATGGCAAGCCGTTCGTACAAAAAAATCATGAATACCCACATTAGCAAATACAAAAGATTACAACAAAATAAGCTTCGTAAAATGCAAAAATATCAGCCTAAAGAATACTGGAAGTTTCTCAACAGTCTCAGAAATAAGAAACAAGCCGATATGCCCACACTTGACCAATTTTATGATCATTTTTCCGATATTTACTCTTCCAATGACGATTCAGTGGACGACCTGGCCCCCCATATCCCCACAAATGTTTCACAGCAACCCCACAATGAATACCTCAACCAACCCTTCAGTCGCGACGAAATTAGTAAATGTATACGTAAACTGAAAAACTCGAAAAGCCCAGGTAAAGACGAAATCCTAAACGAGTATTTAAAATTAACAGAAGATAAAATGCTCCCAGTATACGAACAGTTCTTTAACCTCATATTAGATACAGGATATTTACCTGACCAGTGGTTAGAAGGAAGAATAAAACCCATATATAAACACAAAGGAGACATCCATGACCCGAACAACTATCGCCCTATCACGTTATTAAGTTGCATGGGAAAATTGTTCACTGCCGTCCTGAACGAAAGACTTACAAACTATCTCGAGGAAAATGACATTCTTAAGGAGAACCAGGCTGGCTTTAGAAAAAACTACTCGACCATAGACCACACATTTACTTTATATTCAATAATAGAACTTTTAAAGCATGAAAATAAAAAACTATTCTGCTGTTTTGTAGACTTCTCCAAAGCCTTTGACTCGGTATGGCGAGCGGGGCTCTGGAGAAAACTTATGTATAATGAAATTAATGGCAACTTTTTACGGATGTACCTTAATATAAAATCCTGTGTAACGGTCGAAGGAGAAGATTCACCCTTCTTTTTCAGTAACCGCGGGGTGAGACAAGGGGATAATATCTCACCCGTATTATTCTCCCTGTTTTTGAATGACCTAGACGACTATTTCTCAGAAGCAGGCATAGCAGTAGACTGTGATACCGATATAATGTACACATATCTTAAAATATGTGTGCTGCTCTACGCTGATGACACTGTGATCCTTGCGGATAGTGCGGAAGAACTTCAAAATAGCCTAAATATCTTTTCACAGTATTGTAAGGAATGGCAACTCGACATTAACAAAAACAAAACCAAGATACATGTAGTTATTTTCGGATCTCGCAAAGTAAACCAGTTCTCGTTTCAACTTGATAACACCATTCTGGAAATAACTGACAACTACAAGTATTTAGGGTTATTCTTCTCGAAATCCAGAAGCTTCCTAAACGCTCGTAAACACGTAGTAGAACAGGCCAAAAAGGCGATGCATCTGTTACTTATGCGCATTAAAAACCTATATCTACCTGTCGACCTCCAACTCAAACTTTTCGACCAAACAATAACACCTATATTAACATATGGAATTGAGGTCTATGGATACGGAAATTGTGGACTACTTGAAACAATACATACAAAATTTCTGCGGAACATAATCCATGCGCGGAAAAGCACGCCCCTATACATGTTATATGGAGAACTTGGCAGATACCCGCTCGATATAACAATCAAATGTCGCATGGTTAACTACTGGACTCGTCTCCTAAGGCAAGGAACATCCAAATTGTCATTTCTAATGTACCATAAATTGAGAACAACGCCGGAAATAAATTCTAAATGGATAAGCAAAATCAAAAACATCTTTGACGAAATCGGCCGACCAGATATCTGGTTATCGGAATCACCAAGTTCTAATTGTGCTTGTATAGTAAAACAATCATTGATGGACCAATACCTACAAGTTTGGGCGGCAAATTTAGATAAATCTTCGAAAGGAATTAATTACCGTATTTTTAAAGAAAACATCCACTTAGAACAATATTTGACTAAACTCCCTGTAAACATGTACTTAAATTTAGCAAAACTACGAACTGGTAACCATCGCTTCCCATGTGAACGAGGCAGATGGTTAGGAATAGAGCTTGAAGACCGTAAATGTACATTATGTAACCTACAAGATACCGGAGACGAATACCATTACTGTCTAGTTTGTCCATATTTTCATGAAGAACGACAAAAATATGTCTCTAGATACTACTTTAAACGTCTAAACATTTTGAAATTTAAAGAACTAATGAACTGCAGCTCAGAATCTAAACTAAAACAATTAGCATTATTTGCAAAAATTCTCGTTAGTACGGTGCAATAACAGTACCAAGATACCGAGCTCTATTTTTTTTTATTTATTTATTTATTTTTTTTTTTTTAATAAACCGTGTGGAAACATCTGTTTCATTCATTATAAAGTATTTTATTTATTTATTTATTTATTTACTTACTTATTTATTTATTCTTCACCTATTATAAGTAAATCTATCGACTTATCTATTTACCATGAACTCATTTTAATCCGGCTCCCATGTTCAAGGTCTAATCACCGAAACACTGTTAAGGTATATAGTAATCACACATCTCGACTGCAATGCAAAATAAACTAAGATTTTCCAAATTGTTACCCAGCAGTGTGGGTTGCAATATAAGTTCAAAAACCAAATACATTATGTAAAGCAAATTCAAAAACTACAGTTTAAGACCAAATAATGGTCCTATAAGACCACTAGACGAAGATTTATTGTCCAAAATGAGGCAAAATCCCCTAAATTTTCAAACAAGGATACCGACAAGGCAGGAGCACTTATCCATAAAATATTATCATTTTCAGTTGTTATGTACTCTGAAGTAGCAAAGACGAGGCATAATTTTCTTACTTTCTACATTTTTAAGCACTTTTGTGAAAATTTCACCGAATACCACATGGTAAATTTCATCGCCATCTTGGATTTCGACGAAATTCTTACCCTGGATTTAGTGAAATTCAAACCCCAAGTATTTCCCTGTCAGTCGAGATCGGATGATGACAGTTACCTCTTGCAATTGCTTAATCAATGGCTTTGCAGAACCATCAACCTGATCTTCATGTCATTTTGCTTCAGATGTTTTAAACGTCTTTCAAAATACTGACTTCGGTTTGTTTACAATAGAGAAATCTGTCGAAATCTGTCACATTTCTTGACGACCTCATCACTGTTTCAGCTGATTTGTGTTATTGCGCATGCATTAAAAAACGGGATAAAACTTGATCAATAACATACAAAAATTACAATTTAATAAAGCTCTTTAAGTTCTTTTTTAGCAAAATGATTAACAACCACCTTATGTTTTACTTTTTTGCGTATGTACCTTCCATTAAATGGTACATGTAATTCGGTTGTATCCGCTTTCTCTCGGACTGGTTTTCGGCACTAGAAAGCGTCATTGTCATAAAACTTGTTGAATTAAAGCACCCGGGATCCAGCAGAATATAAATGGCGAAAAAAAAACGGTAGGTATAATATGCGAAATCAAGTTGATTTCGCGAAATCAGTCCGATTTAGCGAAATCAACTCATAAAATCAACATTTTTAAAAACAGGCAAAAAAATGTTATTGCATATTATCTAGAATGTTATTATTCATTTATGAGCCAAGTTTCATGAGAAAATTTGAATATTTAGTATGTATTTGATCGGAACTTCTATTCTGCCACTTGATTTCGCTGGTAACCACATGTGCGAAATCAACTCATTTTAGCGAAATCAATGTATAAAATACCATTTTCCCAAAACTGAATTAAACATATTGGTGCATATTATTAAGAATGTTATTAATCATTTATGAGCCAAATTTCATGGTGAAATTTGAATATTAAGTATGTTTTTGAGAGGAAAATCTATTCTACCACTTGATTTCACTGGCAATCGCATGTGCGAAATCAACTCATTTTAGCGAAATCAATGTATAAAATACCTTTTTTCCCAAAACTGATTATGTGTGCTTATTATAAAAAATGTTGTTAATCATTTGTGAGCCCAGTTTCATGATGAAATTTGAACTCTTAGTAGATTTTTGATAGGAAAATGTATTCTGTCACATGATTTCTCTTGCAGTCTCATGTGCGAAATCTACTCATTTTAGCGAAATCAATGTATAATAAAATAACCTTTTCCCCCAAAACCAACTAAAACGTTTTATACATTTGTATTGACCCAAGCAGTACCGGAAACCCCTAATGGGGTAGTTGGCAAACAGTGCAGGTCCAGATCAGACGCCGCAGCAGAACGCGGCGTCTGATCAGGGCCTACACTGTTTGCAAGAAAAAATAGAAGAAAACACAGCCTGACACCCCTGAATTTTGAAATGTACTCCTGTTATATATAATGAGGAAGATTCCATTTGATAAAAAAAGGGTTAAGAATGTTGTTCTATATTTATGAGCCACCGTTTTATGAGAAAATATTGATGTTGAGTTCTAGCTTTTGTTTCGGGCGTTATATCAACAAAACAAACAAGAAGCAGAGTTTAAGGAAAATATCATTAGAAAAAACAGGCGAAACATCATCAAAACACGCCCGTATAATTTCGTGGCAAAATGTTCAATATAATTGAATCTGCGTATTTCCGTGTTATTTATCACGGATGCGTTATCAAATTGTTGTTGTTATTATTATTATTATTATTATTATTATTATTATTATTATTATTATTATTATTATTATTTCTAATAAAAAATGCATCAAATAAGCACTAATTTGACGGGTGCATCGTCGGGCAGACAGACTGACGGACGAACTGACTGACTGACGAATGGACGGACGGCTAGATAGATAGATGGACAGATAGACAGGAGTGAATAAACAGTGTGTTTGTTATTCACACAATCACAGGTAATAACGTGTGAAAGTCAGTAAACCGCAGTTTGATTAAATTACTTGGCGACTGTTCGTTAATCTCTTTCCGTGCTGTGTGAAGTACAGAAAGATGTTTTTAAAATTTAATTATGATTGTCTTAATAGCAAAATGAGTACCGTGGCAAACAGTGCAGTACCAGAATGCGGCGTCTGATCAGGGCCTACATTGTTTGCTAAAAGTTCAGTCATTTTCCAATTAAATTTTGTTGGAAATATAATCATATAACCAATTTAGTATCAGAAACCCCGAAAGGGGTACCGTGGCAAACAGCGCAGGCCCAGATCAGAATGCGGCGTCCTGTCAGGGCCTACATTGTTTGCTAAAAGTTCAGTCATTTTCCAATTAAATTTTGATGAAAATACAATCATTTTAACCAATTTAGTATCAGAAACCCCGAAAGGGGTTCCGTGGCAAACAGTGGAGGCCCAGATCAGACGCCGCAGAATGCGGCGGCGTCTGATCAGGGCCTTCATCGTTTGCTTAAAGTTCAGTCATTTTCCAATTAAATTTTGATGAAAATGCAATCAATTTAACCAATTTAGTATCAGAAAACCCAAAAGGGGTGCCGTGGCAAACAGTGCAGGTCCAGATCCTAAATTGTTTGCTAAAAGTTCAGTCATTTTCCAATTAAATTTTGATGAAAATACAATCTGACATCTCTAAAGGGGTACCGTGGCAAACAAGGCAGTCCCAGATCAGACTCAGCGTCTGATCAGTTTGCTAAAGGAGGAGAAGGACGACGACGATGATGATGAGGATGATGATGAAAAAAAGCAGAAAGCAAGTATTGGAGTAAGTCTGTTGATTTCACCTGCTATTTGATTTCGTTTGACTGATCAATTAGCAATATTTTGATATGCGTCTTTTATTCCAGACCATAATATTTTCAGATGAAACTTGGATCATAAATGTATACTGCCAGCATTCTTGATAATAGGCAAAACGAGTTTTAATCGTTTTTGGAAAACAAATGCTGTTACACATTGATTTCGGAGTTGATTTCGCACATGTGCTTATCAGCGAAATCAAGTGACAGAATATATTTTCCTAATAGATATTTATATTTTCTCGTGAAATTTGGACCTAAAATGTTTATCAACTTTCTTAACAATATGCATTTTTATTCTGTTTTGGGAAACATTTATTTTGTACATTGATTTCGCTAAAATGAGTTGATTTCGCACATGTGATTTCCAGCGAAATCAAGTGGCAGAATAGATTTTCCTCCCCCAAAAATTACTAAACATTCAAATTTCATCATGAACGTCTCATAAATGTTTAACAACATTATTAATAATATGCACAACTATGTTTTATTCAGCTTTGGGAAATATTTATTTTATACATTGATTTCGCTAAAATGAGTTGATTTCGCACATGTGATTTGCAGCGAAATCAAGTGGCAGAATAGAATTTCCGATCAAATACATACTAAATATTCAAATTTTCTCATGAAACTTGGCTCATAAATGTATAATAACATTTTAGATAATATGCAATAACAATATTTTGCCTGTTTTTAAAAATGTTGATTTTACCAGTTGATTTCGCTAAATCGGGCTGATTTCGCGAAATCAACTTGATTTCGCATATTATACCTACCCCAAAAAAACCACATATAGCAGACAGAAGCAATAACGTTTTCTTCGTATTTGTAAGTGTTTTTGGCATTGATCATGAAATCAGTTTTGCGGTAATAGGGATATCATTTTAGTTTTTCGAATTCCACACCGGTAGCGATGTCACACACTATGGGTTTTGGAAATGAAGATGGAAACCGCGTATTTTAGCAGTGTAAACAGAAACTGAAGATTTGTTGTCACGTGACAAATTTTATGAAAAAGAAAAGCAACATTAAAAACAGATAAAAACAGCATTTATCGATATTTTTTGCAGACCGGAATATTTCTTTATTTTAACTGTTTCTGGAAAAGTTCCTTTGAAAATTAGCCACGGTTCTTGAACAAGGAAATTTATTATTGCGCTGCGTACCAACGCAGCGCCATTTGTAATGAGTTTGAGACACGGACTATGTAATCATGAAACTTGACTTTTCAATGATGTAAGCGAATTGTCAGTTACAGGAGTTCGCGTTATTGATAAAATTAAAACACTTTTTTAACAATTTTAATTTGCTACTACATTCAATTATATATTTAAAATCTGAATTTTTGCCATTCGAATTCTATTTTTGATACATTCTGGACTTTTAATAACGAACTATGTTCTTTGTTTTAATCATCGAAAGGGTATTCGGTTTTGATTATTATTTTATTTTCAGTCAGCACAGCCCTAAATATACTCGTGATATTTCATTGTTGAATTATCCCAAAATTTAAATTCATTGTTTGAAATGGATGACAGAAGTCTATGTGTGTTTAAAATATATGACAGTGCTTCTACACAGAATGTTACAATCTACGGTTTAAACGTATCCCTTTCGATTCCAATGATTGTTAACTGCGCAATATTTAAGCCTGTTACTGCAGCAAAGGCTAACCCTTTCAACCCTGAAGCCCAGCACAGATACTAACGCAAACTTGTAGATCCTGATGAGATGGCGCATTATGAGCCACCTTATAGGGATATATAACTTGTTATCCTGGTGACTCTTTTAAGTTAGATACTATATAAAGTAGAATGGACGTGCCCAAAGTCAGTGATGGTAGAGCCCACGCCGATAACTCAGGGGTGGAAGGGTTGATGGGTGTAGATAAATCAAAGCACTGACAGCACTGATAGGTCGAGAATCTCTTAGTGTAGATTGAAAAAATGGCCCTGAAGGGGAACTTGAACTGTTTCGTTTAACCCTTTACCCTAAGAAAACAGTGTAGACCCTGAACAGACACCGCGTTCTGATATGGGTCTACACTGTTTGCAAAACCCAACACATTATTGCAGTCCAGATTCTACAGATAATTCTCTAAGATGTAAATAACGCGGCTTTTTTTTTTTTTTTTTTTTTGATTTGAGGTTTAACGTCCCCGTCAACACTGTAAAGGTCATTTTGGAGACGTTGCTTCCAATTTTGTGGGATATGTACCCGAAACTGAGATGAAATAACATCTCAAGCCATGTCGACCAATGAAACCAATAGGGTTTATAAACATGGACTGTCCGACTTCCACTGCTTTACATGGGCAGGCTTAGTTCCTCTAAGTGGTTTACCAGTCCTCGTGTGGGGTCGGATTTCAGCTCTGCGTGGTAGCATCATGCAGCCCATCTATTTCTTCAAGCCCCGATGGACGGGGGCCGCCCGACATTGAGATGAAAAGACAACGCAAGCCCTGCCGCCCAATTAAACCAATAGGGTTTATAAGCATGGACGGGCCGACTCGCACCGCTTTGCCTGGGCAGGCGTATATCCTCTTAGCCGGATTTCCCAGTACTCGTGTGCGGGTCGGTTTCAGCTCTGCGTGGAAGCATCTGGCCGTCCATCTATTTCTTCAAGCCCCGATCGGCGGGGGCGTTTTTTTTTTTTTTGTAAATGATCCCTACCTGGATTTCCTAAAAAACACGCCTATATAATTTTGACCCCCTTAAACCCCACTTTTATATAGTGAAACTGGAGTTAACGGTGACACCCATTATTTTTTCTTATTTCTGATTAAAAATAACTTTTAGATGCCCGTTAGAACCGCCTCGCCGAGGCGGTTCTAACGAGTAATCACAATCTATATTTTGAACAGAAATATGATAAATATCAGATTTTCTTCTATCTGAAAATTTTCAGTTTTTTTTTTGACGGTAGAATTTTCAATGTATTCGAATAGGTGTTCTTTTGTAAAGAGTGATAGTCACGTAGCGCAACGTTGAAAGTGTTGTGCTTAGTAACTTTGGTCGATTGGCAAACAATCGACCCATAAGTGTTTTTGTGTGGGTCTGGGAGGGGTGGAATTAACAGTGATATCCGACATTGTTGGTTACTTCCCATCAGGCACATGACGTAATTGTGACGTCACATCAACGTCGGGGCAACGTCATGACTTTAATGCAACGTCACATCTATGTCGGTGCAACGTCGTGACATTGCACCGACGTTGAGTTGACGTTGCCCTTGCGACGTATGCCTGCTAGGTAATTGATATTCTCATACTGATTTTAAACTACAGTATTTAAAACATTCATTATGCAATGAAAAATGGGACTGAAAATTTAAGTAGAAAAATAATTTTTCTTTCATCCAGTGTTAAATTTGAGAAAATCAAATAAAAACAAAGTGGGTCATTTTGAGGTTGTTTTAATTTTTTTTTCGGGATTTTCGGAGCTGGAAAAATGCAAGTACAGGTAATGTCCCTTGATTTGACATGAGGTATGATGATCCCAATTGTCCCGTATGTACAAAGAATCTTTCTTCCGTCGGACCATTAGAGAGTGGAATGCTCTTTCCGATGCGATGATTTGCACAGTTGAAGGTGCTGATAATACTGAAGCTAATTTTGCCTCTTTCGTGAGAGCAAGGGACTAACTTCACAGGTCCTGATCTTTGAATGGCATTCAGTAATAATTCCGAATGCTGATTCTGGTATGTGACTTTACCGATGGAGAAGAATCAGCATTTCCTAGGGTCATCCCAGAAGGCAAATATAGAGTCACTCACCTCAGAGTGCATAGGACACTTCAGCGTTTTTCACACGGTGCATCGTGACATTGACATTTGACCCTTGACCTCGAAAATCTGAAGTGTTCATCATCGCTCCACGGGAAACATTTGTGGAATGTTTGATACTCCAATGATGATAGCTTTGTCTTTTATCTTGTTCACAATGTTTTCAATGTCAAGTCCATTGTTAACTTGGCATTTGACCCTTGACCTTGAAAATCAATAGGATTTATTCTCTCTCCATGGGGAACATTTATGGAAGGCATGATGCTTCTCCGATGATGGCATTGTCTTTAATCCTGTTCACAAGTTTCCGGACACACGGACACACACAAACATCCACACACGGACGTATGGTATCGATCGCAACTTTGTTGCGAGGGGATAATAACGAACAATCATGTAATGTGTCATTGACTGGTGACAGATAGATCTCAAAGCTATAATTCTGAAGTCATTCAAAATTCCTAAAGTATTCTGTTGCTTATTTGCGGCGAAATGCTCTTTATGACCTGCTCGCGATGTTTCATACTCTTGTTCCACCTTCTCTGTTTATGATTTGTACTGCCCGCAATTGGGAATGGCCTTAGAAAACCTTTCCTATAATGAATCGGTAAAAAAGGCGCATTCTCATGTATTAGGTCCAACCCTTTAAAGACATGCACAATTATGAAATCTTTTAATGAAATTAAAGGTAAACTAGATCACGCAGTCGATGGTATACCATCGCAAATACCCGCTCAGTTTTCTATGAAAAACACTAATGACTATGTATTAGCTAGCCAAAACTACATATAAGTTAAAAAAGTTGCAAAGAACATTCTAACTGATAAGCAAAGTTTCAGGAGTGTAACTCTTATAGTTTAGAAGATATGGCAAAGTCATACTTTTTTACCTTTGACCTTGGGTTCATGTTGAGGTCCACCAAAATTATCCCAATTTATCCTATATTCCAACGGCCATCTAATATCCAAGTTTCAGAAGTGTAACACCAATAGTTTAGAAGATATGGCAAAGTCATACTTTTTGACTTTTGACCTTGGGGTCATGTTCAGGTCGAGGTCAGACCAAAAGTATCCAAATTTATTCTATATTCAAAGGGCCATCCAATAACCAAAGTTTCAGAAGTGTAACTCCAATAGTTTAGAAGATATGACAAAATCATACTTTTTGACCTTTGACCTTGGAGTCATGTTGAGAACGAGGTCACACCAAAAGTAGCCCAATATATTCTATATTCCAAGGGCCGTCCAATAACCAAAGTTTCAGAAGTGTGACTGCGATTGTTTAGAAGATATGACAAAGTCATACTTTTTTACCTTGGGGTCATGTTGAGGTCAAGGTCACACCAAAAGGAGCCCAATTTATTCTATATTCCAAGGGTCATCCCATAACCAAAGTTCCAGAAGTGAAACTCCAATAGTTTAGAAGATATTGCTAAATAATACTTTTTGACCTTTGACCATGGGGCCATGTTTAGGTCAAGATCACGCCAAAAGTAGCCCATTGCCATCTACATTCCATGTATTATCCACAGGCAAAGTTTGAAAAATGTATCTTAACCGGTTTCAGAGGAGATCCATTCCATAGAAACTCGACGGGCGTATGTACACACACACACACACACATACTTACATAAAAACATACATACATACGGACCCCCGGACTGATAGACACTCGACTCTGACACGAAAACAATATACCCGATTTTTTTTTCGAAAAAGCGGGTATAAAAAAGTTGTTTTCCGCAGCGCTTCCTCCTTTGCTCCAACATGGAGCAATTTTTTACTTGTTATGTATGGTGGTTGCATTGTGTCAGGGTGAACTGTTATCTTCCTACTGATAATGTGATCGGTCTTTCATCTTTGACCATTACTCGCTGCAGATTTGCAGGTGTACATTAAACACAGTCCAGGTTTGCAGGAGCGTACACAGTCATGTAATTAAAGTAGTGGTTTTTTAGCCTGCATGGGGGGGGGGGGGATGGGGGGGGCATAGAGGGCTTCCAGTTAACATTCCGACCCGAAGGACAGTGCACTATGTGGCATTCATCCTTATTGCACCAGAGGCGGCATCCTAATTCCTTCAGATGGGGGACGTTAACTTTTTCTGAGCTGGCTTGTACATAAGCTGTTAATTAGTGCAAAGTAATTTTATGTAAGGAAATGACAACTGCCCTTCTTGAATCAGATGAAGTGATAGAATGAGATGAGGAAAAAATTCACAGTCAGTCTCCATGAAAGTTTGTTTTTGATCCACAGGATAAAGTCAGTGACAGTGTGGAAACTCACATCACATAAAAGAAGGAGAGCATAATGCAGCATCTGATCAGGGCCTACACTGTTTGCATAAAGTTCAGCCATTTTTTAGATACATTTTGAAGAGAAACACAACCTGGCATTCCTAAATTTAAAAAAATGGACTTGCGCTATTATATAAAGTGGAACACAGGCACTTGTTTCATAGAGGAAAAAGAATCTACCCTCTACCTTAAGACAGGACTTAAGATGAGAAGGTAGAGGGTAGATTTTTTTCTCTTTGAAACAAGTGCATGTGAAGTGGAAGATTCGATTTTGTATACAATAGGTAAAGAATGAAAACAGTACATTTTGTACTCTCCAGAGGTTGGGCCCCGGCGATAGGGGCTTGGATTTATACATCAGGCTGCATGGTGCTTCCACGCAGAGCTGATGCAGACCACACATTGTACGAGTACTGATACCACTTAGAAGAACAAAGCCTGCACAGGCAAAGTGGTGTATGTCAAACCCTCCAATGAATATAACATTTTGGTTTCATTGGGTGGCAGGGCTTGAGATGTCATTTCATCTCAAATATCGGGTAAACTCCCGCAAAATTGGAAGCATCATCGCCAAAATAACCTCAGTAAATCTGATGGGGCATTAAACCTCAGATCAAACAAACTCTCAAGAGGTTATGACCAATTCAGACCACAGCAAATAGAAGGAACTACTTTCTTTTTGTTTACATGTTTTCACCATGTGCTCAAGAGCAGCCATGTTTCTTCAACTTCAAGTGCATTGAGGTGGCAAGATGAAAATTTGGTCAATTTTGTAATGGGAAAGAATTTTTGAAAATCATTGGTAGGTTTTGTTAGGAGAGGTTATACAAAGGACTGATTTGTGCTAAAAAGAAACATTGGATGAAATGACAGCTCTGCAGTGACGTTTGAAATTTGACAATTTTCATCCTGATTGTTTTTGCCTTTTGAAAACTAAATGTTAGTAGCAATAGAGCTACATAAAGCCAAAATGTTATGCTTTCATGGAATTATCACAAAAAAAATTCATATTAGTCATACTTTCTTTTTAAAACAATTTTCATCTTCACACTTGTCAAATTTTCAATACAGGTTGTCAGCCATTTTGTATAGTCCTTAAAGAGGTCGCAAAAACCACTCGGTATATGTTAACAACATTATTAAGATTACTTACCTCTTTAGGCCTCGAAACAGGCTGACAGCTTGATTAATGCTGGTATATGAAGCCAAATAATCCAAATCTTTTATAAGAAACAAAATTCCAAGCCACGGTTAACATCTTTAAAAACGGTTTGAATTTAATTCACCTTATTTGCATTATCTGCTGGTTCCTAGTCTGAAGGTTAACAGTGTTGGACAAACAGGTAACCAGACCCCCCTGACCTTGAAAGGTCAGGGGGGTCTGGTTACCTGTTTTTCCAATATTGACAATGTGCAAGTTGGGAGCCAGCAAATAATGCAAATATGGTGAATATCCGAATGCGATGAAAATGAATCAAGTATTGCCTGTTGGTCATTTTAGCCACTTATTTCACGAGCGAAACCAAAACATATCATTCCAAAAATAGATTATACATTTTATTTTATTTGACACTTTAGATTATTTGAGCCGCGACTAGGCAAAATATACCTGCAGCGACAACAATAATGGATTTGAGGTAAAATTGGAATTTGCGCCTCACAATAACCGGTACTTTTAACACTGCTTGACAGAAGTGCGCTGACAATTTGTCATATTTTGATGACAGGTTTTCGGGAGTACTATCTGTCAAATTTAAAGTCAATATACAAGTAATCTAAAACAGCTACGCCCGAGACTACAGGTTTTAAAATGAGTTGCATTTAATGACAAGTTGATAGACTTGTTTTAACCCTTGTCTTGCTGAATGTTCATTTAAACCACACCCGTTTCTGTCTATCAACCAATCAAACGTGATATAATTCATTGCTACAGGTTCATGAGCAGAGTGTCAGACAGGGTATATCCTGGTCGGATGGCCGAAGACGTCTGATCTGGATCTACACTGTCTGCAAAGATAGGGGTTGTTGCGATAGGGGTTATTTTACCTTAAAATGTGCATGATGTCCGAGGAAGCAAAAACGTGAACAGTTCTAGACTTTCTTGGCTGTCGCAGGAGCGTGCGAAGATTGCCCCGATGAGACTGCGCAAGTCGTTGCGCAGTGTCACTGGTGGCTCCGCAGCACTTACCTTGGCATCTCGACGCCTGTGTATTGCATATCCCAGTGAACCCCAACTCACACAGAGAAAAGTGGGGTTTACGGGGACGTAATTTGTCGTACTTATTTCGGCTCTAGGATTGGTGGTTCAGAGCTACGACTCCCAACTATTAGGACTCCCACCGATGTGGTTCAGTGCGTACGGAGATCATATGTGAGACAACAATCTCTGTAACGTAAGGCCGGCTAACGGAAATTTGGTATTACTAGATAACGACTTTTGGATACGGGCTGGGGCTAGTGATAGTTATCTGATTAGCACTGGCCCTTCCCCGGATGACCCTGAGAATACCTGAACCTAGGCTCGAACCACAGATTTTGTTTAACAAGCATATTTATTATTATTATTATTATTATTATTATTATTATTATTATTTGTACTAATCACTGCCCCGATTGACCCCCACCCATACGAACCATATCTTTCCTTTTGGAGCAGACGCTTGTCTATAATAAGCAAATGTCTGATCCGAAAGAAAAGAAACTACAAATTCAGAATGCCAAATATTTAACACAATATATCACTAAAAACTGTTGATCACTATGCTTCATTTTATATGTTGAACATGTTATTATTGTCCATATGTCATTGTATGACCTGGATTGAAAATAAAGGAATTGTACTGTAATGATACCTCTGGTTTGTGTTATTTGCTATCCGTATTGCAAATTTTCACGTCTTCGCAAACACTTTAGCTTCTGATCAGGTAGCGCATGAATCGCCATCTGATCTACACTGTTTGCTAATGGACACTAGACTTATCTGGGTAAAGAGTCAGAGTTTCTAACCACAAGGTGACGGAGACCAGCCCAACACATTTTTCTCAGGTTTTAATACGACAGATCATTAGAAAGCAAACGGCATAGAATCCTCGGCGATCCGTCTGACCTGGCGGATCACAAAAATTTTGGAGCTAGAAAAAGAGAAGTTTTTTTCTTGTTTATTGTTTCTGGTTTCTTGTCTAACTCATATCAGACAAACAAACCAGCAAAATATTATTGCTGGTTATCGTAGATTATTAATTTTTTCATTTGTAGATTAATTTACATTGTTGACATAATTTCCCGCCATTACCACACCAGTGGGTGGGGTAAACGCAAAAATTGAATTATTCTTTGGAGGCTTGCCACATTCATTTTTTCTGAAGAGCCGGTGAGTTGTCAGATATTTGAGTGTGTTGAGCTGTATAAAATTTAGAACAGGGTGCTGAATGGTCCTTTGTAGCTGTCAGTACACTGTTTGTTAAAAACTCGGATTCAGAACTGTTACTTTCATTTGGAAGAGCCTTGTGTTATCAGCTTGTCAGCGAGTGTGGACTGTCCGTACAGCTGGCAGACGGCTGGTAACCGAGTGTTGTCGGATAATTGAGTGTGCAGAGCCCTTTATCTTGTAGTATTGTTGACTCAAAGTTGCCCTTTATATTAAAAAGAAGGTCTCCCTGCTTCCCATGGTCTTGATTCTTTGGTTCACCGTTTGGAAATTAAGTAACAGAACCCAACCGGATGATAGAAATCAGGAATGCAGGATTGCAAAAGAGCAACACTGCGATAAAACTTCTCAGTACTTGGCTGTAACTAGGAAGCTAGGACACAAACGACGTTCGGAGGGCTTACGCAACTTCAGGTCCTCAGGTGGAACAAATTTGGTCATTCTATTGATCCTGGCCGGAGAGATTGAAACTAACCCCGGTCCAAGATTTCGCTGTGGGCTGTGCAAAAAATATTGCAAAGACTCTCAGAAAGGGGTAGAATGTGAGGACTGTGAAAAGCATTTTCATTCCTCGTGTTCTGAATTGGATGAAAACCAATTGCTAGAGCTTGAAATTGGAATTGGAACTTGGTATTGCAAAGATTGCAAAGCAGACTGTGGCCTTTGCAGTGGTGATGTTCTAAATGAGCATAAGGCAGTTCAGTGTGACCAGTGTGAAATGTGGATTCACACTGATTGCGCTTTCCTTTCAGACGCCGAGTATGGCAAACTGGTTAACACGAGTTGTTCATGGATATGCCCGAAGTGCGAGTTTTTAGCTCACCTGAGCCAAAGGCTCAAGGTGAGCTATTGTGATCGGTCAATGTCCGTCGTCCGTCGTGCGTCGTGCGTTGTGTGTCGTGCGTCGTGCGTCTGTCAACAATTTACTTAAATGACATCTCCTCCTAAACAAGTCAATGGATTTTGATATAATTTCACAGGAATGTTGCTTGAGTGACCCTCTTTCAAAATTACCTAAATCGTTTCGCTCCGTTAAACAAAATGGCCGCCAGAGCTAAAAATAGAAAAACCTTTAAATGACATCTCTTCCTAGGCAAATGGCCCGATTTGAAAATAATTTCACAGGAACGTTCCTTAAGTGACCCTCTTTCAAAATTGCATAAATCGTTCCGCTCCGTTAAACAAAATGGCCGCCAGAGCTAAAAATAGAAAAACCTTAAAATGACATCTTCTTCTAGGCAAATGGCTCGATTTGAAAATAACTTCACAGGAATGTTCCTTGAGTGACCCTCTTTCAAAATTGCCTAAATCGTTCCGTTCCGTTAAACAAAATGGCCGCCAGAGCTAAAAATAGAAAAACCTTTAAATGACATCTCCTCCTAGGCAAATGGCCCAATTTGAAAATAATTTCACAGGAACGTTTCTTGAGTGAGCCTCTTTCAAAATTGCCTTAATCATTCTGCTCCGTTAAACAAAATGGCCGCCAGAGCCAAAAATAGAAAAACCTTTAAATGACATCTCCTCCTAGGCAAATGGCCCGATTTGAAAATAATTTCACAGGAATGTTGCTTGAGTGACCCTCTTTCAAAATTACCTAAACCGTTCGGCTCCGTTAAACAAAATGGCCGCCAGAGCTAAAAATAGAAAAACCTTTAAATGACATCTCTTCCTAGGCAAATGGCCCGATTTGAAAATAATTTCACAGGAACGTTCCTTGAGGGGCCCCTTTTTCAAAATTGCCTAAATCGTTCCGCTCCGTTAAACAAAATGGCCGCCAGAGCTAAAACTAGAAAAACCTTTAAATGACATCTTCTTCTAGGCAAATGGCTCGATTTGAAAATAACTTCACAGGAATGTTCCTTGAGTGACCCTGTTTCAAAATAGCCTAAATCGTTCCGCTCCGTTTAACAAAATGGCCGCCAGAGCTAAAAATAGAAAAACCTTTAAATGACATCTCCTCCTAGGCAAATGGCCCAATTTGAAAAGAATTTCACAGGAACGTTCCTTGAGTGAGCCTCTTTCAAAATTGCCTTAATCATTCTGCTCCGTTAAACAAAATGGCCAACAGAGCCAAAAATAGAAAAATCTTTAAATGACATCTCCTCCTAGGCAAATGGCCCGATTTGAAAATAATTTCACAGGAATGTTGCTTGAGTGACCCTCTTTCAAAATTACCTAAATCGTTCCGCTCCGTTAAACAAAATGGCCGCCAGAGCTAAAAAGAGAAAAACCTTTAAATGACATCTCTTCCTAGGCAAATGGCCCGATTTGAAAATAATTTCACAGGAACGTTTCTTGAGTGACCCTCTTTCAAAATTGCCTAAATCATTCCGCTCCGTTAAACAAAATGGCCGCCAGAGCTAAAAATAGAAAACCTTTAAATGACATCTTCTTCTAGGCAAATGGCTCGATTTGAAAATAACTTCACAGGAATGTTCCTTGAGTGACCCTCTTTCAAAATTGCCTAAATCGTTCCGCTCCGTTAAACAAAATGGCCGTCAGAGCTAAAAATAGAAAACCCTTAAATGACATCTCCTCCTAGGCAAATGGCCCAATTTGAAAAGAATTTCACAGGAACGTTCCTTGAGTGAGCCTCTTTCAAAATTGCCTCAATCATTCTGCTCCGTTAAACAAAATGGACGCCAGAGCCAAAAATAGAAAAACCTTTAAATGACATCTCCTCCTAGGCAAATGGCCCGATTTGAAAATAATTTCACGGGAAAGTTCCTTGAGTGACCCTCTGTCAAAATTACCTAAATCGTTCCGCTCCGTTAAACAAAATGGCCGCCAGAGCTAAAAATAGAAAAACCTTTAAATGACATCTCTTCCTAGGCAAATGGACCGATTTGAAAATAATTTCACAGGAACGTTCCTTGAGTGACCCTCTGTCAAAATTGCCTAAATCGTTCCGCTCCGTTAAACAAAATGGCCGCCAGAGCTAAAAATGGAAAAACCTTTAAATGACATCTTCTTCTAGGCAAATGGCTCGATTTGAAAATAACTTCACACGAATGTGCCTTGAGTGACCCTCTTTCAAAATTGCCTAAATCGTTTCGCTCCGTTAAACAAAATGGCCGCCAGAGCTAAAAAAAGAAAAACCTTTAAATGACATCTCCTCCTAGGCAAATGGCCCAATTTGAAAATAATTTCACAGGAACGTTACTTGCAGAGCCTCTTTCAAAATTGCCTTAATCATTCTGCTCCGTTAAACAAAATGGCCACCAGAGCCAAAAATAGAAAAACCTTTAAATGACATCTCCTCCAAGGCAAATGGCCCGATTTGAAAATAATTTCACAGGAATGTTGCTTGAGTGACCCTCTTTCAAAATTACCTAAATTGTTCCGCTCCATTAACAAAATGGCCGCCAGAGCTAAAATAGAAAAACCTTTAAATGACATCTCTTCCTAGGCAAATGGCCCGATTTGAAAATAATTTCACAGGAAAGTTCCTTGAGTGACCCTCTTTCAAAATTGCCGAAATCGTTCCGCTCCGTTAAACAAAATGGCCGCCAGAGCAAAAAATAGAAAAACCTTTAAATGACATCTTCTTCTAGGCAAATGGCTCGATTTGAAAATAACTTCACAGGAATGTTCCTTGAGTGAGCCTCTTTCAAAATTGCCTAAATCGTTCCGCTCCGTTAAACAAACAGCCGCCAGAGCTAAAAATAGTAAAACCTTTAAATGACATCTCCTCCTAGGCAAATGGCCCAATTTGAAAATAATTTCACAGGAACGTTCCTTGAGTGAGCCTCTTTCAAAATTGCCTTAATGATTCTGCTCCGTTAAACAAAATGGCCGCCAGAGCCAAAAATAGAAAAACCTTTAAATGACATCTCCTCCTAGGCAAATGGCCCGATTTGAAAATAATTTCATAGGGATGTTGCTTGAGTGGCCCTCTTTCAAAATTACCTAAATCGTTCCGCTCCATTAAACAAAATGGCCGCCAGAGCTAAAAAGAGAAAAACCTTTAAATGACATCATTTCCTAGGCAAATGGCCCGATTTGAAAATAATTTCACAGGAACGTTCCTTGAGTGAGCCTCTTTCAAAATTGCCTAAACGTTCCGCTCCGTTAAACAAAATGGCCGCCAGAGCTAAAAATAGAAAAACCTTTAAATGACATCTCTTCCTAGGCAAATGGCCCGATTTGAAAATAATTTCACAGGAACGTTCCTTAAGTGACCCTCTTTCAAAATTGCCTAAATCGTTCCGCTCCGTTAAACAAAATGGCCGCCAGAGCTAAAAATAGAAAAACCTTAAAATGACATCTTCTTCTAGGCAAATGGCTCGATTTGAAAATAACTTCACAGGAATGTTCCTTGAGTGACCCTCTTTCAAAATTGCCTAAATCGTTCCGTTCCGTTAAACAAAATGGCCGCCAGAGCTAAAAATAGAAAAACCTTTAAATGACATCTCCTCCTAGGCAAATGGCCCAATTTGAAAATAATTTCACAGGAACGTTTCTTGAGTGAGCCTCTTTCAAAATTGCCTTAATCATTCTGCTCCGTTAAACAAAATGGCCGCCAGAGCCAAAAATAGAAAAACCTTTAAATGACATCTCCTCCTAGGCAAATGGCCCGATTTGAAAATAATTTCACAGGAATGTTGCTTGAGTGACCCTCTTTCAAAATTACCTAAACCGTTCGGCTCCGTTAAACAAAATGGCCGCCAGAGCTAAAAATAGAAAAACCTTTAAATGACATCTCTTCCTAGGCAAATGGCCCGATTTGAAAATAATTTCACAGGAACGTTCCTTGAGGGGCCCCTTTTTCAAAATTGCCTAAATCGTTCCGCTCCGTTAAACAAAATGGCCGCCAGAGCTAAAACTAGAAAAACCTTTAAATGACATCTTCTTCTAGGCAAATGGCTCAATTTGAAAATAACTTCACAGGAATGTTCCTTGAGTGACCCTGTTTCAAAATAGCCTAAATCGTTCCGCTCCGTTTAACAAAATGGCCGCCAGAGCTAAAAATAGAAAAACCTTTAAATGACATCTCCTCCTAGGCAAATGGCCCAATTTGAAAAGAATTTCACAGGAACGTTCCTTGAGTGAGCCTCTTTCAAAATTGCCTTAATCATTCTGCTCCGTTAAACAAAATGGCCAACAGAGCCAAAAATAGAAAAATCTTTAAATGACATCTCCTCCTAGGCAAATGGCCCGATTTGAAAATAATTTCACAGGAATGTTGCTTGAGTGACCCTCTTTCAAAATTACCTAAATCGTTCCGCTCCGTTAAACAAAATGGCCGCCAGAGCTAAAAATAGAAAAACCTTTAAATGACATCTCTTCCTAGGCAAATGGCCCGATTTGAAAATAATTTCACAGGAACGTTTCTTGAGTGACCCGAATTTCAAAATTTCCTAAATCATTCCGCTCCGTTAAACAAAATGGCCGCCAGAGCTAAAAATAGAAAAACCTTTAAATGACATTTTCTTCTAGGCAAATGGCTCGATTTGAAAATAACTTCACAGGAATGTTCCTTGAGTGACCCTCTTTCAAAATTGCCTAAATCGTTCCGCTCCGTTAAACAAAATGGCCGTCAGAGCTAAAAATAGAAAACCCTTAAATGACATCTCCTCCTAGGCAAATGGCCCAATTTGAAAAGAATTTCACAGGAACGTTCCTTGAGTGAGCCTCTTTCAAAATTGCCTCAATCATTCTGCTCCGTTAAACAAAATGGCCGCCAGAGCCAAAAATAGAAAAACCTTTAAATGACATCTCCTCCTAGGCAAATGGCCCGATTTGAAAATAATTTCACAGGAAAGTTCCTTGAGTGACCCTCTGTCAAAATTACCTAAATCGTTCCGCTCCGTTAAACAAAATGGCCGCCAGAGCTAAAAATAGAAAAACCTTTAAATGACATCTCTTCCTAGGCAAATGGCCCGATTTGAAAATAATTTCACAGGAACGTTCCTTGAGTGACCCTCTGTCAAAATTGCCTAAATAGTTCCGCTCCGTTAAACAAAATGGCCGCCAGAGCTAAAAATGGAAAAACCTTTAAATGACATCTTCTTCTAGGCAAATGGCTCGATTTGAAAATAACTTCACACGAATGTGCCTTGAGTGACCCTCTTTCAAAATTGCCTAAATCGTTTCGCTCCGTTAAACAAAATGGCCGCCAGAGCTAAAAAAAGAAAAACCTTTAAATGACATCTCCTCCTAGGCAAATGGCCCAATTTGAAAATAATTTCACAGGAACGTTACTTGCAGAGCCTCTTTCAAAATTGCCTTAATCATTCTGCTCCGTTAAACAAAATGGCCACCAGAGCCAAAAATAGAAAAACCTTTAAATGACATCTCCTCCAAGGCAAATGGCCCGATTTGAAAATAATTTCACAGGAATGTTGCTTGAGTGACCCTCTTTCAAAATTACCTAAATTGTTCCGCTCCATTAACAAAATGGCCGCCAGAGCTAAAATAGAAAAACCTTTAAATGACATCTCTTCCTAGGCAAATGGCCCGATTTGAAAATAATTTCACAGGAAAGTTCCTTGAGTGACCCTCTTTCAAAATTGCCGAAATCGTTCCGCTCCGTTAAACAAAATGGCCGCCAGAGCAAAAAATAGAAAAACCTTTAAATGACATCTTCTTCTAGGCAAATGGCTCGATTTGAAAATAACTTCACAGGAATGTTCCTTGAGTGAGCCTCTTTCAAAATTGCCTAAATCGTTCCGTTCCGTTAAACAAACAGCCGCCAGAGCTAAAAATAGTAAAACCTTTAAATGACATCTCCTCCTAGGCAAATGGCCCAATTTGAAAATAATTTCACAGGAACGTTCCTTGAGTGAGCCTCTTTCAAAATTGCCTTAATGATTCTGCTCCGTTAAACAAAATGGCCGCCAGAGCCAAAAATAGAAAAACCTTTAAATGACATCTCCTCCTAGGCAAATGGCCCGATTTGAAAATAATTTCATAGGGATGTTGCTTGAGTGGCCCTCTTTCAAAATTACCTAAATCGTTCCGCTCCATTAAACAAAATGGCCGCCAGAGCTAAAAAGAGAAAAACCTTTAAATGACATCATTTCCTAGGCAAATGGCCCGATTTGAAAATAATTTCACAGGAACGTTCCTTGAGTGACCCTCTTTCAAAATTGCCTAAATCGTTCCGCTCCGTTTAACAAAATGGCCACCAGAGCTAAAAATAGAAAAACCTTTAAATGACATCTTCTAGGCAAATGGCTCGATTTTAAAATAACTTCACAGGAATGTTCCTTGAGTGACCCTCTTTCAAAATTGCCTAAATCGTTCCGCTCCATTAAACAAAATGGCCGCCAGAGCTAAAAATAGAAAAACCTTTAAATGACATCTCCTCCTAGGCAAATGGCCCAATTTGAACATAATTTCACAGGAATGTTCCTTGAGTGAGCCTCTTTCAAAATTGCCTTAATCATTCTGCTCCGTTAAACAAAATGGCCGCCAGAGCCAAAAATAGAAAAACCTTTAAATGACATCTCCTCCTAGGCAAATGGCCCGATTTGAAAATAATTTCACAGGAATGTTGCTTGAGTGACCCTCTTTCAAAATTACCTTAATCGTTCCGCTCCGTTAAACAAAATGGCCATCAGAGATAAAAATAGAAAAACCTTCAAATGACATCTCCTCCTATGCAAATGGCCCGATTTGAAAATAACTTCACAGGAATGTTCCTTGAGTGACCCTCTTTCAAAATTGCCTAAATTGTTCCACTCTGTTAAACAAAATGGCCACCAGAGCTAAAAATAGAAAAACATTTAAATGACATCTCCTCCAAGGCAAATGGCACGATTAGGAAATAATTTCACAGGAACGGTCGTCGAGTGACCCTTTTTCAAAATTGTCTAAATCGTTTCGCTCGTTAAACAAAATGGCCACCAGAGCTAAATATAGAAAAACCTTTAAATGACATCTTCTCCTAGGCAAAGAGCCCGATTTGAAAATAATTTCACAGGAATGTTCCTTGGGTGACCCTCTTTCAAAATTGCCTAAACTGTTCCGCTCTGTTAAACAAAATGGACACCAGAGCTAAAAATAGAAAAACCTTCAAATTCCACTACAATGAAAAATAACCTCCAAAGAAAAATCTTTGGTCCACATCTCCTTAAAGCAGTGAATCCTTCATTTCCATAAGCTTTGAAACATCTTGGATTCAGGTGAGCGATTCAGGGCCACCATGGCCCTCTTGTTTAATTTTTCTGACTCGTTCTTCAGCGAACCTATAGAACTGGAAGAAAGAAATAAATTTGAACCTCTGTCAAAGGAGAAAGGAGTTAAATCTCCGACTACTGACATTAGAAAGCCGAATTTTGTAAAAGGTTTGAAACTTTGCAGTATTAACATTAACGGTTTAAGAGGAAAGATACTTGAACTTTTAGCTTTCCTTGATACTCACCAACCACATCTTGTGGCTATTCAGGAAACAAAGATTGACAGTTCAATTATGACTTCGGAGCTTTTCCCTGAAACTTGCGAATACAGTGTCTACAGAAAAGATAGAAACACTCATGGCGGCGGGGTGATGTTGCTCGTTCACAGAGATATCCCTCATATGCCATTCATGGAACTGGAAAACGATTCAGAATCTGTTTGGGTTAAGGTTTTTGCAAACAAAACTTCACACTTTATTGCAAGTTGGTATCGACCACCTAACGACACTGTCGAAAACTTCCAGTTATTTAAAGATCAGCTTGATCGCATTAAGTCTCAGAATAAGGGTAAAAAACTTCCTGCAGTACATGTCTTAGGTGACTTCAACTTCAGAGAGAATTTTTGGCCAGATAGGCTCAGCAAACAAGGCACGATGCTGAGTCCGTCAGAGGGACAGGTGTTGGTCGACATCATGAATGATCATGGCTTGGAACAGGTTGTTGACTTCCCTACTCGAGATAGAAACACTTTGGATTTGATTCTTACAACTTTGCCAGGACAGTTTGGGGATATTCAATCCCCGAACAAACTAAGTGATCATGATATTGTCTCTGGATTTTTGAAAATCTTCATACCACCTATAAAGAAACCTCGTAGAAAGGTGTACTTATATCAAAAGGGTGACTATGAAACTATGAGGAAGGATGCCCTAAAATTTGCAAGAGAGAAATACTTTAATGGTCATTCAGACGCTCGGTCTGTCCAGGAGAACTTTGATTTGATAAAGTCTTTCATTCAAGCTTCATCCGAAAATCATATCCCCTCCAAAAACAAGCAGGTCTGTATCTTCAATTCCCTGGATCACACCAGAAATAAGAAGAAAAATTCGAAGGAAAAATAAGATTCATGCTAAGGCAAAAAAGTCGGGAAGTGGTAAACTCAGAGCAAAATTTGAAAACTTGAGACGAGAAATTAAAAATGACATCAAAAATCAGCATGACCAGTATGTAAATGACTTGGTAGGTGATGTAAAGGCGAATCCCAGAGACTTCTACAGATATATCAATAGCCAGAAGAAAGATAGGCAAGGTATCCCACCCCTTAATAAAAGAGGAGGGAACGGGGTCGCTGAATCGGACTCTGAAAGGGCAGAGGAATTGGTTGGTCAATTCACTGATGCATTTAATAAAACTGACTTCAACGAGGTTCCATTGACTGGAAGATCGGCCCCTTTCATGGAAAATATTGTTGTATCCTCTGCGGGAGTGATCAAGTTACTCAAAGGTTTGAACCCTTCTAAAGCTTTAGGGCCTGATGAGCTTCATCCTAGAGTCCTGAAGGAATTAGCAAACAAGTTAGGTCCAGTTTTTGCTCATCTTTTCCGACAATCTCTCGATACGGGTGAAATTACCAAAGAATGGCTCCTAGCGAACATCTGTCCACTTTTCAAAAAAGGGGACAGGGCTCTTGCTCGTAATTATCGCCCGGTGTCACTGACCTGTGTTCTATGTAAATTGCTTGAACACATAGTCTGCTCAAACATCATGGCCCACTTGGATGAACATAAACTTTTGTCAGACAGACAACATGCATTTAGGAAAAGGCATAGTTGCGAAACTCAGTTGAGCACGGTTATTAATGATTGGGCAAAAATCCTGGACAAAGGGGGGCAGGTGGACACATTTATTCTGGACTTTGAGAAGGCTTTTGACACCCCTCCTCATGAACTACTTAAATCCAAATTATTTGGTTATGGAATTGGTGGGTAGACTCTTAAATGGATAGATTCCTTCCTTTGCTACAGGAAACAGCGTGTTGTTGTTAATGGTGAATCTTCAGTATGGGCGCCAGTTTTGTCTGGAGTCCCACAAGGGACTGTTCTTGGTCCTCTATTGTTCTCCCTGTACATCAATGATATTTCCACTGACATTGACTCAGAAATAAGACTGTTCGCAGATGACTGTGTTTGTTACCGGGAAATTAGAGATACAGATGACTCACTGAAACTTCAGGCTGACATAGATTAGGATGTTGGGCCAGAAAATGGGGCATGAGATTTCAACCAGTTAAATGCAATATTATGCAGATAACAAGGAAGAGATCTAATAAAGTTGAGGCTTCTTACACCTTAGAGGGAACGGTCCTCGAAAATGTGAATTCCATTAAATACCTTGGTGTGACAATCACTCACGATTTGAGATGGAATACACACATTAGCAATATGTGTACAAAGGCGAATAGAACACTTGGTTTCCTGAGGCGAAATCTTCATCAGTGTCCTCAGGATGTTAAAGAGACAGCAAACAGGGGACTTGTTCGCCCAATCTTGGAATATGGTAGTTGCATCTGGGACCCAAGCGGAGTGGTCCTTAATGAAGAAATTGAAAAAGTTCAGAATAGAGCTGCTAGATTTGTAACTGGAAATTATTGCTTTGAAACTGGGAGCATGAGTGGAATTCTAGGAAAATTAAGATGGGAGTCTCTCAAGAAAAGGAGAAGAGACAGTAGGCTCATACTCTTATACAAAGGTCTAAAGGGTGCTGCCAGCATTCCAACAGATGACCTTGTTCCCCCGGCTAGGCACTGTAGAAAACACCATTCAATGACGTTTCAGACCCTTACTGCAAGAACGGATATTTATAAAGAATCGTTTTTCCCCCGAACCATTAGAGATTGGAATGCCCTTCCCGATTCTATTATTTTGACGGCTGAAGGTGCTGAGGATTGTGTAGCTAAGTTTACATCTTTGGTTAGAGCTAGGGACTCACTTCCCATATCACAGGTCCTGGTGTATGAATGTCATTTGACGTGTCACCAGTAACAATTCTGATTCTGATTCTGATAGAACACCGACACACACGGCAGACACGATCAGGAAGACGTAGGAGAGCCAGTTAACATTATGTTTGGGACTATCGAGCCAGTTAACATTATGTTTGGGACTATCGAGCCAGTTAACATTATGTTTGGGACTATCTCAACACACCAGTTTGCCAGAAAAACAGTATGCCAGGTACTTAGAGCATAAAGTCACTTCTGTACCAGCCGCACTGTCGTTAGTTAAAATGCCGTCAAAACTTTGATCATGTGATACCGCAAATGCTCAAAGAAGGTGAGTCACTCGCATTCTTTTTTCAGGAAAATTAAACCCATATATAAGATACCCTACTTGCTTTTGACTCTCTTAAGAGCTCGTTTATCTTACGAGGCTTTATACAACTGTGCCGAGACGTATAGAGGTCCACCAGTCCTATATTATGGCGAAGTGAATCTATCACTAAATAGTTTTGGACATGTTCGTTTCCAACATAAGACACTTCTGGTTTGTGTTGTTTGTTTCATTTGAGGTTTAACGTCCCCGTCAACACTAATGAGGTCATTTTGGAGACGTTGCTTCCAATTTTGTGTGACTTTTACCCGACATGAGATGACATCTCAAGCCCTGCCGCCCAATGAACCAAATAGGGTTTATATGAATGGACGGGCCGACTCGCACCGCTTTGCCTGGGCAGGCTTAGAGCCTCTAAGCGGTTTACCAGTACTCGTGTGCGGGTCGGTTTCAGCTCTGCGTGAAAGCATCGTGCAGCCAATATATTTATTCAAGCCCCGATGGGCGGGGGCCGATTGACAACCTTGAAAAATAGAAGTGAATGCAATGATCAGGAATCGATACAATTAACCCTAAGCTCCCATCAGAGACACCAAAGGGAAAGAAGCGCAGACCCCTCATGGGAACATCAATAGCGGTAAGCCAAAAGGACAGTTACTTTCCCACAAAATGGCCAATTGGCTTTTAAATAATAAAACTGGTGTTTACAGGGGTACACTTAATTTTGTTTTATTTTTGCTCTAAAATATAGATTGTGGGTACTCGTTAGATTCGCCTCGATGATCGAGGCGGTTCTAACGTGTACCCACAATCTACAGTTTGAGCAGAAATATGAAAAATATCACAATTTCCCTCTTAAAATCTTTTTTTTTCGGCGGTAAAATTTACAATGCATTTGTACAGGCGTGTTTGTGTAATGACACCGCTGGTTTCTGTTATTTGATGTCAGTATTGCAAATTTTCACGTCTTCGCAAACACTTTAGATTCTGATCAGGTAGTGCTTGCATCCCCATCTGATCTACACTCTTTGCTAAATGTCTCTTTAAAGGGACACTAGACTTATCTGGGTAAAGAGTCAGAGTTTCTAACCACAAGGCGACCGAGACCGGCCCAACACTTTTTTCTCAGGTTTTTATACGCATCTCCATGGCCACGATAGATCATTAGAAAGCAAACTACAGCATAGAACACACACACGGCAGACACGATCAGGAAGACGTAGGAGAACCAGTTAACATTATGTTCCAGTTTACCGGAAAAACAGTCTGCCAGGTACTTAATGCATAAAGTCACTTCTGTACTAGCCGCACAAAAAACCATTGTGATTAGCAATGTATCAATATATATCTGAAAAATAAACAAAATAACATAACGATAACTACGGAACCCTGGAAGGGACATGTAATTTATTTTAAGAAATAATCTCCACGTACCGTGTGTTATCGTGATTAACACACGGTGTTGGAGGGCAGATTGCGAAATATTAATTCACGACGGCGAAGCCGGAGTGAATTAATATTCGCATCTGCCCGACAACACCGTGTGTTAATCACGATAACACACCGGGTGCGTGGAAATTATTTCGATTCTAACATGATGCTAAACTGAAATACAGTAGTAACAAAGCGTTATCTTGGGGACTATTTTGCAGCGGATGTCGACAGAAGGAAATGTTTACATGCAACGTCACGATGACGCCAAATTGCACGCACCACGTTGACGACGTGAATTATCGCATATTTGCAAACGCTGACGTTTCCACTGGGTTCAATGGGAAAAACGTTAACGTCATGTTAGAATTTAATATCTTGTTCGCACAACTTCCCATGATCTATGCTGTACCAACAAGATAATATGTTGTGCGAACAAGATAATATCTTGTATGCACAACATATTTATTTGGGCGAACAAGATATGATCTTGTGCGCACAAGATAATATGTTGTCCGCACAAGATAAATTATGTTGTCCGCACAAGATAATATCTTATGCGCACAACTTAATATCTTGTTCGCACAACATATTAAAAAATGTCCATTCCCGGGTTCCGTTGATAATTCATCCGTGCGACATACTGAATTTTTTCACAGCTTCAAAATGGCTACATTTTCTGATGAAAATCCGTACTGCAAACATAGGTATTGGAGCAGAAATACGAAAAATAATGTATACCCCCGTAAAACACGGGTTTGAATACTATTTGGCACGTCTTCTACAAATCACGTAAACACACATATATAAATATGACCCCATTGAACCCCACTTTTATGTAGTAAAATTGAGGTTTACAGGGGTAAAGCTTATTTTTCTTAATATGTCCTATAAAATATAGATTGTGGGTACTCTTAAGAATCTAAAATATAGATTGTGGGTGCTCATTAGAACCGCCTCGATGAGGGTGAGGTGGTGCTAACGAGTACCCACAATCTATATTTTGAGCAGAAATAAGAAAAATATTAATTTGTCATCATAAAATTTTCATTTTTTTCGGCGGTAAAGTTTACAGTGCATTTGTATAGGCGTGATTTCGCAATGAAACAGACACATGCCTGATCAAATGACTCTTCGCAGATTGCCACAAGGAACAGAACAATCTTGCCCATTGCGTATCTACGCATCACGTAAACACGCCTATATAATTTTGACCCCCTTAAACCCCAATTTTATATTGTAAAACGTGGGTTTACAGGGGTAGACATTATTTTTTTTATTTCTGCTCAAAAACATAGATTGTGGGTACTCGTTAGAACCGCCTCGATGAGGCGGTTCTAACGAGGACCCACAATTTATGTTTTGAGCAGAAATATGAAAAATATCCGGATGTTTTATCAGAAAATTTTCATTTTTGCTGGAAAAAAATATCAACATATTTAAATAGGCTCCTTGTCTGCATTCCTATAAAACTTTATGTTAACAAGTCCTTGAAATGAGCACCCCTTCAAACCACATTTTATGTAGAGAAAACTGGGGTTTACAGGAGTCTGCATTGTTTTTCCTATTTTTGCTCCAGGATATTAGTCGTAGGTACTCGATGGAATGCATATAGGAACAAATTGGCTCCCGAAGGAAGCAAAATCAGTCCCATTAAGAGCAGCCTCTATAATATGTTATAGAAAATGCTACTCTCTTTGTAACAAGAGGTACTGACACGACCCATGCTAGTTTGTATAGCTGATAAGTCTGGTCTGTGCCTAGTAGTTCAAAGCGCGGACAAGAGGTTCTGACAAGACTCATGCTAGTTTGTATAACTGATAAGGCTGGTCTGTGTCTAATGGTTAAAAACGCGGACAAGAGGTACTGACAAGAATCATGCTAGTTTGTATAGCTGATAAGACTGGTCTGTGTCTAATGGTTAAGAGGTTCTGACAAGACTCATGCTAGTTTGTACAGCTGATAAGGCTGATGTTTGTCTAGTGGTTTGTGTCTAGTGGTTAAAAACGCAGACAGGAGGTACTGACAAGACTCACGCTAGTTTGTATAACTGATAAGGCTGGTCTGTGTCTAGTGGTTAAAAACGCAGACAGGAGGTACTGACAAGACTCATGCTAGTTTGTATAGCTGATAAGGCTGGTCTGTGTCTAGTGGTTAAAAAACGCGGACATGAGGTACTGACAAGACTCCAGCTAGTTTGTACAACTGATGAGGCTGGTCTGTGTCTAGTGGTTAAAGGCGTGGACAAGAGGTTTTGACAAGACGCATGCTAGTTTGTATAGCTGATATGGCTGGTTTGTGTCTAGTGGTTTGTGTCTAGTAGTTGCAAACGCGGACAGGATGTACTGACAAGACTCAAACAAGTTTGTATAACTGATAAGACTGGTCTGTGACTAGTGGTTAAAGGCGTGGACAAGAGGTTCTGACAAGACTCAAGCTAGTTTGTACAGCTGATAAGGCTGGTTTATGTCTAGTGGTTTAAAGGGCGGAGAAGAGGTACTGCTTTGAATCATGCTAGTATGTAGAGCTGATCAGACTGGTCTGTGTCTAGTGGTTAAAAGCGCGGACAAGAGGTTCTGACAAGACTCATGCTAGTTTGTGTAGCTGATAAGGCTGGTTTGTGTCTAGTGGTTTGTGTCTAGTCGTTAAAAATGCGGACAGGAGGTACTGACAAGACGCATGCTAGTTTGTATAGCTGATAAGGCTGGTTTGTTTCTAGTGATTTGTGTCTAGTGGTTAAGAACGCGGACAAGCTTTAAGAGGTACTGAAAAGACTCATGCTAGTTTGTATAGCTGATAAGGCTGATCTGTGTCTAGTTGTTCAAAGCGCGGACAAGAGGTACTGACAAGAATCATGCTGGTTTGTATAGCTGATAAGGCTGATCTGTGTCTAGTGGTTCAAAGCGCGGACAAGAGGTACTGACAAGACTCATGCTAGTTTGTATAGCTGATAAGGCTGGTCTGTGTCTAGTGGTTAAAATCGCGGACAAGTGGTACTCACAGACTCATGCTAGTTTGTACGGCTAATAAGGCTGGTCTGTGTCTAGTGGTTTGTGTCTAGTGGTTGTAAACGCGGACAGGAGGTACTGACAAGACTCATGCTAATTTTAATAGCTGATAAGGCTGGTCTGTGTCTAGTAGTTAAAAGCGTGGAGAAGAGGTTCTGACAAGACTCATGCTAGTTTGTACAGCTGATAAGGCTGGTCTGTTTCTAGTGGTTAAAAGAGCGGAGAAGAGGTACTGCTATGAATCATGCTAGTATGTACAGCTGATAAGGCTGGTATGTATCTAGTTGTTAAAAGCGCGGACAGGAGGTTCTAACAAGACTCATGCCAGCTTGTATAGCTGATAAAGCTGGTCTGTGTCTAATGGTTTGTGTCTAGTGGTTAAGAACGCGGATAGGAGGTACTGCAAAGACTCATGCTAGTTTGTATAGCTGATAAGACTGGTCTGCGTCTAGTGGTTAAAATCGTTGACAAGAGGTTCTGACAAGACTCATGCTTGTTTGTATATCTGATAAGGCTGGTCTGTGTCTAGTGGTTAAAAGAGCGGAGAAGTGGTACTCACAGACTCATGCTAGTATGTGCAGCCTTATCAGCTGGTGTGTGTTTAGTGGTTAAAAGCACAGACAAGAGGTTCTGACAAGGATAGTGCCAGTGTGTATAACTGATAAGGCTGGTCTGTGTCTAGTTGTGAAAAGCGCAGACAAGAGGTTCTGACAAGACCCATGCTTGTTTGTATAGCTGATGAGGCTGGTCTGTGTCTAGTTGTTAAAAGCGCAGACAAAAGGTTCTCACAAGAATCATGCTAGTTTGTAAAGCTGATAAAGTTGGTCTGTGTCTAGTGGTTAAAAGCGCAGACAAGAGGTTCTGACAAGACTCATGCAAGTTAGTATAGCTGATAAAGCTGGTCTGTGTCTAGTTGTTAAAAGCGCGGACAAGAGGTACTGACAAGACTCGTGCTAGTTTGTATAGCTGATAAAGCTGGTCTGTGTCTAGTTGTTAAAGCACGGACAAGAGGTACTGACAAGACTCGTGCTAGTTTGTACAGCTGATAAAGCTGGTCTGTGTCTAGTTGTTAAAAACGCGGACAAGAGGTACTGACAAGACTCGTGCTAGTTTGTATAGCTGATAAAGCTGGTCTGTGTCTAGTTGTTAAAAGCGCGGACAAGAGGTACTGACAAGACTCGTGCTAGTTTGTATAGCTGATAAAGCTGGTCTGTGTCTAGTTGTTAAAGCACGGACAAGAGGTACTGACAAGAATCGTGCTAGTTTGTACAGCTGATAAAGCTGGTCTGTGTCTAGTTATTAAAAACGCGGACAAGAGGTACTGACAAGACTCGTGCTAGTTTGTATAGCTGATAAAGCTGGTCTGTGTCTGGTTGTTAAAAACGCGGACAAGAGGTACTGACAAGACTCGTGCTAGTTTATACAGCTGTTAAAACTGGTCTGTGTCTAGTTGTTAAAAACGCGGACAAGAGGTACTGAGAAGACTCGTGCTAGTTTGTACAGCTGATAAAGCTGGTCTGTGTCTGGTTGTTAAAAACGCGGACAAGAGGTACTGACAAGACTCGTGCTAGTTTATACAGCTGTTAAAACTGGTCTGTGTCTAGTTGTTAAAAACGCGGACAAGAGGTACTGAGAAGACTCGTGCTAGTTTGTACAGCTGATAAAGCTGGTCTGTGTCTAGTTGTTAAAAACGCGGACAAGAGGTACTGACAAGACTCGTGCTAGTTTGTACAGCTGATAAAGCTGGTCTGTGTCTAGTGGTTAAAAGCACGGACAAGAGGTACTGACAAGACTCGTGCTAGTTTGTACAGCTGATAAAGCTGGTCTGTGTCTAGTTGTTAAAAACGCGGACAAGAGGTACTGACAACCTCGTGCTAGTTTGTACAGCTGATAAAGCTGGTCTGTGTCTAGTTGTTAAAAACGCGGACAAGAGGTACTGACAAGACTCGTGCTAGTTTTTACAGCTGATAAAGCTGGTCTGTGTCTATTGGTTAAAAGCACGGACAAGAGGTACTGACAAGACTCGTGCTAGTTTGTACAGCTGATAAAGCTGGTCTGTGTCTAGTTGTTAAAAACGCGGACAAGAGGTACTGACAAGACTCGTGCTAGTTTGTACAGCTGATTAAGCTGGTCTGTGTCTAGTTGTTAAAGCGCGGACAAGAGGTACTGACAAGCCTCGTGCTAGTTTGTACAGCTGATAAAGCTGGTCTGTGTCTAGTTGTTAAAAGCGCGGACAAGGGGTACTGAAAAGACTCGTGCTAGTTTGTATAGCTGATAAGGCTGATCTGTGTCTAATGGTTAAAAGTACGGACAACAGATTCTGACAAGACTCATGCTAGTGTGTACAGCTGATAAGGCTGGTCTGTGTCTAGTAGATAAAAGCGCAGACAAGAGGTTCTCACAAGACTCATGCTAGTTTGTATTCCTGCTGCGGCTGGTCTGTGTCTAGTTGTTTAAGGCGCGGACAAGAGGTACTGACAAGACGCGTGCTAGTTTGTACAGCTGATAAAGCTGGTCTGTGTCTAGTTGATAAAAACGCGGACAAGAGGTACTGACAAGACTCGTGCTAGTTTGTACAGCTGATAAGGCTGGTCTGTGTCTAGTGGTTAAAAGCACGGACAAGAGGTACTGACAAGACTCGTGCTAGTTTGTACAGCTGATAAAGCTGGTCTGTGTCTAGTTGTTAAAAACGCGGACAAGAGGTACTGACAAGACTCGTGCTTGTTTGTACAGCTGATAAAGCTGGTCTGTGTCTAGTTGTTAAAAGCGCGGACAAGAGGTACTGACAAGACTCGTGCTAGTTTGTATAGCTGATAAGGCTGGTCTGTGTCTAATGGTTAAAAGTACGGACAACATATTCTGACAAGACTCATGCTAGTGTGTACAGCTGATAAGGCTGGTCTGTGTCTAGTAGATAAAAGCGCAGACAAGTTGTTCTGACAAGACTCATGCTAGTTTGTATACCTGCTGCTGCTGGTCTGTGTCTAGTTGTTAAAGGCGCGGACAAGAGGTACTGACAATACGCGTGCTAGTTTGTATAGCTGATAAGGCTGGTCTGTGTCAAGTGTTGAAAAGCGCGGACATGAGGTACTGACAAGCTTCATGCTAGTTTGTATATCTGATAAGGCTGATCTGTGTATACTGATTAAAAGAGCGGACAAGAGGTATTGACTGTTCTCATGCTAGTTTGTATGGCTAATAAGGCTGGTCTATGGCTAGTGGTTAAAAGCACGGACAAGAAGTACTGTCAAGACTCGTGCTAGTTTGTAAGGACGATAAGGCTGGTCTGTGTATAGTTGTTAAAAGAGCGGACAAGAGGTACTGACACTCGTTTGTATAGCTGATAAGGCTGGTTTGTGTCTAGTGGTCTGTGTCTAGTGGTTAAGAACTCGGATAGGAGGTACTGCCAAGACTCATGCTAGTTTGTATAGCTGATAAGGCTGGTCTGTGTCTAGTGGTTCAAAGCGCGGACATGAGGTACTGCCAAGACTCATGCTAGTTTGTATAACTGATAAGGCTGGTCTGTGTCTGGTAGTTAAGAGGGCTGACACGAGGTACTGGCAAGACTCATCATTACGAAAACACGCCTATTCAAATACATTATATTTTACCACCTATTAAAATACAGTCGAATGTATTTATATAGGCGTGTTTGCGTAATGATACGACCATGATTACGTGTTTTATGATCATTGGGGTCTTGGAGCAAAAAAAAAATGTTTACCCCCGTATACCGCAGTTTTTTCTATAAAAAGTGGGGTTAGGTGATCTTGCTCGCGTGATGCTTACTTACCCATTTATCAGGAACGTTGTTGCGTATGTGACAGGGCATCAGCATGGAAACGCACGTCTGAAAACATGAGCATAGCACAACTGTGTGACAATCACGAAAATAAATCTATGTACTTTGACCCCCTTAAACCCCAAATTTTACATTGTAAAACTTGGGTAAACAGGGGCATATATTATTTTTTTCTCATTTACGCTCAAAACATCGATTGTACCCACAATAGGTTTTGAACGACGAAAGGGCTCTAGCGAGTACCCATAATCTACATGTATGTTTTGAGCAGGAATATGAAAAATCAGATTTTTTAAATGAAAATTTTCATTTACTTTTTCTGTGATATAATTTACAATGTATTTGAATATGCGTGTTTTCTCAATTTATGATTCATTTTTCATATTGCCACACTGATATTTTTACGATAATAAATAATTGTCATATTTAAACCCGCGCCAATGTCAATGAGGCTTCGGAGCATTTCTGCAAATTGTTTGTTTTTCGGGTATAGTTAGCCCCAATGGTATACATTTTTAGTCTTATTTCTGCTCCTAGCACGGATTGTTGGTTCTCATGAGGACACTTTATTGCGGCGGTTCTAACGTTTTTCCTCCATACAATACTTTCATGGAGTATGAACGCAGTGGGTCGCATGAAAAGTAAATGAACCCAGATAGGGTTCATGTTAGCTTTGCTAGCGACCCGTTGTCGTTCATACTTTCATGAAAAGCAGAAAAAATAAGTTCATTTTTTATATCTACATTCTTTGTCCCTCATCACGAGGCGAAAAACATAAGTGCTTACAGGGCAAACGTTTGAAGCTGAGAAACATTTATACGCTGTTTTTCTACTATAGAGAAGAACAGCGCTGACGTCATTAACGCCCGTAGGGAACTTACGTCATTTGACGTCACTGAAAATCATGTTTCGATTCGTTTATGGAATTATGAACTACACTGTTTTCTATAGGTTTACATTAGACTTAACACTGGAAATGTAAAGGTAGGCGGTTAACCAGTACAGTGCACATTCTTTTGCCAGAAACTGACAAGTGCCCTTCTTGAATCAGCGGAAGGGAGAGACTGACCGCAGAAAAGATTTCATTACAATCACCACCATTTAAACTTTACGGCCATGAAACCATTGAATACATTTTATCATATGGGCCCCGTCAAGCGATTTTGGTACTTATCGCCTATGCGATCAGCGAAGGTTCAGGCGAGCCTGCGCATCCGCGCAGTCTCGCCAGAACCTTCACTGCTCGCTCATACAAGCAGTGAATCACGAGGAACCTTCAGACAGAAAGCCATATCCCTGGCCCTTCTGAATGGCTGGGCATGCGCAGTTAAAACTTGTCATGACGGAATGCTCGAAGACCCAAATTCGCTTGGCGGGGCTCATATGATGTTACATGTGATAATATTAAATTCGGTAATTCACTTATGGATTAAATAATTATGCAAATTAGTTAGATACGCCCCGTAACGTTACACGTAAGACGCATCCGTAACGACATCGCGTTTACTAATGGCGGAATATTGACATTGTGTGCTTCCACGCAGATCTGAAACTGACCGCGCATGAGTAGCGGTAAACCGCTTAGCAGGACTAAACCTGCCCAGAAAAAGTGGTTCAAGTCCCGTCCAATGCATATAAGCCATATTGGTTTCTTTTGGCGGCAGGGCTTGAGATAACATTTCATCTCAATGTCGGATAAAAGTCTAACAAAATTTGAAGCAACGTCTCCAATTGACCTGAATAGTGTTGATGTTGACGCTAAACTTCAATTCAAACAAACAATATCGCAGGTTCTTTTCACGAACCTGTTAACTTCCTGCACACGAAAACACGCCTATATAATTTTGACCCCCTTGAACCCCACTTTTATACAGTCAAAACTGGGGTTTACAGGGATTAACCTTATTTTTCCTTATTTCTGCTCCTAAATATAGAGTGTGGAGACTCGTTAGAACCGCCTCGATGAGGCGGTTATAACGAGTGTCCACAATCTATATTTTGAACAGAAATAAGAAAAATATTACAATTTTTCATCTTAAAATTTTCATTTTTTTCGGCGATAAAGTTTACAATGTATTTATATAGACGTGTTTTCGTAATGCAGACCTATACACAAGCGGTCGACGGTTACACGAAGTGTCCACAATCTATATTTTGAACAGAAATAAGAAAAATATTACAATTTTTTCATTTTGAAATTTTCATTTTTTCAGCGATAAAGTTTTCAATTGTATTTATATAGGCGTGTTTTCGTAATGCAGACCTATACACAAGCGGTCGACGGTTACACGAGCGTGTTAACGTTGTGATGCGCCTCGGTTGCTATGGATGCATAAATTAAGGGGAATGGGAACACCTTCAAGGGAGGCAACTCTTGCAAAAAACATTTTTGTCTCCCATGTCTATAGGGCTCAGCTCTTAAAGGAAAGAATGTGCTCCTGAGGAGCAAATTCTTTCCTTTAAGAGTAGACCCCTTTTTCAGTGGGACAGCGCTAATAGAGTAGTGAACACGAACTCCCGAAAGTTGTCTCCCTTTGAAAAATGGCGAAAGAAAAGTCCCATTCCCTTAATCGAATTCTAAATTTCTTCACAGTGATTATACTACACACTCACCAATATGCCGACGACAAGAGCGAGGGGAACATGCCCGGAGTCTGGAATGTCTGTATCCTTAATATAGATGAGAATCGGTCCAAGTACAAGCACAATTGCCATAGGTGATAATAAGTTGTACAGTAATACAATACTCCAGGCGAGGCAACAATCTAGCTCTAGAAATATAAATATAGTAGCTTACATAAGTGGCCATTTCATGTGAAATTTATTAAACGAGTCTCGGGATCACGAAAACACGCCGATTCAAATATACTGAAAATTTCACCACCACAAAATTTAAAAAAAATCTGACACATTTCTTACTACTGCTCAAAACATGGATTGTTGGAATTTGTTAGAACCGCCGGCGGTTCTAACAAGTTCCAACAATCCATGTTTTTGAGCAGAAATAAGAAAAAATAATGTATATCCCTGTAAACGTCAGCCAAGTGGGGTCAGAAATATAAAGGCGCGTTTTCGTGATGTTTCAAATGACCTTACCAAGAGTGTAAGATATTACATGACCACGCGAGTAAGACATCGATTGACCACCAGTGTAAGATTGTGGTTATCATATATCAATTCTAAACATGATTTTCTAAGTTAAAAAGCATTTAAAATGAAAACACGGTTGCCATGGACGGTATCATGACGATACCATCACGAAAACGCGCCTAAATAATTCTGATCCCCTTGAACCCCACTTTACTACAGGGGTAAACCTTCTTTGTCTTATTTCTGCTCTAAAATGAGGCGGTTCTAACGAGTACCCACAATCGATATTTTAGAGCAGAAATAAGAAAAAATATCACTCTTTTTCATCATAAAATTGTCTTTTTTTCGGCGGTAAAATTTACAATGGCGTGTTTTCATAATGGCAGCATTAGCGTGTGTTCATTTCATCTTACTGACACTCCAGCGGGAACATGACGTTCATGCAACGTCACATCAACGTCGGTGCGACTTCATGACATGACGATCATTGCAACGTCACATCAATGTCGGTGCAACGTCGCGACGTTGCACCGACGTTGATGTGACGTTGCCCTAGCGACGACTGCCTTCTAGGATGACGTTATCCCCTAATTAGCAGAGGCGTTAAATGATAAGTTATGATCCGTTTCGGTTTCAGAACTTTGGGTTGAGCCACATTGATGAAGATTAAATATCAGAAAGGCCTCTGTGTCACTAAATTTGGTATAGTTACTCCTTAGTTATGATAAGAGACAACATTTTACATTTGCTGAAAAGAAGATAAGCCATGTAAGGAAAGTACCCATGAAACCCTCGCAATATATGGAAAAAAGCTCGGTATATATTATTATCATATGACGTCGCGTCTGAGAGTGTAATAACGCCATGTAATAAATTTGTAATCCACTAGTGGATTAAATATGCAAATTAGTTAGATACGCACCGTAACGTTACATACACAACGTCCTTAACGACGTCGCGTTTACTTATGGCGAAATATTAACATTTTTGTTAAACCATCGTGAATATAATGCGTTTTAATTGTCATATGATGAATAGAATCTTGCATTCATGCTCATGGATTATTGAATTTATTAACCTCGTTGAGAGGGCCTCCGTGACCTAGTGGTTAAGAGCGCTGACTCTTGATCATTAGGTCTCTCACCGCTGTGGTTCGAGCCTCGCTCGGGTCACATGTGAGACGCCAAGTTCTGCAACGGAAGGTCAGATGGTTTTTCTCCGGGAACTCCGGTTTTCGCCCACCTCTGATTAACGATCGGCTCGATATGAGCCAAAAAAAAAATCTCGTTGAATGGAAAGGAATAACATGATCGGCAAAGCCTCGCATTTTATTCCTTTTCTTAAACTCGTTTAATAAATTCAATAATACATGAACACTCACGTAAGATCCTATATATTCCGCCCCCGCCCATAGGGGCTTGAAGAAATATATGGGTTGCACGATGCTACCACGCAGAGCTGAATCCGGCCCGCACACTAGTACTGGTAAACCGCTTAGAGGATCTAAGCCTGTCCAGGAACCGCGGTGCGAGGCGGACCGTCCATGCTAATAAACCCTGTTGGTTTCATTGGGCGACAGGGCTTGAGAAGTCATTTCATCTCAATGTCGGGTAAAAAACCCACAAAAGAAGCAACGTCTCCAAAATGGCCAGAAACTGTCAACTGCCCTTCTTGAATCAGCGGAAGGGAGGGAATGACCGTAGAAAAGATTTCATGGTCAATCTCCACGAAAGAATGTTGCCGACCCCGGCAGGTATCGAACCCGCGTCAGACGCACATCCGAGTGAGCTACAGGGGCCGGCGTTACAAATACATGTATCAGAGTGCGACCCAGTTACTAAACATAGAAGCTTTTCAGTGCTGATGTTCGTAAGAAATCCAGCCACGGTTGTTCATAGAAAATAGCCACGCTGTTCTATTAAATCACAGTGCGGATTTGGTGAGTAAGAGGATTATCAATAAAATCTGGACTGAATTAGACAAACAGTGTATACCCAGATCAGACGCCGCATAACGCGGCGTCTAATCAGGGTCCACACCGTTTGCTTGAAATAATGGAGTGTTCGGATTGAACGATTTTTTTTAAGTTTTAGTTCAGACTATTTTCCTTGCCTACAGAGAAAATCGACCCACCAGTTCCCTCAGTGCTTTGCTTCAAACATGTCCTAACAAGAAATATCTTTAAAAAAGATATGCGGCGTAGATTTAATTGGAAGGCTGTTTAGAAATATGAGCTACAATAGTGACAGCAACAGTTGTCTAGCTATGAACTGGTTTACTGTATTCAAACAATTCAGATGTCACGCGAGGTAAAATAACTTTGCAGAGGGCGGTGTCCCGCCTATTTGAGCTAAGGTCAATGTAAAAGGTCAAGGTTAAAAACATGACCTCATTTCATTTATGATCTCAAGTATATGCACAACAAATAAGAAAAATTTATCATTTACTGTTTTTGAACACAAATTCTAGGGTTAACATTTAGGGTTGTCGCCATGGTGAACGTAAATGCATAGACGGACGAACAAACGGACGAGCAGACAAACGGACGGAAACTTGATCTTATGTGCACCGAACTAAAACTCAAATTACACTTATTCCTTTTCAGAATTATTATAACATTAATGATATTCGAAAATGTCCATTTTGTGTTAAAATGGAGGACATAAAGTATGCTGAAGACAAATGATACACTGCAACTTTTATTGGGCATATATTGTAAATTAAACATCTGTCAATTTGTAATGCGATTATTACATTTTTTGTCATGCTATATCTCTTTATTGGTTTCATTTGGCAACAGGGCTTGAAGTGTCATTTTATCTCAATGTCGGGTAAAAGTGCCACAAACTTGGAAGCAACGTCTCCAAAATGACCTACACAGTGTTGATGGGAACGTTAAACCTCAAATCAAACAAACAATTCCTTTCGCAGAAAATTCTTCCTTTGGCGAAAGGAACCTTCCTTTCGCGAAATGGTTCCTTTCGCTATATAGACCAACCACGTGAAATTAGGTCAAAATAGCTATTCACCGCAGCAGTTTCAGAATTCACTAGAAACACAATTATACATAATTATGACGTATGGTCATCAAAGGACAAGACGGTGAGCAAGCCGAAACTGTATATATTTTTCATTCATGTCTCACATAAAAAATGAAACATTTCCTAGTTTAAAACTTCGGTAAACTGTCGTGTTTTTTTTAGTAGATTTATTTATGCAAATCATTGACCAATGAAATGGTCATCTCCTTGGACATGTGGTTTTATTGACCAATGGAATAACGAAAAATGTAGGACAAAAGCAAAAACATAACGGCTACGCCGTAAAAATGATATCCTTACCTCCCTCGCAACACATCGTGGCTAAGTGGTGGCAAGCTTTAAATGTATCCTTTCATGGTCCCCTTTTGTTATATTCAACATTTACATCTCGGAGAGTTTACTTAAAAAAACACAAGTAATCTTAAAAGGCTAGCATAAAATGTTGAACGCATTCGGGTAACATGCGTGAAGAAATAGTGTATTGGTTATTGCGCAGTGTAATTTTCAGGGCGGATACAGCTAGTTTATGTTTGTTTGTTTGATGTGAGGTTTAACGTCCCCGTCAACACTGTAAATGTCATTTTGGAGACGTTGCTTCCAATTTTGTGGGACTTTTACCCGACATTGAGATAAAATGACATCTCAAGTGCCGCCCAGTGAAACCAATAGGGTTTATAAGCATGGACGGGCCGACTCGCACCGCTTTGCCTGGGCAGGCTTAGATCCTCAGAGCGGTTTACCAGTACTCGTGTGCGGGTCGGATTCAGCTCTGCGTGGAAGCATCATGCAGCCTATCTATTTCTTCAAGCCCCGATGGTCGGGGGCCGTTTTTCATTTGTACGAAGTATAATATTTGGGTTTTCATTATGATGTCGGGGTGGTCAGGTAAGCCCAAGGTGACGTGTATCAAGCGTCCCTGGGGCATTTAACCCTTTTTGTACAAAAGGAATCTTCCTCCTTATATATAGTGGGAGTCCATTTCAAAATTTAGGGATGACAGGTCATGTTTTCTCCAAAATCTATTTGGAAAATGGCTGAACTTTTTGCAAACAGTGTAGGCCCTGATCAGACGCCACGTTCTGTGGCGTCTAATCTGGACCAGCACTGTTTGCCACCGTACCCGTTTAGGGGTTTCCAGTCTGAAATCTGAAATGGGTTAACCGATATTGACTACGGCCTGCTGTCCTTGCAGCTAGTAAGAGTAATGGGGGGGGGACATTTTTGTTTCTTCTGTCTCCACATTTTCATTCAATTTCCATATTCACCTCTGCTTCTCACTGTCGTCTCAACTACTATCTCCTTTCTCTTTTCTCCCTTTCTCTGGGAGACGACACAGAATGACCCACAATGTTTGACGTGTAGTGAAACCCAAAACAATTAATCAAACAACAGCGTGTACCGTGCACACTTTCAAAATATATTAAAATGAAATAGTTTTTTTTTTTTTTTTTGCGATTCTCTTGCTGTTCCGTATATTATTGCAGGGGATAAAAAAGTGTTACTGACAAAAGTATGGTTCTGGATACTCCGGTTTTCGCCCATCTTTGACCAACGATCGGCTCGAAATAAGTGAAATAGTCTTGGAACTTCCCTAAAACAAATTAAAGCAAAGCATTAAGTGCGCTGATGGGTCAGTGGATAGCATTACATAAAAACACGCCTATACAAAGACATTGCAACCTTTATCGCCGAAAAAATGAAAAAATTTAAGATGAAAAATTGTGATATTTTTCTTATTTCTGCTAAAAATATAGATTGTGGGTACTCGTTAGAACCGCCTCGATGAGGCGGTTCTACCGAGTACCCACAATCTATATTTTAGAGCAGAAATAAGAAAAATAAGGTTCACCCCTGCAAACCCCAGTTTAACTATATACAAGTGGGGCTCGAAGGGGTCAAAATTATATAGGCGTGTTTTCGTGATTGGGTTAAACAATTCAGCGTCTGGTTGGTATTTTAAATCAGACCCGTAACGAATATCCAATGAACATAGCTGTTTGAAGCTATTCTGGGCCAGAAGGCGTGTTAAAGCAACACAATCCATGTTGAAATTCTGTTGGAACATGACTTTTGATCTTTGGATACCAACAATGGACCTTGCTTTGTTTACATTACACGTTAGAGCGATGTAACGTTGTCTCTGAGAACGTAGCATTTTTGAGTATTGCAGAACAGACGTTATCCTTTAAACAACGTTTTGAACTAGCTGCCACGCCCTTTTAGTTTAACGGTCGCATCTGAAGAGGTGATATGGAGTTGTGGAGCGTTTTCGTCACACTTTGTCGCAGGAAATGCAAGAATGACGACCATGTATGTTTATTTCACTACAAAAACATTCGTCTGGTCCCTCGAGGTTATTCAGACAGCTTCTTCGGAATCCTGGAAATGTTATTCATGAAAAACTATGGATGATCCTTTTAATTGTTCAAATGGGGCTTGAATATATTGGAAGGTGACGTATGAGACCTACTTTGTCGAAACTAGCTAATCCTGTCTAGAAAATTTGAACAGTCGATGTTTTAATCCATTTTTCCAGAGCATAAACCTTTACAGAAGACATGTACTACGCCTGATATAAAGGGACTGTTTGTTCACCGATTTTTTTTTTCACTGTTGTTTTTGTTTCTTTTAATTATTTTCAATTTTCGGAAAAAGGTTTATATTTCTTAATCGTTACTAGCAAGAACTCAATCTGACTAAATTCATATTGGAGTTTAACGACCAACTCAACACTTTTTATGTCATTTTGAGTCGGTCAGTTTACCTAGCCACACTTTTCCTACGTAAGCGGTAAACCAGTACAGTGAACATTCTTTCATCAGAAACTGGAAGTTTCTGGTGAAAGAATGTTCACTGTACTGGCCTTCTTGAACTGCCCTTCCTGGATCAGCGAAAGGGAGATAATCGACGTGGAAAAGATTTCATGATCAATCTCCAGGAAAGCATGTTGTCGACCCTGGCAGGTATCGAACCCGCGTCCTTCTGATCATTAGTCAGTCGCACATCCGACTGAGCTACCAAGGCGTTCACATGCATTACGATAACTCGCCCGTACGACATAGTGCAAAATGGCTACTTTTCTATCTATCTTCTTATACTGAGTCGGTCATATTTGGCCATTACCTCAGTTGGGTGGGTGGCTAAATTTAGAATTTAGCACACAAAAAAAAATCATCCCTGGATGAGTCCTTAAAACTACTTACAATCCAAGCACAGAGGTATCCTAAAACGCATACCTCTGAGTCCCAATCTTATACTGTGCGGGCTTTGAACTCCTCTGCAGCCTTGGCATTCACCGCAGAAGATGGAAGACTATTCCACTGAGGAATAGTTCTAGGGAAGAAAGAGTTTTTCAGGGCATCACTATAGGACTGGTACCTACGATACTGTGAGTTATTTGCTCTTGATGCCCTTGTCCGGGTTGACACTGTTGCAGGGGTCAAATACCTATCCTTGTTAATTGATACTGTACCAGAATGTATCTTGTAGAAGAAGGTTAAGGAGGACTGCTCTCGACGGGTCTCCAGGGATGGCCACTCTAGTTCATCAAGCATGTCACCGACGCTACTTCTATTTCGCCATCGTCTGCAGGTCCATCGAGCAGCTGTCCTCTGCACCTTCTCCACCTGCTGAATCTGAGTTTTAAAATATGGATGCCAAATGGATGATGCATATTCAAGCTGAGGGCGAACCAATGTTTTATATGCAACATCCTTTGTCTGCCTAGGTGCAAAAGCCAAATTACGTCTAAGGACTCCTAAGGTCCTAGTTGCTTTAGATGTTATTTCAGGGATGTGTTGACCCCAATCGAGATCGTCAGTGATTGTGATACCAAGATATTTGGCGGAATGAACTTGCTCCAAAGTTTGCTGGTGTAGTGTGTAATCATGCTTAATTTGCTTGTCCTGAAGGTGTCGTGACACCCTCATTGAATGGCATTTGGCTACACTGAACTTCATCTGCCAATCTGCTTCCCATTGTGCAAGTCGATCCAGGTCATCTTGTAAAATGCGACAGTCAGAAGAAGAGTATATGTCCCTATACAGGACACAATCATCAGCAAACAAACGGACAGATGACCTGATGTTATCAGGGAGATCATTGATGAATATCAAAAAGAGGACCGGTCCAAGAACCAAACCTTGTGGGACACCAGATAGAACAGGGACTGGATCAGACGCTTGGCCGTCAAGTACAACTTGTTGAGAGCGCCCGGAGAGCAATGAGCTAATCCAATTATGTGAGGATCCTCTTATCCCATAGTAGTCCAATTTGTACAATAGCCTTCTGTGAGGTACCTTGTCAAAGGCCTTGGCGAAATCCATGATGATCAAGTCCGTCTGTTTGTGGCCACGATTTATGGCCCCATCCAGATTACTCATAATGTCATGGAAGAATTGAACTAGTTGAGTTTCGCAAGACCTTTGACTTCGGAAACCATGTTGACAGTCAGCAAGAATACTCTCAATGGCTAAGTGTTTGTTAATGCTGCTGACTAATAAAAGCTCCAGGGTTTTGCAACAGATGCATGTTAGCGACACTGGTCTATAATTTGCTGCATCATATTTTTCACCTTTTTTATAGACCGGGGTAACATTGGCTTGTCGCCAATCATCTGGTACAGTGCCCTGGGCAAGTGATTCATTGAAAATAAAGGCCAGAACAGGAGAAATTTCAGCACTACATTCCTTAAGGACCCTGGCATTCAGGTCATCTGGCCCAGATGCCTTATGTATTTTGAGCTTACCCAACAGTTTAGTGACCCCCTCAGGGTCAACTGTTATGTCCCCATAGTAGGGAACGTACTATTGCCTTTATATGGTAGCTCACCGTCAGTTTCTCGCGTAAATGATGAAAATCCTTCATATTTTTCTTATAAATGCTCAAAACATAGGTTGTGGGTGCTCGTTAGAACCGCCTCATTGAGGCGGTTCTAACGAGTACCCACAACCTATGTCTTGGAGCAAAATAAGAAAAAATAATGTATACCCCGTAAACGCCAGTTTTCTCTATATGAAGTGGGGTATAGAGGGGTCTTTATTTCACGGACTTGTTCACGTGATGTGCCTAGGGCGCTTACTCTTAACCACTAGGTTTCTGAAAACAAAATGACTTTATTCCTCGTTATTGAAACAAGTTGGCTGCTTTCAAAAAGCATCCAATAGGTTTGGTCTTGTCAGTCTACATTCTGATTTGAGCCAGCTGATATCATTATCCCACTAAATGCATTTTTTGAATAAAAATAATAAACTTTAATACAAAACGCATACGGAAAAAGTTCGGCCATATGAAATCAATGGAAATCAAGGGAACAAACCTGTACTGGCAGTTTTTCCAGGTAGCCTCCAGAATTACGCTACTTGACACCTGTTTTAAAGCAATTCGGCTACGGTCGGCAGTTTTCGGTGACTATCGGTTGTGACCGTTAATCCTTGTCTGAGACAATTGCTTAAGGGTATATTTGTTTTAGCTAAATATGATGATTTATTGGTCCATATATAACACGGATTAAATTGCTATTCAAATATTTCATCAATTTTGCAAAAAGCTCCTCACATATTCCAGCAGAAATACAAGAATATTAGGTACTATTGAATAGTCAACGTTTTGACCAGTAGCGAGTTCATTAACCCATTCAGTATACCAGAAACCCCTAAAGGGGTACCTTGGCAAACAGTGCAGGCCCAGATCAGATGCCACAGAACGCGGCGTCTGGTCAGGGCCTGCACTGTTTGCTTAAAGTTCAGTCATTTTCCCAATAGATTTTGGCGAAAACAAAACCTGACACCCCTAAATTTTGAAATGGAGTCCTGCTGTATATAAGATTGAAGATTCCATTTGGTACAAAAAGGGTAAACTTACGCTGCTTTGAACAACTTGGCCTTGATGCTCAATGTGTGTTAAGTAGAACGCAGTTGACTCAATGTTGAAGTTTTGATAGTTTCGAGACGGATTGACAAACGCTACTAAGTACAGTAGCTTTGCACTGCTGATTTCCACGTGCCTGTCACTGGTTTGTTTGAAACCCATCATTGAGACTGCTCTAACGAGTACCCACAATCTATGTCTTGGACCAGAAAGAGCAAAATAATGTATGTCCCTGTTAATACAGAGCGTGTTTTTGAGGGGTTCTTCAAGGACTTGCTTTACGTGATGGGAAACGGCTATTTAAAGCCGCACGTCAGAGAGCGAAAGAATGTGCACTATACTGGTTAACCGCTTACGTATAAGCCTGTCCAGGAAAAGAGTGGATAGGTAAACTGACCGGCTCAAAAATGACCTAGAATTGTGTTCAAACATAAGCTCTGTTGGCCCCGTTCAGCATTAAAGGGGAACACAGTAAGCAAACTGTTTCATTTTTAATCATTTTATTTGACAACTAATCGGTTTTTAATCCGTTGAACCCATACTGGCCTAACATCACTTAATCCTTTTTGTACCAAGTGGTATCTTCCCCCCCCCCCCCCCCCCCAAGCAGGAGTCCATTTCAAAATTTAGGGGTGGCAGGCTGCGTTTTCTTCAAAACCTATTTGGAATATGGTTGAATTTTTAAAACAGTGTAGGCCCAGATCGGTCTGATCTGGGCCGACTGATCTGGGCCTGCACTGTTTGCCACGGTACCCGTTTAGGGGATTCCAGCCTGAAATGGGTTAATCACGATTAGCAGTGAAATATTTGCATATCTGAAACAAATAAGGATATTATTTTCCCACTGCGAAGCTTGTGATAAACAACTGTTTAACAACAGTATAAAATGAACTGATTTCTGTTTTGTCGAAACAAACAAATAAAAAAAAAAAAGGAAAAGAAAATATTTCATCTCGTATGAAATATAAAAAATAATAAAAACAAGAGCACCGCAAGCGGGTGCCAACGCTCGTCTGCAGTTTCTTTTAGAAAACAAAAGTTCTAAGTCAAATCAAATTGCAAGATGGAGTTATAAAACTTGTAGGGAATGTAGCTCTTGTGATGGTGAGTATGTGTATAAAGTTTCATGAAGGTAGGCCAAACACTTTTGGAAATATGGTCAAGGTTAAGTTTTTTGGTTAATTCTTCGAAAAATAGGTCAAAGTTCAAAGGACAAGGTCACAGGTCAAAAAGCGTGGTATGAATGAAAAGGTCTTGTCCCAAGGAACATTCATGTGAAGTTGGAAGGCTCTGTTGTGAATAGTATTGAAATAAGAGACAAAAACAATTTAAAAAAAACGGAGAGAAAAGGGGAGATAATTCAATCAAATTGCAAGATGGAGTTATAAAACTTGTATGGAATGTAGCTCTTGTGATGGTTAGTATGTGTATGAAGTTTCATGAAGGTAGGCCAAATACTTTTGGAAATATGGTCAAGGTTAAGGTTTTCGGTTAAATTTTCGAAAAATAGGTCAAAGTTCAAAGGTCAAGGTCACAGGTCAAAAAGCGTGGTATGACTGAAAAGGTCTTGTCCCAAGGAACATTCATGTGAAGTTGGAAGGCTCTGTTGTGAATAGTATTGAAATAAGAGACAAAAACAATTTAAAAAAAACGGAGAGAAAAGGGGAGATAATTCAATCAAATTGCAACATGGAGTTATAAAACTTGTAGGGAATGTAGCTCTTGTGATGGTGAGTATGTGTATGAAGTTTCATGAAGGTAGGCCAAACACTTTTGGAAATATGGTCAAGGTTAAGGTTTTCGGTTAAATTTTCGAAAAATAGGTCAAAGTTCAAAGGTCAAGGTCACAGATCAAAAAGTGTGGTATCACTGAAAAGGTCTTGTCCCAAGGAACATTCATGTGAAGTTTGAAGGCTCTGTTGTGAATAGTATTAAAATGAGAGCAAAAAATGTGTTTCAGAAAAAATTTGGAAAAGGGGAGATAATTCAGCCAAAATCAACACTGTTGTTATGGTCCTTGGTCAAAATGTAGCTCTTGTGATGATAAGTGTGTGTATGAAGTTTCATGAGGCTAGGTCTAATACTTTTTAAGTTATAGCCAAGGTTAAGTTTTTTTGGAACGACGACGCAGGACGACGCAAGACGACGCAAGACGACGACAACGCAGACGCCGGAGTGATGACAATAGCTCGAAAGTTTTTTTTTCAAAAAACAGACGAGCTAAAAATCACCCATGCTGCACACTCGTGAAACTATGACGTTTTCAACGCACTAGTTAGAAAAGTTTCTTTTTTTTTTTTTTTTTTTTTTTTTGCACGAGTGAACAATTTTATGTTTCAATACACTCGATGAAATAATATATTTGGTATTTACCTAAAAAAGGAAATACATACATTAGGTTAACAAGTCCGTGAAATGAACACCTCATAAAACCCAGTTTGTATAGGAGAAAACTTGGGGTTTACGGGGTATACCTTATTTTGCGCTCATTGAGGCGGTTCTGACGAACACATATAACCTATGTTTGCAGTATAAATAAGAAAATTATCGCGGATTTTCATTAGAAAGATAGCTATTTTGGAGATATGAAAAAATGCACGTTGAAGCGCGAGTGTGTTAATTCTTGCTCCAAAACATCGATTGTGGGTACTTGCTAGGACCGCTGTAAGAGATATATCTTGGAGAAGAAAAATAGGATACTTGATAACTAGCGAATAAGTTTATATGACAAACCCCAGACCAACTTGGCATCTGCACAATCTGATCAGTGTTCATTGTGCGTTATATGGATATATTTTGTTATAATAGAAAGACTTGAATTGTGCTCAACCCTTTTTCTTTCTTTTTTTTTTTTTTTTTTTTTGGGGGGGAGGGGGGTGGGGGGGAGGCTAAATTCTTATTAACAGAAGCTTAGGGGTGAAAGGGAAAGCGTTAACTGGACCGAGTCCATTAACTACATAGAACGTTTGTCTAAAGATTACCTAACTTGTTTGTCGATATCATGTCAACAATTAAGGCTTCCGGGTCATAAAGCAATTAATTTGAATATACACACAGCGCGTGTCAACTCTTAAATCATGTTCTATGAATGTATTAATTGATGAATATTAATCGAAACTTGTTTAATCAGCTTTGCATGATTACTGGTTAGCATTTGCAACCCTGACAACACATTACAAAACATGCCTGTACAACTACACTGTAAATTTTATTGCCGAAAAAGAGAAAATTTTGAGATGAAAAGTTGTGAAATTTTCTGTTGCACAAAATATAGATTGTGTAACGAGTACCCACAATCTATATACAGAGTAGAAATAAGAAACAAGGTTTACCTCTGTAAAACCCAGTTTTATTATATAAAAGTGGGGTTCAAGGGGTCAAAATTATATAGGCGTGTTTTCGTGATGATTATTTTTCTGTGTGTAATTACATGCAATTTATCCCAGAAAATAATATTTGAACCAGGGCACAGCACTCCCTACAATTTACGTGTGCCCAGCAAAGAATTACATCAGCGTGCACATCCAAGACTTCTCTTGCTCCATGAAGAAGCATTGGATCTTTCGCACAACGTAGACTCTGATAAGAAAAAGTACCTAAGGGTTTTAAGTAGTATTCCCACAACCGGCATGATTGGCAGTAATTAGCAACAATTGCCAATTAAGCATGTGTGTGAAGTATCCGAACAAAAAAAAAAAAAGATTTTTCACCGAAATCAATATATTTTTGCTAGTCAAAAAAATCAATAATTAAAGTTTTTTTTTTTTTTTCTTTCTTCTTCTTCTTTTGTAAACAATATGAAGTGTTTGTTAATTGCGCATCAGTCACATGCAGAAAAAAATATATTAAACAAGAAAAAAAAATCAAAAACAGTAAATATATAAATAAGACGAAATAAAAATAAATTTATTTCAGCATTAAATGCCATTAACAAAAAAGTTTTCAGCAGCTCACTTTGACATTCTCTTAAACCAGCTAAAATCCGAAAATTTCCGATTTAATCCGATAATCGCTTAATATGAGAACTGATAGCTATAAATAGATACAATGAGGAGAGACGCCTTAAAGTACTGAAAATGACAAGAAAACAACCCGAAAATTACCAACTTTGTTTTTATTTGATCTTCAATTATTTTATATTGTTGGAAAGAAAAATCATTTTTCATCTAGAATTCAAAGTCACATTTTTAACAACGTATTTTATAACTTAATTATTACAGTATAAAAACAGACACCCTCGTGAGTTTTTGCTAATTTTCTATTGAAGTAAACGAGAGGTTCACGAGAGGAAGGGTCTTTTTTCATTTCAAAATTGACCAGTTTAAATTTTATTTAAAAAATATAAAATTATAATCAAAATTAAGATAAAAGATTGAATTTTCATAATTTTCAATCACATTTTCGCTATCTAGCTTAGTATTTTTTCAATCATGTCTTAGATTCACATGCCCTATTAATTTCTATACAATTTGTCGCGCGGTTTAAATCGGACACAGGTAATAGGCGGATTACATTTGTCCCACATGGTGTATATAAAAATTCGAAGTCTGTGACCTTGGTATCAGGAGGGATAGGTAGTGATGAGTATTCTATGGTAAATTGTTTAACACCATGACAAGTATAAACAAAATGTAACTTACATATGGTTTACACATGTATAGTACAAAAACTTAACCAAACGAAAATGTAAACCGAATTTTTCAAAGGATCATAACTCTGTTAATATTTGATGGACAGTTATTCTCGAAACTTAAGGCACATCTTCACATCTTAGCCTTACTACATACACATTTTAGGCTTGATCGGATGAAAACTGTATAATAGGAGTTATACGGAAACGACAAAAAAAGTTTACGAACGGACGGACGGACGGCAACCCCAAAACTTAATATGACGGTTTTTTTTTTCAAACGGGCGTATAAAAAGATTTTTCTTAAGTCATCAGGCCTTCTATAGGTCCTTGGTTATCTATTTCATTTGATGTTAACGTCCCTGTTAACACTGTATGAGTCTTTTTTGAAACATTGCTTCCAATTTTGTGGGACTTTTACTCAGTACTGAGATAAAAGGAGCAGATAAAATTCCTTCTCAAGTCCTGTCGCCCAATGAAACTAAATGGTTGAAATTCATGAACGGTCCGACTCGAGCCACTTTTCCTGGGCAGGCTAAGAACTTCTAGGCGATTTAACACAACTATGTACGGCCGGTATCAGCACTGCGTGGAAGCATCATGCAGCCCAATCTATTTCTTCAATCCCCGATGGACGGGGGCCGATCAGACCTTGGGGCAATATATTGGACTGCATGAGCTGAAACCGACTGAACTTTGAAGTATTGCTGAACCGCCCAGGAAGATCTAAGCCTGCCCAGATAAAGTGCTTTGAATCAGACTGTATCTTAAACCTCGGCAGTTTCTTTAAGCGATACCTCCGTAAAAACCTGAAATTTGCAATCCTTTTGTATATCTTTCTGGCTCACAATTTAATTGTAAAAGAAACTGATTAGTAAAACGTCAAGTATTGAGTGGAAATAAAGAACACCACTCTCGGCTTATCAGATACAATAGCTCCATTCGAATGCGCCAAAAAGTCTTTTAACAACTCAGTCTGTAACTGGTGGCAGGTCACTTAAAAGTCATGAAGTTTTTGAACAGAAACTATTGCTATCTGTGCTGGGCTCAAGAACAATAACAACGACCCACCAACGTTATGACTTTGTTCCGCTCCCTAAATATCGACCTTGGCACTGACGTTAATTCTAGTAGCAAAGACATGGAAATGTTTTACACACCCAGCGATATTTTTATGCCCCTGCATCGAATGATGCCGGGGGCATAGTTTTCCGTACGTTCGTCCATGGGTACGTGCGTACTTGCGTCTGAATGTACGTCCTTCTGTACGAAAGTGTGTACGTACGTACGTACGTAATCCTGTTAGACTCAGGTAAAGGTTTTTGTACAAGGTAGAACTTTAGCTCATATTTTCCAAACCATACAATAGATTTGGTTTATATTTAGTATGGTGATAGATATAGGTCCAAAGTTTTATTCAGCAATGCCCCCACCCATACCCGTGACCTCAAGGTCAAGGTCACAAACTTAGAAATTTCTAACGTTTAAGACCCAGGTTAAGGTATTTGTACCAGGTAGAACTTGAGCTCATATTTTCAAAACCATTCAAAGGATTTGGTTTATATTTTGTATGATGATAGATATAGGTCCAAAGTTTTATTCAGCAATACCCCCATCCATACCTATGACCTCAAGGTCAAGGTCATGGACTTTGAATTTTTTAATGTTTAAGACCCAGGTTAAGGTATTTGTACCAGGTAGAACTTAAGTTCATATTTTCCAAACCATGCAATGAATTTGGTTCATAACCGGTATGATGATACATATAGGTCCAAAGGTTTATTCAGCAATACCCCCACAAGGTCAAGGTCACATACGTAGAAAATTTTTAATGTTTAAGACTCAGGTTAAGGTATTTGAACCACGTTGAACTTGAACTTTTATGATTCATTTGGTTCATATTTGGTTTGATGATAGATGCAGGTCCAAAGTTTTATTCAGTAATACCACCACCCATGTCTATGACTTCAAGGTTAAGGTCGCAGACATAGAAATGTTCAAATTTAAGTATGTTAATAGCTTATATTTTCCAAACTTTATAATGGATTTGCTTCGTATTTGGTATGACAATAGTTGAAGGTCCAAAGTTTCATTGAGCCATACCCCCTACCCCTTACCTCAAGGTCAAGGTCACAGACATAGAATTTTTTTATATTATATATTTTGAGATTTCATATTTCCTGAACCATGTGATTGATTTGCTACATATTTGGAATGATGATAGAACCAGGTCAAAAGTTTCATTCAGCCATAACCCCACCCTGCCCCATGACCTTAAGGTAAAGGTTGCAGACTTAGAAATGTTGAATGTTAACGTTTGTAAGAGCTCATATTTTCCAAACCATTTGATGGATTGAGTTCCTATTTGGTATGTTGATAGTTATTTTTCCAAGGTTTAATCAGCCATACACCAACCTATGTCAATGACCTAAGGAGGGGGTGGGGGAGGGGGTGGGTGAGGAAGGCTCCTGGGCGGGGGCATTTGTGTTGTATTGACACATTTCTAGTTTATTTTTGGTTTTACGATCCTTTCAAGATTATTTCACTCACATCAAGCCTATCGTTAATCAGAGGTGATCGAAAACTAGAGCGCCCGATGAAAAACCTCCTGACCTTCTGTTGCAGAACTTCTCATTATGTGACCTGAGCCATGCTCAAATCTACAGCGTTGAGAGACCTAATGATTAAGAGTCAGCACTCTTATCCACTAGGCCACGAAGGCCCGTTATATCCAGCAATCTTTATAAATGAGGAAAAATAACGTTCTCTGTCTTTCCAACATTTACATATACACGTATTATTAGAGCTATCAGCGCACCGAAAGATGTTCAGAATATATAAATCTGTTCCTATCTGTGTGAAGTAAACTTTGCAAGTTTTGTTCATTTGTATTTTAACGGCCCAGTCAACACTGATTTGGGTCATGTTTGGGCCTGTCAGTGTACCTATCCACGCTTTCCTGAGCAGGCTTATCCGTAAGCGGTTTACCAGATCAGTGCACATTCTGTCGCCAAAAACTGACCCCTGCCCTTCGTGAATCAGCGGAAGGGAGAGAATGACCATAGAAAAGATTTCATGATCAATCTCCACGAAAGAATGTTGCCGACCCCGGTAGGTATCGAACCCGAGTCTTCCTTATCACCAGTCTGACTGCATCCGACTGAGCTACCGCAGCCAGCCACACTTTGGGAGTAGTAGTAGTAGTTATGTTCTGTTGTTTTTCGTTTCCATGGCCCTATGGACTTACTCAATAATGGCATTACAAGACGTAAACTTTGCGAAAATGACTGCGGCTGTTATAAGTTCCCCATAAGGGAAATAGATACGCCTTAAGGGGGTGGGGCTACTCCTGCAAAAGTAGTTTCTCTTTGGATATGTCTGAGGGGTAAACTCTTAAAGGAAAGAATTTGCTCCTGGGGAGCAAATTCTTCCATTTTAGAGTAGACCCCTTGAGGAGCAAATTCTTCTCCTGTTAGAGTAGACCCCTTTTTCAGTTGGAGAGAGCCAACAGAGTAGCAACCATAAGGTCTTTAAATAAAAATCAAAAAATGAGTTCCTTTAAGAGCAATGTAAACATTCATAAGAAAGAAGATGGGTCATACTACGTAGTTTCGGCTAATAAAGCCTCATCAGTGACCCTGTAATGATCCGGCAAAGAAAGCCAGAGGAAACATACTGCAGTTTTGCGAATTTCGAATAGGCAGTCGATTCAAAGTAGAAGTAAAACAAAGATCAGGAAATGATACAACCAACTTACTCCACCCATAAAAGACACCAAAGACTGATATAAATCAAAATTGGGATCAAATAATTAAAAACCTGTCTAGAATATGAGTCTAAACCAATAATATATTTCTGATTTCTCAGAATATTCACGCTGATCTCAAAGGACCAAAAGTAAAATATAAACTGAACCATGGTTGATGTACGGGGAGACTTTTTACGGCCGCCAAACGGCACAACACCAGCTGCAGTGAAGGCAAATAAAAATCAAAAATGAGTTCCTTTAAGAGCAATGAAAACATTCATAAGAAAGAAGTTGTATTTCCATCACGAAACCATGCCTATAGAATTGTGATCCCCTTTAATATGTTCTATAAAAGGGTTATCCTTTTGAAGCAAGGAATACACCACAGAACTGAAAAATATGGTGTGCACATGTTTTCTTGGCCAGACTAGCTAGTTTCGGCCAATTAGGCGTCATCAGTGACCCTCAAATATTTTCAAAATTCCACAGTGGAATCAATGATCCCAAAGGACAAGAAAATATAATCTACACTATGATGTAGGGCAGGGAGACGTTTTACCGCCGCCACACATTCCCACACACCAGTTGTAGTGAAGTTAAATATGTTCTATAAAATGGCTATCTACTGGAAGCAAGGAATACACCACGGAACTGAAAAATATGGAGTGTACATGTTTTCTGGACCAGACTAGCTAGTTTCGGACAATTAGGCCTCATCAGTGACCCTCAGATATTTTCAAAATTCCACAATGGAATCAATGATCCCAAAGGACAAGAAAATATAATCTACACTTTTATATAGTAAAGCTCGGGTTTGCAGGGGTATACATTAATTTCCGTATTCATGCTCTGAGACACTAGATTGTGGGTACTCGATAGAATCGCCTCGTCGAGGCGTTTCTGTCGACTCGCCGCAATCTATGTTTTGAGCAAAAAAGGCAAATATTCCAATTTTTCTTTTTAAAATTTCTTTTTCTTTGGCCGAAAAAATGACAATGTATTTGTATAGGTGTGTTTCGAAATATGGTAAAATGGTAGACTAACTACCACACCTGCCAGGTGTATCCATTTCCCTTAAGATATTTATTGTTGGAGTTGAAACGCTTGCTTTTCGGTCTGTTTCGCTCTTCAGACAGGCTGTTTCCTATAATTGCAGTATAGTATTGCATCATCGTTATTAGTTTGTTTGATTTGATGTTAAATGTTAAAGTTGATTGGTTGTTCGTGTCACGTGCCCCTCGAATGGAACAGTTACAATCTGGTCATTAGACCCGGTTTGCCCGCCTCATGGCGACCAAACCAACAAACACCCCCATTAACCCATACATGCCTAGCAGCCTTTTGTGGGGACATTTGCAAACATTGCAGACCCAGATCAGACACCGCAACACCTGGCATCTCATCTCTGTCTAAACTGTTTGCTGAAAGCATATACAATTTTGGCAAAATTTACTGCTAACAATACAAGCCTGGCTCCCCTACAGTTGGACATGGACCACTCCAAACTTATTAACTGGGAGATGTCAACTGTGGGTTAATGACACAAAGAATTTCATAATCGACCCACATTGCGTACTGTTAACCCATTTTGTACTTCGTTCGTTCGTTAAGGTTAAGGGTTTTTATGTCTGCCATGGTCAAGCGGACAGAACTCCATAGCTCCACAACAAGACATAGGTTAAGTGCTCCTGGGCTGCAAATCGTGGCAGTTTGTCCAACAAAAGCAAATGGGGTTGGACTGCCTGTGCCCCACCGTAGAAAATGAAGCACTGCCTGTTTTTGAAATTTAAAAGGCTGGTCGAAAAATGAGTTGAAAATGTATAGAAATCAGTGCCAATACGACTGCAAATCATGATTTCTATACTATGCTTAAGAGCGATAAGTGATTCAATAGTGCTGTTTCTTTTTGCCGCTTGATAATGGCCATTTGACTAAGGCTGCAAATGGAGCATGCCTATGCAGGTTTCCATGCAGGAACACACGCGGTTCAAGGTTTAGAGAAAGAAGACTGGTCGCAAGTCTTACTTTCAACAATGAGACAGCATATGATATAAGATTATAATGTGAATGATAATAATAATAATAATAATAATAATAATAATAATAATAACAGTGAGAAATGACAATCATAATAATAATGATAACTGAAGCTAAACAGAAACATTGTGCATCTATTGGTATAGCTACAACATGCAGTGCTGTTTTTAGACTCTTCAGATTTGAGTACAATGTATTAAAATGGAATAAATAGAATGAAAAAGATACATAAATATGATTATTATAGTCGTAATGAAAACTAAAGGAGAACATAGTTTTTCATAGAAGTTAACAAGCTGATTCTTGACATACTATTTACATGCTGAAAAGGAAGGTGAAAATTATACAAAGACAAAACAGGTTTTATGTACCTAGTGTCAGAAGATAGATCTGAAGGGAAGATTATATGGAAAGGGAGAGAATAGACCCTTAATATGCTTTCTTCTTCAAATCCAGCTTTGACGTGTTTTTTTTTTTTTTTTGTTTTGTTTTTGTTTTTTTGTGGGCATTGCCGAAGGTAAACATTTGTTAATACAATAGATACTAAAAATAAGATCAAACATGTGGCTAAAATGGTTTGATTTAGTTTTGGAACCAGGGTCCGAATTTCTTATTAAACAAACAAGCAAACAATATATTGTTACTCATGTTTATAGATCAGTACAAATAGCCCATTTAAAAACACTTTTTGTGCCGGAAATCCCATTTTGTACTGGATGGAATCATCAACCTTATATCAGTATGAAACGAGTCCATTTCAAAATTTAGGGATGTCTGGTTGTGCCATTTTCAAATTCTACCTGGAAAATGGCTGAACCTGTCGCAAACATCCAGTGTATGCCCTTATGAGACTTCGCGTTCTGTGGTATCTGATCCGGGCCTGCACTGTTTGCCAGTTGCCAGTTTTGGGATTTCCGGCACAAAAAGTGTTTTTAAATGGGCTATTTGTACTGATCTATAAAAAGACGCTGAATGGCGTATTCGTCTGCATTGTTTTCATTCGCGGTTTTTTTTTACACGGAGAATCCCTCAGTGAATCCCTGGCACGGTAAACTTTATGGATAAATTTATGTAACATTCAAGTTATAATATTTATTTCTATCGGCTTTTTAATTTAATGAGGAACTTTTGAAACTGTTTCGAATATTGCCCTATATTTTCTCACGGTGTCTCTTGGTGGTGCACTTCTACAAAAAAACGGACCAGAGTGTCCTCAATCTGAGTGGCTTTGATCTTGCAAGCTCTGACAGCTAAAGCAAAACACAACCTAGCAAAAGACTGTAAATCGGATAATATGACAGACTATCTGATTAAATTTTAGAAAAGGCACACAGGCACACAGAATAATGAGTTTTCCAGGCTTTAGCAGGGTGGAATATTTCCCAGCAAACCAATTCTAGTATCCACTGACTAGACTGTGCAAAATACTTCATTTCATTGCCTAAAGTTCAACCAATTTTTATCACTGTTTAAATTCTACTCGGTCTGGTACACCTTCGCTCCTTCTGTTTGTGGGATGGGAGATCCCATTCTGTACAAAATGGGGACAAATATTTATTTATTTATTTATTTATTTATTTATTTATTTGTGACTTTTCCTAATTACTAGACTTGCCCAAGTCCTTACATTTTCATTTTTTATTTTTTACATTTTTTATATCAAATGAAAGTCCCTTTAAACAAAACAAAATATGTTAAGGTCTCTTTAGTCTTTATCTCTGAATGTAGGTGTGATTAATTTGTTCATACAGGGGAATAGTGCCTTTTTTAACAATTAGTTCTAGAATGGACAATTAATTAACAGACTTGAGCAAGTTTAAAACTTTGTTTCAATGTTGAATCAAAGTTGAGTTAACGTTGTGTGCCTGCAGGGTAACTTGCTTAGTTACCTACTCACCCACTCACTTGCTCGCTCACATGCTCACTCACTAACTCACTCACTCTGACCTGTTTCTTTTTTCCTAGAAATGAATTTTCCTCTGTAAAGTTAAAAGCAGAGTTTTAGGTAACCTGTATTGTCCTTAGCCCTTAGCTTTAGCAACTTCTTGAGTGTTTCCAGATTTTTTCCCAGCTCTGGTAATAAAATATCCATTCTGACAGTCCAAAGCAAAGAGGTGGTTGAGTTTAGAGATTAAAATCTGATAACAAAATAGAGAAAATTAACAAAAAGTCTGTATTTTGTAGGACTTTACGTCGTATGGCAGTATTTCCAAAAGTATAGCCAAAATCACTATTTTGAATACTGTGGGGCAATCGCCCCCCAAAAAACGTTACCTACTATATAAAATGCACAGAAATATAAAAATACAAATATAAAAGGCAATTTTCCTGCTCAGATAAGCACAGAATGTTATTTGTCTGCTTATGAATTTTAAAGTACAATTAGGTAGACATGTCCTTGTGAAATAGTGGCGTCCAACATGGTTCAGAAATGATATATAGTTATAAGTAGGTAAAAATTGTAACATCTTTCTTTTGTCTAAATAATGATATTTTTGTTAAACAATCGTGAATAAAATGCATTTAAAATAATACTTGATAAATAGAATCTTGAATTCGTGCTCATGTATTATTGAATTTATTAAACTCATCGAAGAAAAGGGATAAACTGCTCGACAAAGCCTCGCATTTTATCCCTTTTCTCAACTCGCTTAATAAGTTCAATAATGTAAAATCCGTTTTATTGAAACCACATTTATGAAAGATTCTTAGACATGTTTAATTTCTCGATTTTAAACTGACATTATTTGACGAAACTAACATAATGTTTTCTTGTTATTGCTTGAAAACATCGATTGAAACATGTCCATGTGAAATAACGGCGTCCAACATGGTGTCAGAAGTGACAAATATTAGTGAAAATGATAATATCTTTCTAATTTCTGCTTTTAGCGTAGATTGTGGGTACTCGCTAGAACCGTCTCAATGAGGCTGTTCTAACGAGTACCCACAATCAATGTCTTTGATCAAAAATAAGGCAGATAATGTATACCCCCGTAAACCCCACTTTTCTCGATATAAAGTGGAGTGAAGGGGGGGGGGGGGGGGGGGGGGGCTTCGTTTCAAGGACTCGTGATGAGATAGATTGTAGACGTCGTTTGAGATCGTCGAGGTGGTTTGGACGGATAGTGTGTGAAACATTTGAATTCTGCCGAGACCCTGCTTTGTTTGTTGAGGTTTTATGTCCCCATCAACACTAACGTTATTTAGGTAATTTTGGGTACGTTGATTTCAAATTTGTGGGACGTTTACCTGATACCGAGAGGAAATGACATTTCAAGCCTACCACCCAAAAAAATTCCCTATAGTTAAAGAAAATGTCCGCCTCGCTACACTTTTCTTGGGCAAGATTATTTGAAATGAGATTTTACGTCCCCGTCAACACTATTTAGGTAATGTTGGATATGTTGCTTCCAATTTTGTGGGACTTTTACCCGACATTGAGATGAAATGACTTCTCAAGCCCTACCTCCAGCAGACGGTCCGACTCGCGCCACTTTTCCTGGGCAGGCTTAGACCTTTTAAGTTGTTTACCAGTACTCAGGTTCGGTTGGTTTCAGCTCTGCGTGGAAGCAACATGCAGCTCATTACCAAGTCACGATGGGCGGGGACACTCTGACATGATGAAAAAGAAACAATGGGACGGAAAGGTATAAAAAAAAATATGAAAGTGAAAAAGAAAAATATAGCAGAGCGAGGTTTCGATCCTCGGACCTCTGGGTTATGGGCCCAGCACGCTTCCACTGCGCCACTCTGCTGCGATATAGAAAAGGAATTACTAGGAAACTTGAACTTGATCATTTTTCTGATGCAATCCCTGCCCAAGGCGAATATTTCTGTATTGATCCAGCACTGATGTGTTGCTACTGTTCAAGGGAGACAATCTAAGTTTTCCTTTCTCCTCAGAGTTGCAATAGTTATAAAACTTGATCGGGCGAGGCACTTCAGATGTTTTGAGGTTTATCGTCCCCGTCAACAATGTATAAGTCATTTTGACGGCCCCCGCTCATCGGGGCTGGAAGAAATATATGGGCTGCATGATGCTTCCACGCAGAGCTGAATCCGACCCACACACGAGTACTGGTAAACCGCTTAGAGGATCTAAGCCTGCCCAGGCAAAGCGATGTGAGTGTCGGACCGTCCGTGCTTATAAACCCTATTGGTTTCATTGGACGACAGGACTTGAGATGTCATTTCATCTCAATGTTGGGTAAAAGTCCCACAAAATTGGAAGCAACGTCTCCAAAATGACCTTTACAGTGCTGACGGGGACGTAAAATCTCAAATCAAACAAACAAACAAATAAGTCATTTTGGAGACGTTGCTTCCAATTCTTGTGGGACTTTTACCCGACATCGAGATGAAATGACATCTCAAGCCCTGTCGCCCCCAATGAAACCAATAGGGTTTATAAGCATGGTCGGGCCAACTCGCACAGGCTTAGGTCCTCTAAGCGGTTAACCCGTACTCGTGTGCGGTCGGTTTCATCTCTGCGTGGAAGCATCATGCAGCCCATGTATTTTTTCATACCCCGATGGGCGTGTGGTGGAGGGGGGGGGGGGCTCTTCTTCAGATATTGTTAAGAAAATTCAGCATGCCTTTTGCAAGCGGACCAAAACTGGTCAAAACACCATAGGTTTGTTTGTGTAATAGCTGAATTCACATATCAGTGACCTGGTTAAAATTTTTGTTAGGCAGGTGCAAAATTGCGCCCTGTCAGTCATTTCTGCAACTACTAAACATAACCCTAACGCAATTTAGATATTGATCGCCAGAAATTATCCGCGCACGTCCCGCCACACACGGCTACTAATACCCCCTAGCGTATTTAAGATATTGATCGCCAGAGGATATCCGCGAACATTCCGCCAAATCCTTATTTACGGCTTCTAATACCCCTTAACGCATTTTAAATATTGGCCTATTAGACATATGCGCGCACAACCCTCATTTATCGATTCACAATGAAAATCGATTCACCAACAAATTGTTTTGTTTTGTTTGATTTGAGGTTTAACGTTCCCGTCAACACTATATATTAGGTCGTTTTGAAGACGTTGCTGCCAATTTTGTGGGACTTTTACCCGACATTGAGGTAAAATGACATCTCAAGCCCCGCCGCCCAACGAAACCAAATGGGCCCATATGCATGGACGGCCCGTCCCGCACCACTTTGGCTGGTCAGGTTTAGGCCCATTTAAGCGGTTATTCGTTAGTCACGTGTGCATGGTTAGTTTCAGCTCTGTTTGGAAGCATCATGCAATCCAATATATTTCTTCAAGCCCCGATGGGCGGGGGCGTCCCATCAAACTGACGTTGCACTTTTTTTTCGCCCCTTAAAATCCGGGCGCTGTTCCGATTAAGAATTAAAATTCAAGCTGATGTAGATTCGATTTTCTATAAAGATGTATCGGCCCCACCCATCGGGGCTTGAAGAAATAAATGGGCTGCATGATGCTTCCACGCAGAGCTGAATCCGACCCGCACACGAGTACTGGTAAACCGCTTAGTGGATCTAAGCCTGCCCAGGCAAAGCGGTGCGAGTCTGACCGCCCATGCTTATAAACCCTATTGGTTTCATTGGGCGACAGGGCTTGAGATGTCATTTCATCTCAATGTCGGGTAAATGTCCCACAGAATTGGTAGCAACGTCTCCAAAATGACCTATACAATGTTGACGGGGATGTTAAACATCAAATCAAACGAACGAACAAACTAAAGATATATTTATTTGATTATATATGGTAACGTCGCTGTTATTTAGTGGCTAACGCCGTGTAATAAAAACCATATGACCTCATAAGACATGGTTACTGGCGTTTACTGTCTGACGCAATCTATGTTTATATCATCACGAAACACGCCTATATAATTTTGACCCCCTTAAACCCCACATTTATATTGCAAAACTGGGGTGTGTAGGGTATACATTATTTTCCTTATTCCTGCTCTTAGACATAGGTTGTGGGTACTCGTTAGAACCGCCTCGGCGAGGCGGTCCTTACGTGTGCCCACAATCTATGTTTAGAGCAGCAGCAAGAACAAGAAATATCTTTAAAAAAGATATGCGGCGTAGATTTAATAGGAGGTTTTAGGAATTCCGTTTATGACGTCATTCTTGCGCATGCGCAAAGCACTGGCCGTCAATTGAAACGGCCATCACTATTCAAATGTATTGGCGCAACTTATATGCTAACAATATTCAGACATTTTGAGAGAAAATATACCCGTTTACATTGAAATAATGCCTCGAGAAGGAAAGAATGATATTTTGCTTTTATTACTGAAATTCATTTATCCTCGATCCGTTTGTTATTGACGATTTGCTTTTATTACTGAAAATTCATTTATCCTCGATCCGTTTGTTATTGACGAAACTTGACGATCTATCTATCTATCTATCTATCTATCTATCTATCTATCTATCTATCTATCTATCTATCTATCTATCTATCTATCTATCTATCTATCTATCTATCTATCTATCTATCTATCTATCTATCTATCTATCTATCTATCTATCTATCTATCTATCTATCTATCTATCTATCTATCTATCTATCTATCTATCTATCTATCTATCTATCTATCTATCTATCTATCTATCTATCTATCTATCTATCTATCTATCTATCTATCTATCTATCTATCTATCTATCTATCTATCTATCTATCTATCTATCTATCTATCTATCTATCTATCTATCTATCTATCTATCTATCTATCTATCTATCTATTGAGAAAGCTGTCCAACGATCTGTCTAGAAGTCTACATGTGCAATTAAAAAATGTCCAACGATCTGTCTAGAAGTGCAGTTTTAATAAATTGAAGATTCTTGTGGACACACAACATTTGTTTTGGTTTTAAACAATATTTTATTTCTAGCAAACCTCGTGTACAGAGAGAGAGAGAGAGAGAGAGAGAGAGAGAGAGAGAGAGAGAGAGAGAGAGAGAGAGAGAGAGAGAGAGAGAGAGAGAGAGAGAGAGAGAGAGAGAGAGAGAGAGAGAGAGAGAGAGAGAGAGAGAGAGAGAGAGAGAGAGAGAGATTTGACTGAGAAACTGACAGTACACAGACAGACGACAGACAGACCGACTGACTGAATGACTGACTAACTGACGAATGGACGGACAGTTAGACAGAAAAATAAACTGATACTGGCAGTAGAAAACAACTACTGAGTGGACTGACAGACGGGCGTCGAGTCAACGTTGGTTCGACGTCATGCCGTCGACACCAGCTCCAATTCACTTCAACGTCACAGCGCCGTTGAGAGAGCGAGAGAGAGAGAGAGAGAGGGAGAGAGAGAGAGAGTGAGAGAGAGAGGTTTGACTGACAGACGACAGACCGACCGACTGAAGGAATGAATGACTAACAGACGTACGGACGGACAGACAGAAAAATAAACATACTGACAGTCGAAAAAAAAAAACTAATGAGTGGACTGAAAGACGGTCGTCGAGTCAACGTTGGCTCGACGTCATGCCGTCGACACCCACTCCAACTCACTTCAATGTCACGTGACCGTTGAGATGAGAGAGGTTTGCCTGATCCCTGTATCCAAGAAGATATTGTGGAGCTAAGCTAATAAGCCATTAACCCTTTTTGTTCCAAATAATGGAACCTTCCTCCTTATATATAGCAGGAGTCCATTTCAAAATTTAGGCGTGTCAGGTTGTGTTCCTTCAAAATTTGTTTGGAAATTGGCTTGACTTTTGCAAACAGTGTAGGCCCTGATCAGACGCCGCGTTCTGTGGCGTCTGATCTTGGCCTGCACTGTTTGCCAGGGTACCCGTTTTGGGGTTCCTGGTAATGTAAGGGCTGGGATTGTTGATCTGCCTGATTTCACTGTAAAATCTTGCACTTGTGAAGGGGTGTTTCATTCTCATGCACTGAAAGGGGTATTCTACGTTGGTTTTGAATTTAATGTTCCAATCCCATTGAGTCTTGATGGGTCCGAGCACTGGGCAAATGACATCTTATTAAGCAACGCCGTATTATCGCCAACGCACCGTTCTGACGTTTCATCGACGTTGTAAAGTCAAATTCCGTGCATCGCTTTGATGTTGGTTTGATGTAAACTGGGGTTTACAGGGGTAAACATTATTTTTCTTATTCCTGTTTGTGGGTAATCGATAGAACCGCCTCAAAACATTGATTGTGGGTACTCGATAGAACCGCCTGTACTTAATGCACAAAATGATTATATGTTAAAAAATAACCCGGACAAATAAATAAAAATCTTTATCTCGTAGAGGCGGTTCTATCGAGTCCCCACAATCTATGTTTTGAGCAGAAATGAAAAAAAAATCACAATTTTTCATCTTAAAATTTCCATTTTTTCCCCCCGAAAAAATGATAATATATTTGTATAGGCATGTTTTCATAATGCGAAATTTCACACCTGCATGGTAGCATATCGGTTTTTGTTCCATTATCTTACATTAGAATTCGTCAAAAGTTAAAAAGAATTCCATTATTTTACGCTGTAATTAACACTTTATCTGTCCCACTGCCTTGAACCATATACGACGTTGACGGCCAGGGCTTTTCCCGTTCTATTTTTAAAACCGGAAGTACGTCACGAAAAAAGCTCCTATTGGAAGGTTGTTTAGAAACCAGTGCTTCAGCTGAAGTGCACGACCCGCCGGATGCTTTTAGCTTTATGAGTGTTACCATATATGGGTATGGCGGCCATTTTGGTCATGTGACCTGGACCTAAAACGGTTCCCCCAATAAATGCGCCTTATCGTAAGGAGCAAAAATATATTTAATACTTTAGTACTGTATTCTGAATCGATTGCAGGATAGAATGAATTCTCACTTTTCCAATACAAAAGCATATGTGTCAAAGTTTGACCTAGGCACAAAGAAGGTCAAGGTCAACCCAGGGTCACCATTTTAGCAATTTATGATGGGCCTACGTCCCAGATGCTATTTATCAAGTTTCGTGGAAATCTGCCAAGTGGTTCTGGAGAAGACTATTTTGAAGGGTTTTTACCATATATGGCTTGGCGGCCATTTTGGTCATGGGACCTGGACCCCATCAGCAAATTTTGGTTTCCTCCATCCCAAAGAGGCTCCATATGAAATTTGACCTTAATCGGCCCAACGGTTTCCGAGGAGAAGCAGTTCGAAATTTTTCACATTTGTCGCCTCGGCGAGGCTATATTAAATGGAATGTAATATTTCGCAAGTTCATTGGTTAGACCTCATTGATACTATCAGTATGCCAAAAATTGTTGAAATATTCCAAGCGGTTAAGTCACTATCACCAATTTTCACAAACGGGTTACGGACGGACGGACAGACAGACCATATATGGCTTGGCGGCCATTTGGGTCATGTGACCTGGACCCCATGAGCAAATTTTGGTTTCCCCCATCCCATAGAGGCTCCATATGAAATTTGACTTCAATCGGCCCAACGGTTTCCGAGGAGAAGCAGTTCGAAAATTTTCACATTTTTCGCCTCGGCGAGGCTATACTAAATGGAATGTAATATTTCGTAAGTTCATTGGTTAGATCTCATTGATATCTATCAGTATGCCAAAAATTGTTTAAATATTCCAAGCGGTTAAGTCACTATCACCAATTTTCACAAACGGGTTACGGACGGACAGACAGACTGAGAGAATGACACGGTGATTTTAGGGCACTCTTAGAAAATCAACCGACTTCAGTCGGTCGCTTTTTCTGCGGGTCGTGCAATATGAGCTACAATAGTGACAGCAACAATTGTCTGGCTATGAACTGGTTTACTGTATTCAAACAATTAAGATGTCACGCGAGGAAAAATAGCTTTGCAGAGGGCGGTGTCCCGCCTCTTTGAGCTAAGGTCAATGTAAAAGGTCAAGGTTAAAAACATGACCTCATTTCAAGAGCATATGATCTCAAGTATATGCACAACAAATAAGAAAACGTTATCATTTACTGTTTTTGGACACAAATTCTAGGGTTAACATTTAGGGTTGTCGCTATGGTGAACGTAAACGCATAGGCGGACGAACAAACGGACGAGCAGACAAACGGACGGAAACTTGATCTTATGTGCACCTAATTAAAACTCAAATTACACTTATTCCTTTTCAGAATTTATATAACATAAATGATATTCGAAAATGTCCATTTTGTGTTCAAATGAAGGACATAAAGTATGCTGAAGACAAATGATACACTGCAACTTTAATTTAGCATATATTGTAAATTAAACATCTGTCAATTTGTAATGCGATTATCACATGTTTTTGTCATGCTATATCTCTTTATTGGTTTCATTGGGCAACAGGGCTTGGGGTGTCATTTCATCTCAATGTCGGGTAAAAGTCCCACAAACTTGGAAGCAACATCTCCAAAATGACTTACACAGTGTTGATGGGGACGTTAAACCTCAAATCAAACAACCATTCCTTTCGCAGAAAATTCTTCCTTTCGCGAAAGGAACCTTCCTTTCGAGAAATGGTTCCTTTCGCTATATAGACCAATCACGTGAAATTAGGTCAAAATAGCTATTCACCACAGCAGTTACAGAATTCACTAGAAACACAATTATACATATGACGTATGGTCATCAAAGGACAAGACGGTGAGCAAGCCGAAACTGTATATATTTTTCATTCATGTCTCACATAAAAAACGAAACATTTCCTAGGTTAAAACTTCAGTAAACTGTCATATTTTTTAGTAGATTTATTTATGCAAATCATTGACCAATGAAATGGTCATCTCCTTGGACATGTGGTTTTATTGACCAATGGAATAACGAAAAATTTCGGACAAAAGCAAAACTATAACGGCTACGCCGTAAAAAATCGCAATATCTCATCAGAAAATTTTCATTTTTGGAGGTAACATTTTCAATATGTTTAGATAGGCGTGTTTTCGTAATGTTATGTTTTGAACTTCGCCGGCGATAAAATCTGGTTTAAAATCGTAATCTTACAGTCGTTGACGTTCATATGAAATTAATTAAACTCGCCAAAGGCTCGTATGAAATGACCAATCGTGTAGGCTCCTCTTCTTCGGCGATAAAATCCCATTTAAAAATAGTTATATGATAAACAGAATATTACACTCGTGGTCATTTCATGTTCATGAAACTCGCCGAAGTGTCGTTTAATAAATTTCGTATGAAATTCCCACTTGTGTAGGATCCTCTTTATCCACTTAGTTCATAACAAAAGCCGAAGTTCAACGTCTCGAACACTAGTGGCGTGTTTGCCGTGCCTCAATACGAAAACATCTCCACCCCCGTGAAATAGTGCATTCTTTCATCTCTCCAAAATGGTTAAATCTTTCATTTCTAGCTGTCCAATGCGTTTTAAAGTAGTACCGGCTTTGTTCCGGCTTTGACTGCCATAGAAATACGAGTCCGCCCGGTTTTTTAGGCGCAGTAAACAAAATTGAACAAGCACAACACAAAGATTTGAAGCAGATGTCTTACAATTTTATCTTACCTTTCAATGATTAGATTCAGCATTTCAGAATCAGCTGCCAGCAGCAGTTGAGTCGTAAGAAATGTGAAGTCATGTTTTCTGTGACGAAATATAATAATAATAATAATAATAATAATAATAATAATAATAATAATAATACATAAGATGAATTTACCTCTGCTACATTTAAAAATGATCAGATTAAGATTTCACCCTTTAACCCATGCACGAGTTTCTCAAGTACACTCTTCTATTGCTGAATTTGTACACATGCATTCTACTACCTGTAAATTGCGGCCCCCGCCCATCAGGGCTAGAAGAAATAATTGGGCTGCACGAGCTGAAACCAACCGCACATGAGTACTGGTAAACCGCAAAGAGGTTCTAAGCATGCTAAGGGAGGGATGTGGGTTGGACCGTCCATGCATATAAACCCTATTGGTTTAATTGTACGGCATGGCTCGGGATGTCATTTCATCTCAATGTCGAGTAAAAGTCCCACAAAATTGGAAATGACCTGTAAAGTGTTGACGGGGACGTTAAACCTAAAACCAAACCAACAAATACATGCAAATTAGGTGTCTAGTCAATAATCGTTACAGAATGGCAAGCCATGTAGACCAGGGGCCAGTTGTTCAAAACTAACGACGTCGTTAGTTAACGTATCGTTAAAACTTTGATCATTAAATATGGCAAATATGCTGAAATTTTTGCTGAACAAATGTGAGCAGCTTTTGCTCACATTTTTCCAGCAAAAATACCAAAATTTTCGATATTGTACTTGCTAGAAAAGTTAACAATATGACCACTAACGAGCTCGTTAAGCTAATGATGCTTTGAACAACTGGCCCCAGGACTAGATAAGCCATCTCATCAGGATCACACTGTTTGCATAGGTATCTGTATCGTGCTAAATGGCTGAAAGGGTAAGATATCTCTACGCTTACACGGTCTTCTTTGACGCGAGAAATCTTAATCCTTATCTTGCTGTTCACGACAACCCCTATCTTTGCAAACAGTGTAGATCCAGATCAGATGGCTTCTGAACATCTGATCAGGCTCTACACTGTTTGGCATTCAGTTTATGAATTTGTTGCAATAAATTACATCAAGTAATTTGATTGGTTGATAGACAGAAATGAGTGTGGCTTAAATGAATATTCAGCAAGATAAGGGTTAACCATACGGTATCAAGTCAGCAATAATAGACTCCAACTGTTATCACTGTCCAAATCTATTGCAGACCTGGGCCCAGGATTACAATGCATACTTAAATTTTAAGTACCTACTTAAACTAAGTATTTACTTAACTGTCCTATAAAGTGAACTTCAAAGAATTTCTTTCGTTTAAGTCGATACTTAAACAAAGGAAATACTTAAATATTTAAGGTAACCCAGGTAGGTACCTTAATTTTTTAAGATTTGACCTTGACACATGAATGTATATATCAACAACGGCAAACATGAGAGCTTTTATTTGCTCTAAATCATCAGTCGTGCTCGGTAGCTCATACGGTAGAGTGTTTGCGTCACATGCGAGAGACACTGGGTTCGGGTCCCGGTCGAGCTACTTTTTTTCTCCCTGTGGTGCAAGTCGACATTATCCTACTGGTATGTATTTCTCCCTTGGTGTGTAAAATTTTTCCACGAATAGAGCTGTATAAAAACTTCCCTTTACATAATACTGTATAATACTAGGGACACGGCAACAATTTATTGTTTGGTGTAGGAAGGTTCTTAAAAGCGAAAGGGAGTCTTAAACGACTTGTTTGTTTTTGTCAACTAGGTGTGTGTATGTTGGATTGATTGATTTGGTGTTTAACGTCCCCGTCAACTCTATGCAGATCATTTTGGAGACGATGCTCCTATTTTGTGGGACTTTTACCCGACATTGAGATGAAATGACATCTCAAGCCCGTCACGCAATGAAACCAATAGGGTTTATAAACATTGACGGTCCGGCTCGCTCAGCTTTTCCTGGGCAGGCTTTGATCCTGTAAGTGGGTAACCAGTACTCGTGTGCACTGCAGCCCATTTATTTCTTCAAGCCCCGATGGGTGGGCGGGGCCGACAGGTGTGTGTGGAGAGTAGAGGGAGGCTGGCACATATCACTTTTATCTGTTATTAAAAAACTGAACCTGTGGCACATCGGGTCCATGTTCCTACGCTTATGCATGTCCTGCTACTTTTACGCATACAATGTTCACAACGTTCATATGCCGTCTTTATATTCAGTGTCATGAAATAGTATGGCGCCACGTGCATTTAAGAAATGACTTTTATTTTTCTGCTGTTCATGAAAGTATGAACGAACAGGGTCGCCTCAAAGCAAATGAAGGGGTTCGTATAAACTTTGCAAGCGACTCGCTGTCGTTCATACCTTCATGAACATCGAAAAAAATATGTCTTATATTTACATTCTTTTGTCCTCAGCACTGGGCGAAAAAATGCTTATAAGGCAAACAGTTAAAGCTGAAAAACATTTACACGCTGTGTTTCTAAAAAGAACGGAACAGCACTGTCGTCGTCAACGCCCAATGAGATCAAAGAGAACCATGGTTTAGACTGACGTCACTTGACGTCATTGAAAATCATGTGGCTCGATGCGTTCATGGAAGTATGAACAACATTGTTTTCTATAGGTTTACATCAGGCTTTACACTTGAAATGTAAATAATCACTATTTTGGCGTGAACAACTGTAACGTATGTCAACGGTGTACTTTTGCTGGGCAACTGGCCATGGTCAAATTTAAAATCCAATTCGATGGCCCGTTTCGTAACTTTCATATGAAAGGACCATTTGTGTAAGATTCTTGATATCAAAATTTATGAAATACAAAGAAGTTTTTTTTTGTTATGTTTTATTTTTGTGTTTTGTTTTTTTTGTTTGTTTTTTTGTTTTGTGATCGATTTGAGATTTAACGTCCTCGCAACACTATTTAGGTTTGATTTTGATTTCCAGTTTTGTAGGACTTTTACCCGACATTGTGATGAAATTACATCTCAAGCTCTGTCGCCCAATGAAACCAACAAGATTTATTTTCATGGTCGGCCCGACTTGCACCACTTTGCCTGGACAGGCTTAGATCTTCTAAATGGTTTACTGGAGGCCGAGTGTGGTCGGCTTGTGCTGGTTGGTTGAGGCAAGGTGACGTGTATCTTGCGTCACTGGGGCATTCAACTGATATTGGCCACAACCAATCATATGCTTCTTCTCCCTGCCTTGAAATGCTCAATAAAAATAAATTTGAGGCGTACCACCTCCCTTGTAAGCTCGGGCATGTGAGTGATTGAGCGTGTTTATGAGGTGAGTGAGTGAGCGCTTTATGTCTCACCAACTGTAAGGTTATACGCAGATAAGGACCTCACTCATAAAAAAGACGGGGAAATCCAAGATTTTTATATCCCATTTTTTTACTCCGACTGGAGCTACGGTTTTCTCCGTGTTTGACTGCACGATGTTTGACCAAGTCCTTAATGACTATATAAACTACATACATGTATAATAATGACATCCAAAAACAATATTGTAGCTGGAGTTAACTTTGGGGTGGTTTCCGCGGGAGTCTTCCCTGTTCTTCACTATAGCGCAGAATATATTTATTTTCTTAATTATCGACTTGAATATTTTGCAATAAGCCTAACGGCATGAGAAGGGTTGAATCATGGACAGACTTCATAAAACCGATTCAGCCCCCGCTCCTCGGGGCTTGAAGAAACAGATTTGGCTGCATGGTGCTTCCATGCAGAGCTGAAACTGACCACACTGGCACGAGTACTGGTAAACAGCTTAAAAGGGCTAAGCCTGCCCAGGCAAAGTGGTGTGAGTCAGACCGTCCACTGCATACAATCCTTTTGGTTGCAATGGGCGACAGGGCTTGAGACGTCATTTCATCTCAGTGTCGGGTAAAAGTCCCACAAAATTGGAAGCAAAGTCTCCAAAATGACCTACATAGTGTTGACGGGGACGTTAAACTTCAATTAAAAAACGACTCCATAAAACCGAGTTTTGCATTCAAATATTGTATGATTTCTTGTACGGCCCCCGCCCATAGGGGCTTGAAGAAATATATGGGCTGCATGATGCTTCCACGCAGAGCTGAATCCGGCCCGCACTCTAGTACTGGTAAACCGCTTAGAGGATCTAAGCCTGTCCAGGAACCGCGGTGCGAGGCGGACCGTCCATGCTAATAAACCCTATTGGTTTCATTGGGCGACAGGGCTAGAGATGTCATTTCATCTCGATGTCGGGTAAAAGTCCCACGAAATTGGAAGCAACGTCTCCAAAATGACCTATACAGTGTTGACGGGGACGTTAAACCTCAAATCAAACAATGATTTCTTGTTTCTAAAGGGTCCCCGTAGAAACAGCGTTTCAAATATGTCGTGGTGCTACATTGTGACTGCACAAATCGAGATCGAGTGTGATCCTTCAATGAAACACGTTTTATAGTGTATAAAACATTTTTCATGGTTTATGTAGTGAAATGGCAACTAAACCATCATATTTCCTATTGTTTCCATTCATTCAAGCAGAAGAGAAGTATTTTTTGACAGATCGCGGGAAATTTGTGGGCCGCCTACATCAATGTGTAATTGAAACTTACGTGCTAATTTTCGTGAAATTTCCGTCAAAATTACGACTTCATCCGAAGTTAAATACTTAGCTAAGTAAATGAAATATGCGGCTTTCTAATGCACTTTTTAAGGAAATACTTTACTAAGATAAGAATTCCTCCTTAAATCGTTAAGTCGACCTTAACTTAAGTAAAGATTGTAATCCTGGGCCCTGATAAACCTTTGTAAGCACAAATGTGATAAATAATTAGTTACACGTCACAAAACTTCAAACATAACTTGAAAAGTATGTTCCTTGATTGTAGCGCACGACTTGAGATAGGTGTTAGACTGAGCTGCGCACTAAACAGGGTTCGACAAGTATTAGCTTGTACAAGAAGGTTCAGTCTACGTTTTGTGTTCTATGGTCATGTGTATGTAGTATTAATGTGTTCTCGTCAATTTTGTAAACAAAAGTACAAATCATCACCATGAAAACGACTGGCACTAACGAAACGAAACATCCATAAGACAGGTACATTTGTGTGTGTGTGGGGGGGGGGATGGTTTTACGCCCATTTCAATGTTTTATTTTACTCATATCGAGCCGACCGTTAATCAGAGGTGGACGAAAACCGGAGTACCCAGAGAAAAAAACACCTTCCTACAAGCACATTCCTTCTACCTGCTTACGTGAACCAAAGAGGCTCCGTTGTCTGTCGTCTGTTGTCTATTTTTCAACAATTTCAAAATATCTTCTAAAACAAATTTCATGTACGACATTCATGAGATGGGAGAACGAAAGTTTGTTCCTGAGGTCTAGGTCACGTGACCAAGATGGCTTTTATGCCATATGAGGTAAAAGTACTTCAAAATTCTTCTCATCCCGAACCAATTAAGGCAATTATCATGAATCTTGGTATGTTGGTATGCAGCATTGGGGACTCATGCCAATTAAAGTTCCTTTCAAATGACGATCCTTCGATGACCATGACCTACTTTATGCCAAGGTCAAAATTGGTTACATAGGCTTCTCTAGAAGCCTCTATGGTGGGTTGGTTAAGCTACTCGCCTCATAAATAAGGGGTCGAGAGTTCGATCCTGGGCTTCTCCAGACTTTCGGATCAGTCTTTAAACCAAGGTACCGTCTCTGTATGACAGTTGTATTGGTGGGACATAAAACCCACACACATACATACATGATCCTGGTAATGGTTATTAATAGAAAAATGACGCGCACATATATACATGCGTGCGTGAGCGCGCGCGAACGTTCACACATACATACATACCTACCTACCTACCTACCTACATCCATACATACATACCCGCCCCCGCCCATAGGGCTTGAAGACATATATTGGCTGCACGATGCTTCCACGCAGTGCTGAATCCGGCCCGCACACTAGTACTGGTAAACCGCTTAGAGGATCTAAGCCTGTCAAGGAACCGCGGTGCGAGGCGGACCGCCCATGCTAATAAACCCTATTGGTTTCATTGGGCGACAGGGCTTGAGATGTCATTTCATCTCAATGTCGGGTAAAAGTCCCAAACAATTGGAAGCAACGCCTCCAAAATGACCTTTACAGTGTTGACGGGGACGTTAAACCTCAAATCAATCAAACAAACAAACAAACAAACATACATACATACATACATACATACATACATACATACATACATACATACATACATACATACATACCTACAATACATACATACATACATACATACATACATACATACATACATACATACATACATACATACATACATACATACATACAAAGCCTCCGTGGTGTAGTGGTTACGCTACTCGCTTTGTATCCAGGGATCGCAGGATCGATCCCGGGCTTCTCCAGAATTTCGAATGAGTCTTTAAACCGAGGTCCCGTCTCCGTTTGACCTTAGCTGATGGTGGGACGTAAAACTCAAACACTCACTCACTCACCATACACCATACATACATGGAAGGTGTAGATTAATTGTATCAACTCCTATCAATACCTTCATTTCTATTTTGTAGGAAATCCGGGTAACGGTTATATATAGATAAACTTATCGATGCGTAAGAATCTGTGCAGACGAAGCGTTCTGCGGCGTCTGATCTGGGTGTGCACATTTTGGTTAAAGTGATTATTCAGATCTCTTTCTGGCTTATTTATATGTAAGACGAAACAAATTTTGTCTCGCCTGGTCTCAATGATTTAATTATGTACATTATAATGAGTGACCAATTTGCCATTGATCACCCAAGAAATACGCGCATATTGGAAGCCACCAAGGCCCAATATAAGGGTTTAACAACCCATCAACACTATTAGGTCATGCCGTATAAGGAAGGTGTGCATTTATATATTTGGTATTCATTACAGTTGAGAGGTTTTACAGTGTCGCATATTTTCCATAAATATTGAATAGCCGGTGTATAACCGATTCCATTGAAATCAGAAAATAAACATAATAATACGATAGTATTTATTTATTTATTTATTTTTGTAAATCGTGTTTGCAGAAATATTTAGTTTTATAAGATTTTTTTTTAATCTCGCAAATATTATTTAGGAGAAGGCAGAATATACAAGGGGTCGAGAATACTCAAGAATTCTCGCTGCTGGTGCTGGTGTAAATTGAACATTCTTTTTATCGCTTACCAGATCAGATTGACCCAGAATTTAATTAACCTTTGTCTAGGATAATGTCAAATTCAAATGCTCACATTTTGGTTATTGTGAAGATATTGAATGGAGCAACATGCAGGTGTCCCAGGTGGTATCTAAAAGGCAGACACAGTAGGCCGAACTGTCTGATCCAAGTACATGTAGTTAATATACCCACCCGCCGTACAAAAATTTAACCGTTCTAGCAAGTACAATATGTATCAGCTTTAAAATTTGCAAAAGCTGCTCACTATTTTTTTCTCAGAATAAATACTGGTGTAGGGTATTTGCCATATTGCGTTCAAAGGATAACCCTTTTATAGAACATATTAAATGATAGTCATATGTTAGCCTAGCCACTAGGCGTTAAAATGAATAATATGGAATTGCACTAAAATGAACAGTGTATAAAAGTTTAGCTAGTCTAGTCTCTCTGGCTAAATTTTAATCCTAAGATTTGAGACTCTACCAAATAGACTTGCCATTACTAAGAACGAGATACTTTTTAAAACCAATAAAAATACCAAAAAAAAAAAAAAAAAAAAATGATCAGACTTATCATCAGACTAGTAGCTAGTCAAGTCATATGTTTACTAAGGACATCGTTATTTTTGAACTTTTGAACACTTAGGCTCAAATGTTACTGAAGGCTCCTATGGACAGCGAAAACTCTGATCAGACTGTGCATATGCTAGTCTACGGTGGGTTTCTGTAACGCTCAAACTCATTTCATTTGAGCCAGCGCATGACAAAACCTATAATAAAACGTGCGCCCAATGAAGACTCAGATTAGCCTGCGCATCCGCGCAGTCTGATCAGAGTCTTCGTTGTGCGCTCTAAGGATAGCTAAGGGCCCAATGCTACTTCATGCAGCAAGAGAAGTCTCTGATTAGACTATATGGATGCGCAGGCTGATCTGAGTCTTCGATGGGCGCACATGACTTATTGTAGGTTTTGTCGTGCGCTGGCTCAAAATTTTGTTTTTGCCGTTGTCAGGCATCGTATTAATCATGGAGCTCATGTTTCTGAAGCCTTTCCAAGTTTAACTTTTGTTGCACTACGAAAACACGCCTATGCAAATATATCGTAACCTTTATCGCCGAAAAAATGAAAAATTTAATATGAAAAATTGTTATATTTTTCTTATTGCTGCTCGAAATATAGATTGTGGGTACCCGTTAGAACCGCCTCATCGAGGCGGTTCTAACGAGCACCCACTATCTATACTTTGGAGCAGAAATAAGTTTAAAAAAGGTTTACCCTTGTAAACCCCAGTTTGACTATATAAAAGTGGGGTTCAAGGGGATGTGTTTTCGTGATGTTGTGCTTATGTTTCTGAAGACGTTTTATGAGCGTATGTTTCTGAAGATGTTTTTGCCGTAGTCAGGTAACGTATTAATCCTGGAGCTTATGTTTCCAAAGACTTTCCAACTTTCACTTTTGTTGGTTGTTTTGATAAAACTATTTTCCAGACATAACAGCACCACCAACAGCCATCGCCACAAGCATCCTGTAGCCACCCCCAGTTTGCGGAAGCCCTGAAGATAGAAACAGCATAACATGTTTAACCCTTTTTGTACCAAATGGAATCTTCCTCCTTAAATATAGCAGGAGTCCATTTCAAAATTTAGGGGTTTCAGTTTGTGTTTTCTTCAAAATCTTTTTGGAAAATGGCTGAACTTTTTGCAAACAGTGTTGTCCCTGATCAGACGCTGCGTTCTGCGGCGTCTGATCAGGGCCTGCTCTGTTTGCCACTGTTTGCCACGGTACTCATTTAAGGGTTTCCAGTCTGAAATGGGTTAATCAGGCCATCCATTGCTATCCCAAAGTCGAAACAACCGGATTTGTTTGTTTGTTTCATTTGAGGTTTAACGTCCCCGTCAACACTGTAAAGGTCATTTTGGAGACGTTGCTTCCAATTTTGCTATTAGAAAACAGCAGTGCTGGAATAAAAGCAGTAAGAAACGATTTGAGGTTTAACGTCTCAATAACATAGCACGCCCGTATGATATATCATCATAATGCTTACCCGCAATCTATACCTTAATGCAAAAACTAGAACTGTCAGAGAATATGACTGCTATGCTATACCCAGCTTTACCGCATTTTACAGAAATTGGGTACAGCAGGTGATTCTTGCAACATAAACTGGAAATATTGGGGTGTTTATTACCCAGACCTGTTAACCTGATCGTCATACACCAATTATCCAGAAATAATTCTAAATAAAGGTTCCTTTTAAAAGGAAAGGCTTGCTTGGTTTTAAGGGTACTGTTCCGGGTGTAAATGTAGCCATATTGCCGCCACATGGATGCACGAGTTGATGTAGATGAAAGTACTGGTGAGGAAGCAAATTGCACTGTTCTTGTTCATGGAACATAGACTTTTGATGCAGTGTACTCAAAGGCAATATAATTGGAATGGACAAACCCATGAGGTGTCAATTTTCTATGTGGCACTACCCTGACATTTATTGGAAGAAATATTTCAATGTTAAGGTAACTGAGGCATTGACATGTGACCCAATGATCAAATTCTCACTTTTGACCAACTATGATTGTAAGGGATCATTGTGATGACCCTGTTTCATTGCAATTTGCTCAGTAGTATCTGAATAGTAGTTGGAAGAAGACATTGTTAGGAGGCCTTCATGCGGACTGAACAAATTATTTGTCTAAATCGCGACGGAAGTAAGGGCGAGGATTGTGGCCACGTAAAATCGATTTAAGCCCCCCAGTGGAAATCTTCCACTGACCGTTCCAAGGCGGCTCTTCTGTGGCGATTTATTTATGTTGTTGTTTGTTACTTACTGTGTGTATCACTTGTGTCTTTTGGTTTTGGATGGCCATATGGCCATTTCGTGGGAAAGTAACTGTCCTTATGGCCTTCCTTTGTTTAGGTTTCCATTATGGTCTGGTCGCTTAATGTTTGTATTTTTTTCCCTTTGGTGACTTTTATGGGTGGAGTAAGTTAATTGTATCAATTCCTGATCTTTGTTTTACTTCTACATTGTTAACAGACAGAGAGGAGGAATAATGGAGTTATGGAGCACGGACGATATGCGTTTTGGCAAGTAGAAATGGACAAACAAAACAAAATAAATGTCCCTAACAGATTTATGAGAGACAATAATGTGGTAGAGCACATCATACATACTGTATGTTTTGCTAGGTTTTACACCCGTTCAACAATCTTTCAGTCATATACAGGCGGGTAGTTTCCTAACCATCGTTCCTGGAAAGTACCAGTACTAGACTCTGATCCTCAGACACAAACTACCAAATGTTCTCACATAAACGATCATGGCCGATAGTGGGGCTCGAACCCATGACCTTCCAGTGATTACAAGTCAGCGACCTTAATCACTGGACCACAGAGGCGGTCTTCCATACATACTGAGTATACATTCATGTCATGTGGCCACTAAACATGTAATTGTTAGGTGACGACACAAATATACATACAAGGGAGTATAAGACGAAGGAGGAAGAGACATTAAATGTTAACATCTTTTATTAGCAAAGTATAAAAATATTATAAACAAGAGACACCAAAATAAACAATGTTACCAATGTTAACAGTTTTTATCTGAAAGTCTAAAAAGAAATAAACAATATAAAGCTATTTAAGGTGAAACTTAATCTTGATAAAAACTGGACCAATTGACTGTCAGTACGCCGTAAACTTTGTTCATTTATTGGTGGCAGTACCTTCAATATAACTAGAGCTGTCAGTGAAACTGACTAGCGCCCCGGCAGCGCTATCAGAGGAGTAAGAAAATGTTGATGTTGAAAAACTATAAAGAACAAGGAAATGAAAGAACATAGCTCAAAGAATCATTTTGAACATGATAACTCGGTTCTAGAAACCAACCTGGGTTTTGCGCACAACACATCCTCTCATGATGATTAACATTACTGTCAAGTTATTCTAAAATCAATCCAGGAATAAGAAAGATATTGATCGGACACGATAAAAAATACGTTTTTTTTTACCTTTCACCTCTAAGTATGACCTTGACCTTTGAGGTACGGACCTGGGTCTTGCGCGTGATACACTGTCACATTATGGTAAATATTTTTGCTAAGTAATATTTAAATCCATCCAGGTATCAGAAAGTTATAGATTGGACACAATAAAAAAGACGCTTTTTTACATTTAATCTCTAAGTATGACCTTGGCCTTTGAGGTACGGACCTGGGTCTTGCGCGTGACACACTGTCACATTATGGTTAATATTTCTGCTAAGTAATATTTAAATCCATCCAGGTATCAGAAAGTTATAGATTGGACACAATAAAAAAGACGCTTTTTTGACATTTAATCTCTAAGTATGACCTTGACCTTTGAGGTACGACTGTGGGTCTTGCGCGAAACACTCCGTCACATTATGGTTAACATTTCTGCCAAGTAATATTTAAATCCATCCAGGAATAACAAAGTTATTGATTGGGCACGACAAAGACCCTTTTTTGACCTTTAACCTCTAAGTATGACCTTGACCTTTGAAGTACGGACCTGAGTCTTGCGCGCAACACCCCATCACATTATGGTTAACATTTCTGCCAAGTATATATTTAGATCCATCCAGGAATAAGAAAGTTATTGAGGATAAAAAATTGTGGACGGACAGACAGACGAACGGACAGAGTGATTACTATAGAGCACCCACACTTTCAATGCGGGGCCCTACTAAGTTTGTACATATACATTATGATTCAATGGAGGTTTCAGGCAGGTAAATCATGATTTTCAGGAAATGCTATTATTCTAATTTCTCACATGAAATTATTCAATTTAATTCGTGCAGGTAATTGAAAATGTGGAAAGTATAATATTCACCTTTATGTCCAATATGTACTCGCACATGTTATTGAAGGTTTCCATAGTTCAAATATTTCCGAACTCTGTGTGTCCACAATTTATCCATTTTTAGAATGCATTCATCTGTTCGGACTGCTACACAGATGATTTATGAATGTGGTCAAGTAAACTGTATTGACGGTAGTGCTGAGTAGACCGTGGCCTAGTAGATAAATCCGCTTCGGTGTTTAGTTAAACTTTCGCACAGAAACGATAGCTCTGTCACTAGACCATCTCTCACTGAACTGGTATCCTGTATTCTATTACAATCTGCGAAAGCTATTGAGCTATAGGGTGAGGGAACCAGAACACCGGAAAAAGCTGACTGTATCTCTGATTTTTGTTTTAAAAAAAACACCTGAGAATCCAAAATAACATAGAAAGAGAAGTCTAAAACCGGAACCACTTTTCCAATCTAACTGGCTTCGCTGCAAGCCAACAAAACTAGAAACAGTGATTCCGACCTAACCTGACCCATATGAAATTTATGTCACGCACATATTGACCTCATTAGGAATGCATATGCAACATTTGAAATCAATCGGTGATTAGTTTGTTTGATTTGAGGTTTAACGTCCCCGTCAACATTGTAAAGGTCATTTTGGAGACGCTTCTTCCAATTTTGTGGGACTTTTACCCGACATTGAGATGAAATGACATCTCAAGCCCTGTCGCACAATGAAACCAAAAGGGTTTATAAGCATGGACGGACCGACACTAGCACTGCTTTGCCTGGGCAAGCTTAGCTCCTCTAAGCGGTTTACCAGTACTCCTGTGCGGGTCGGATTCAGCTCTGCTTGGAAGCATCATGCAGCCCGTCTATTTCTTCAAGCCACGACGGGCGGGGGCCGAAATCAATCGGTGAAGAAATGTGGAAGTTATTCGCATCACAAGATAATTCTATTTTTAGCAGCAGTGATATGACCTTGACCTGACGCATATGAAAATACCATAAACATCTACATCTCAATTTGAATGCATACGAAATGTGGAAGTTATTCGCATCACAATATAATTCTATTTTAGCAACTATTACGAAAACACGACTATACCAATACATTGTAACCTTTATCGCCGAAAAAATGAAAATTTTAAGATGAAAAATTGTGATATTTTTCTTATTTCTGCTCAAAAGATAGATTGTGGGTACGCGTTAGAACCGCCTCATCGAGGCGGTTCTAATGAGTACCCACAATCTATATTTTAGAGCAGAAATAAGAAAAATAAGGTTTACCCCAATAAACCCCAGTTTTACTATATAAAAGTGGGGTTCGAGGGGGGTCAAAATTATATAGGCGTGTTTTCGTGATGAGTGGCCTTTACTTTGACTTGAACCATGTGAAATTTATGTCAGGCACATTGACTCCTCATTGTGAATGTATGTGCAAAATTTGAACTCAAATGGTGAAGAAAGAAGAAAAAAAGTTCGCGTCGCAAGACTGCTGTCAAGGATTTCTATTGTATTTTTAGCAACACTGACCTTGACCTTGACTTGGCGCATATAAATTTTATGCCACATACACCGCATTGTGAATGCATATGCAAAATTTGAAGTCAGTCAGTGATGAACTGTGAAAGAAGTTCGCTCATGGATATCTATTATATTTGAGCAATAGTGACCTTGACCCCGACGCAGTTGAACTACATTCGGTGAAATAAGAAAATAGTTCGCACCACAAGATTGTTGTCATTGATTTCAACTTTATTTTAGCAACAGCGACCTTGACCTTTACTTGACACATATGAAATTTAAGTCACGCTCATCTAAAGCATATTGTAAATGCATATGCAAAATTTGAAGTCAGTCGGTGAAGAAATGTGGAAGAAGTTCGCATAACGAGAAAAAAACGTGTCACGGACGGGCGGTTACACATATCAACCAACCAATCAAAAGACTCATTACGCAAACACGCCTATACAAATACATTGCCACTTTAATCGCCGAAAAAAAACGTGAAGGCGGTTCTAACGAGTACCCACACTCTATATTTTAGAGCAGAAATAAGAAAAATAAGGTATACCCCCTGAAACCCCAGTTTCACTATATAAAACTGGGGTTAAAGGGGTCAAAATTATATAGGCTGTTTTCGTGATGGACTCCTATATACCCTCCGCTTCAGACTTCGTTTGCGGGGATATAATTAAACAAGAATACCAGTTTATACCCTTGTAAATCATTTTGTTATAAAAATCTTTTTGCTATAAAGTGGGATTTACAAGTTTATTTATTATACTGATTGTTTAATATACAGGTATGGGTATGAAATGAACACCCTGGAAAAGTCCACTTTACATCATGTTATCAAGTTTAAGTCACCCTTCTAAATATGTTCTAGAAAGGGTTATCCTTTGGAAGCAAGGAATACACCACAGAACTGGAAAATATGGAGTGTACAGGCTTTCTGGGCCCACTTTATGCAGAGAAAACTGGGGTTTACAGGTGTATACATTTTTTTTTTGCTTATTTCCGCCCTAACGAGCACCCACAACCTATATTCGGAGTATAAATAAGAAAAATATCACAAATTGTTATCGGAAAAATAGCCATTTGTGAGAAATGAAAGAATGCACTATGTTTCACGGATGTGTTATCTTGAAGACTGCGAAAAGTGAGGTATACAAAGGTATACATAATTTTGCTTGTTTCTGTTCCAAGACTCAGCTTTTGGGAACCACCGCAATGCACAGGCACTTGGCCCGTTGATTTGCCCTTGTGGAATGTGTTAAAAGGCAAAATGTGTGTGAAAAATAGATTCTAGGGTTGGCAACATTCTTTCGTGGAGATTGATCATGAAATCTTTTCTACGGTCATGTGCTAAAGGTGTTTTAGCCACAAGCGCCCGGCTATATCAACATCTTTATACAGTAGAACTTCAATGGCTCGAACCCCTTTGGGACCATGAAAATTTGTTCGAGACAGGGGTTGTTTAAGCCACTGAGTTTACTTCCAGGAGGCATAACGAGATAGTTTTGGACATCTTTTCGGTGTTCTTTTATGAAAATGTATGTTGTGTGTTCTCATTAGAATCGCCTCATCGAGGCGATTCTAATGAGTATACACAGCATACAGTTGCAAGATAAAAGCATAAATTCTCCTTAATTATCCCCACTATTTCTTATGTAGAGATTTCCCTAGGGGCTCAAGAACGGGTTCGTCTCAGCCATGGTAAACGAGCCATCGTTGTTCGAGCCATCGAAGTTCTACTGTACCTAAAAGCAAATTACATGTACTCGCCTTTGTTCCAGTCCTGAGCCAGCGTGTAATACATTTCTAAATTCTTCTAACAATACCGTTTCCTCTTGTGCCTCGCCATATTTATCGTTTCTGTCCAATATCCGCCTGCCATGATGACCTCTTAAGTCACGTAGATACCCACTGACTCCATATTTATCTCTAGTTGCCACAGCGCCTTGTGCTGCAGTAAGAGACAGGGAAACTCGTTAACATGTTATCAAGTCCGTGAAATTTACATGTGAAATAATGGCGTCCAACATGGTGTCAGAAATGACAAATATTCGGTACAAATTTAACATAATTATTTCTTATTTCTGTTTGAAACATAGTTTATGGGTGCTCGTTAGATACGCCTCCACGAAACCTACAACCTAGGATTTGGAGCAAAACTAAGGCAGATGAGTTTTCGCTCTATAAAGTGGTGGGGATAGAGGGGTCTTCGTTTCACGGACCGTTCCTATCGTGATGTGAACACCATTGCAAAGTCCTATTATACGGGCATGGACAAAGTTGCTGAAGGCAACGTTGGCGCCGGCGAAGCCGGCGTCAGCGGCAGCAGACAGCTTTGGCCTGCCCGCCTATAGTTAACATGCGCGTGCATTTCACCAGCCCATGTCTCTCAGCTGATCCGTCCCAAAGTTACGAGGTCTCGCGAATTGAAAACTGGCGAGAAACGCTAACTTTTTTGGTCGGATTTTTTTTCTCTTTCCGTAAATGTTCAAGATCTTTCCAAATTTCAAGAACTATAACGTATCCGTTTTAATAAATAAAAGCGTTAAAAAAAATAAATAAATAAATAAAATGCATTTTTCCCGGTGTTTGTTCGAAAATGCGTGACCGGTTCTAAATTATTGATCAATGTTATTCAGGCGCTTATCAGAATTATATAGGCACAAACGTTAAAGATTCAACAAAAAGTGAGAATCAGTCTTTTATTTATCTTCCGTCTGCGCGTTACAGTTTTTGACCAGTCAACAACAATAATTGTTTTGACAGTTCATTTAGGGCTTTTGCCACTGTGTACGTTCTACTCTGATACTTTGATAGGAAGACATTGAAAGGCAAGTTTGTACAAACGGGGAAGCATTTGTAAAAAGCTGTTTCGGCCGCTGTTTCTGTCAAAAATTCTATATTTACATGACTATACTGCATTCTTCACGGATTTGGGTGTCTTTGTATACTCGCTTCTCATGGTACCAATGGTTCCATGGTACCGAGGTAAACAATATTTTGCTGCACTTTGAATCTTGTACAATTCACATGGGCTTGATATCCTCACATCAATGAAGTAGGATATATATCTTTCCATTGGTATATATATACGAGCTCGTATATTATTACATTTTTATGATAAATATCTCGATAAATAGAAAGTGAAAAAGCAGGTGAAATCTGATTTTCCACATTTTCCCTTCACTCTCCGGTTGTTAAATTTGTCTTTGATTTATTTTGAAATACCCTATGATTTTTTTGTGGCTTAAGTTTTTCTCGGGTAAGTCTTATAAATTGAAACATGGAAGAACCATCCTGTGTGTTTCCGGTTGATAAATACTGCCTTCTATATGCATGGGTATTCGTTTAGTATTGAAAGTGACAATCCAAAACAAAAAGCGATACACCCACTCAAAGACAAATCATATAACCGCAACCGAAGAACCGCATTTGAATGGGCAGAATTTTACTGGTTGGGGGGGGGGGGGGTAAATCCATTTTACGTGGCCGCAATCCTCACCCTTACTTCTGTCGTGATTTAAACATAATTTGTTCAGTCCACGCGAAGGTCTCCTAACTCATCAGTGCAACATCCCCGAGAACACAAAAATAAAACAAACACAGAGATGAAACACTGTTGAGGACTCGACATCAAGAAACAACTGAAATGCTGGAGCAAAAGAAAACCAACATTTACCATCGCATGTGCTCAACCTTCCGTCCATCATTTCTCCTCAATATCTCGTAAACAAATTTATGGTTTGATAACAAATTTTGCATGTGAATTGATATTGACAGCCTCTAGTTTGGGATTGTTGCACAGCTTTTTGCATTACAATAACACATCCGTGCGACATAGTGAATTTTTTAACATCTCCAAAATAGCTACTTTTCTGATGTAAATCAGTGATATTTTTCTTATTTACACTGCTATCATAGGTTTGCTCGTTTTCTAAGTGCTCGTTAGAACTGCCTCATTTGGGCGGTTCTAACGGAAAATAATGTATACCCACGCCCCCCCCCCCCCCCCAAGAACAATAAATGGGGTTTAAGGGGGCGTTCATTTCACAAAATTGTTCACGTGATGTGCGTCAGTTTTGCCATATATCTTGAGAAGGAAACAATTTCAATTTTCATAAAATTTGGAGTATGAATTTATATTGGCAAGATATAGCTTAATTGGGACAGTTGCGTGTTTTTTTTTTTTTTTACATCAATTCGTTTTCAGCAGAGTTAAAGCCCTTTCATGTTTAAAAATTTGACTGCTCAAACTGACATTCTGAATTGTACTGTGTTGGTGGGGGGGGGGGGATATTTTAGTAACTTTAAGCCAAGCATTAAATAAGAGTTATAACTATAATATAGAGATTAATATTCCCATGAGTTTGCAACCAATCTGTGGGAAAGTTTAACTGACGTCACTTCAGCGTCTCAGAAGATGTCAAAAATGTTCAGAATGTAAGACGTAAGATTCGGAGATTTAATGGACATAGCCACTGTATTAGGCGTACGTTTTGTTACTGTACTCTCGCATTTTCTTGAGCGATTTTCATTCAAAGATGGATACAGGTACATGTATACTAACAGTATTTAATCAAAGCGCCAAAAGGCACTGAAATGACAGATTCTGTGAAAAACCAGTGCTTCAGCTGAAGTGCACGACCCGCCGGATGCTTTTAGCTTTATGAGTGTAACCATATATGGGTATGGCGGCCATTTTGGTCATGTGACCTGGACCTAAAACGGCTCCCCCAATAAATGTGCCTTATCTTAAGGAGTAAAAATATATCTTATACTTTAGTACTGTATTCTGAATGGTTTGCAGGATAAAATGCATTCTCACTTTTCCAATACAAAAGCATATGTGTCAAAGTTTGACCTAGGCACAAAGAAGGTCAATGTCAACCCAGGGTACACCATTTTAGCAATTTATGATGGGCCTACGTCCCAGATGCTATTTATCAAGTTTCGTGGAAATCTGCCCAGTGGTTCTGGAGAAGACTATTTTTGAAGGGTTTTTACCATATATGGCTTGGTGGCCATTTTGGTCATGTGACCTGGACCCCATGAGCAAATTTTGGTTTCCCCAATCCCATAGAGGCCCCATATGAAATTTGACTTCAATCGGCCAAACGGTTTCCGAGGAGAAGCGGTTCGAAAATTTTCACATTTTTCGCCTCGGCGAGGCTATACTAAATGGAATGTAATACTTCGCAAGTTTATTGGTTAGATCTCATTGATATCTATCAGTATGCCAAAAATTGTTTAAATATTCCAAGCGGTTAAGTCACTATCACCAATTTTCACAAACGGGTTACGGACGGACAGACAGACAGACCATATATGGCTTGGCGGCCATTTTGGTCATGTGACCTGGACCCCATGAGCAAATTTTGGTTTCCCCCATCCCATAGAGGCTTCATATCAAAGTTGACTTCAATCGGCCCAACGGTTTCCGAGGAGAAGCAGTTCGAAAATTTTCACATTTTTCGCCTCGGCGAGGCTATACTAAATGGAATGTAATATTTCGCAAGTTCATTGGTTAGATCTCATTGATATCTTTCAGTATGACAAAAATTGTTTAAATATTCCAAGCGGTAAGTCACTATCACCAATTTTCACAAACGGGTTACGGGCGGACAGACAGACTGACAGACTGACAGAATGACACGGTGATTTTAGGGCACTCTTAGAAAATCAACCGACTTCAGTCGATCGCTTTTCTGCGGGTCGTGCAATTCAGATTTACTTTCTTAAGTGATAAGGACAATGGCGCTGGAGTGCTGATTTTTAGTTTGGTTCACAAAACTGAGGTGAATCGGCTGTTAAACACTTTCATCTTCATTTTACTTGGACATTATAAATAAAAACACATGCAAATGACTACCCAGCAGGCACACGTCGCTAGCGCAACGTCAATCAACGTCGATGCAACGTCATGAAGCTGCACCGACGTTGATGTGACGTCACAATTACGTCATGTGCCTGCTGAGATAGTTGCCAGTTTTATGACAACACATAGCCGCAACTTTCTTGTAAAAGCTTACACTTGTTGACTGCGATGTGTTTCGCGGCTTAGTCAAGAACCTGCCTTATGTCGTGCGCTACAATAAAGGAAAACACTTTTTGTGCGATGTTTGAAGTTTTGCGGCATGTGACTAATTATTTATCTTACATATTCAGTTATTTAGACCTATACAACAGAATTGGACAGTGATAACTGTTAGGAGTTTATTATTGCTGGCTTGCTACCGTACGGTGAAGTTTCTAGCGTCACGTACTTCGCATTTAATTAGGTCATGTAAGTCCCTTTCAGCCCTTTATAGCCAAGTACAGATACCTACAGATGCAAACAGCGTAGAACCTGGTGAGATGGCTCATAATGATACACCGCATTCGGTTCTACATGGTTTGACATGCTATTGACCACTATTGACTAGACACCCAATTTACATGTGTAGAATGGACGCGTACAAATTCAGTGACTGAAGAGTGAACTCGTGGGTTGAAAGGGTAAAATCTTAACCTGGCCTGTAACTGTTGTGTGCGGGACAGGGCCAGACAAAGCGGCTTGGCCGATAATCAAAAGTTAAATACAGCTTATTATACGGTCTATTTTCTTTATTTTTCAACGTTTATCTAGATACTTAAATGGTGTGCACTGATTGTAGCTCTATACATATTGTTTTTTTTTTCTTTTCTAAAAATATACAAAGGTACTTTAATGGCGTATTGATACAAATATAATTAATCATAACCCATTTTGTACTGAATGTAATATTATCACTTATCTGACGAAGATTTCATTTCGAAATCCCAGTTCAAAATTAAGGGGCGACAGCTAGAAATATAGGAATTAATTTAGGAAAAAATGGGTTAACTTTCGACAACAGTGAAGCCCGCAGTGAAGGCCGTGGTTAGACGCCGCCTCCAAGATTCGCCAATGACCCATTATGCGGTCGTCTGTATAAAATGGAAACTTTCCTTATGCATATTCAATTAACCTTTCCCGTTTTGTTTGTAATTTAAGAAAGATCATTTTTGTATTTTGATTACAAATGAAACAAAACATGCAACCAAAATGCGGAAATAATGCAATGAGAAATTAGTTTTGAGACAGCGAGCATGAAAAGTCAACAAACAACGGACTATTTGCGCGGAGTCATATTTCAAAATTAGTGGAAGCCGGAAGTTCGGACGTTAAAATTGTAAACATGCAGCACGACGAAGAATGACAGAAAGAATCTGTCATTAATATTTAGATAGATATTAATGTGCCCAATTAAAACTGGTTTTCTGTCAATCATTGTTACGTAATGGCCTGTGGATCCGTAAATTATTGGATGATGGGCATTTAGTGGGCGTGGTTCAGAATGCATGAAAGTTAATTAGCATATTTCCTGGTAGTTTTATAAGTTAATGTTGAATTTAAACGAGAATTAGAATTCATTTGTCCTAAATTAATCTTACTGTATCGTTGAGGAAGTACTAACGAGTTCCCACGATACATTTTTGAGCAGAAATATGAAAAAAAAGAGAATTTTCTATCTATAAATCTTCATTTTTTGGTTGTGAAATTTTCAAAATATTTGAATAGGCGTGTTTTAGAAATGCACTTTCATTTAACATGCTCTCAAAACTGGCATTTTCCTGGTGAAAAAGTACATTTTTTTTTATTTCATTACGATAACTCAGCCGTGGGACAGAATGCATTTTTCACATCTCTAAAATGGCTACTAATCTGATGAAAATCCGTGATATTATTCTTATTTATACTGTAAACATAGGTTGTGAGTGCTCGTTAGAACCGCCTCAATGAGGCGGTTCTAACGAGTACCCACAACCTATGTCTTGGAACAGAAATAAGGAAAATAATGTTTACCCCCGTAAACCCCAGTTTTCTCTATATAAAGTGGGGTTTAGGGGGGTCTTCATTTCACGGACTTGTTCACCTGATGCTACTGCAAACAAATATTGCGGGTGCTCATTGAGACGTTTCAAACGAGTACCCACAATCTTATTGTTTCAGTATTTCAGGCAATAAAAACAGTAAACCACTGTAAACTCCAGTTTTCCCTCTATAATCTAAGTACCAACGATCTATGTTTTTGAGGAAGAATAAACAAAATAAAAACAACAACTACGAGAACAAAAAACAACAATGATACATGTAAAGTCCAGTTTTCTCTCTTTTTAGTGGGATTACGGGCCGGGATTACAAGGAATTTCATTCCTTGGACTTATTAATAAAAACTTTTTTACATCACGTGAACAAGTCCGTGAAATGAACACCCCTTACACCCCACTTTGTATAGAGAAAACTGGGGTTTACAGGGGTTAACATTATTTTTCTTATTTTTACTCCAAGACATAGGTTATGGGTGCTCGTTAGAACCGCCTCAATGAGGCGGTTCTAACGAGCACCCATAACCTATGTTTGCAGTATTAATAAGAGAACTATCATGGATTTTCGTCCGAAAAGTTGCCATTTTGGAGATGTGAAACAATGCACTATGTCACACGGGTGTGTTATCGTAATAATTAACTTACCATTTTCTAAACAAAGAGTAAATACGGCAAACGAAAATATCACCATGACAGTGTATTGGCTACCCATTTTCATATCACACCGCACCACACATCTGTTGTTAATAAATACTATATATATATTTTACCAAGGTACCATCCTAGTTTTACGCAGGCATGATTTTATAATAGGTATTTTTTTTAATATTTCTCGTATGATATCAGTATGGAGACACGTCATGCATAAACAAACCTTAACATTTTAATGTGAATACATAAACGATCGAGCCAGAACCAGGTTTATTGTGAATTTATACACCTTGTTAAATGGCCTAGGGAAATGGGCAAACAGCTTTGAAAAGCCACTGTAAATTTATGCATACTTGAAAGGACCGTTGGGCACTCGATTCTTGTCATCTTCCGACTATAAAATTCGATTTAAATCAAAATGTACATCAATAAATATATCCCGGACCTTTGTAATTATCACCCATGTGTGTCTACCATCCACATAATTTCGACAGTAGAAACAGTATAGACGCATATCAGAAGCCACTGACGGCGCCGGGATCAAAATTGCTGCCTAAATAATACAGCAATTAATGTAAATTCTCACATAAAGTGAACGCAATCAGCGTCAGAATACTTATAAAACTCTAAACTGTGACGTGACAGTTCCATACGGCATTAATGTTTGTCTACGCTCATGGGCGTAGACATAGACGTATGATTTAAAACGGAAGTACAAACATTTGTTACCCACAATGCATGTTTACCTTTGTATTTATGCAACAAGTATAAGCTTTCACAAGAAGAAAAATGCGGCTCATAACAAGAATAAGCTTTCACACAAAAAAGAGACCCACGGGCAGAGCTCTAGTACAGAATTCACGCGGCTATCACATTTGTACAAGCCCATATTTGCTGTCATAATTGCACACGCTAATACAAAAAAAAAAAAAACACATGCAAACTCTCGATCACGACGGACCACTGCCAATTCTATACGCTCCCCAGGAGACTTCGGCTCTGGAGAGCTAAAAATTCTTGCCTCGCCGTTAGCAAACTTTTTTGGGGGAATCTTAAATTAGTCTTCTGAAAAGTGTAGGAAAGTTGTCTTCTTAACTTCTCCAACAGTTTTCAAGCTTTCCAGAAGAAGGGCTCGAGCTTCACCGCTCCTATCCGGTTCGGATCGAAGTGGACGCCTTCGCGGAATATGGGTTGATAGGAAGTACACGTACTGGTACGTTGGCCCAATGTATAAACCGTAGGCAGTCGGGATAGCGTGATGTGGGAATTCGTAAGCGATTACGCAATTTTAAGTAGCCAAAATCGGACGGATTTCGCCTTCGCCTAAGCCCGTTTTTTCTTTCCTTTGAACCCGGAACGAATGTCCGAGACCCTATACCTTAGGCTGTGACGCTACCATCCCGTGGTCTAGGGCGTTTCTACTAAACGCCGCACCCCACCTCCACAAAGGTCATCCAGCGACCCCCGCGCAAGGTGATCGAGGGTCAAACGAGATTAGAAATGGCGGCCATCTTGGTCTCAAAACCGATGGAGGGTCATCCGACTTCCTTATATGGTGGCCATCTTGTTGACTATCTTGTGACGTCATTGACCCTCAAGAGCCGGGTATACTTCTTTTTGAGTTTCATACAAGTTGCTTTACTCATTCACAATAAACAACAACAACAAAACAAAACAAGAGACCCACGGGCCACTATGCTCACCAGAGCTCCGAGGGCACTGCCCACTGGCAGCCATGTATTTCAATAAACCATGGAAGCCGATGAAATTTGGACCCTATCAGCCTAGTGGCTTCAGTGGAGCCTAGTGGCTTCAGAGGACTGATGAGTGCTTGACTGTGCTGTTGCAAGACAACAGACAACAAATGACAACTGCCCATCTGTGGCAAGCAATAGGCCTAAAATTATATGGCAGATAGACCTTTGTTTAAGGAATATTTCCATAAAAGTTTGACAAAATATCTTGAAATGCGTAAATGTCATTTTTCCATTTTCAATATTATAGGTCTATAGAAAGTCTTAACTTGTCAAATTAAAGAGCCAAATTCCATTAAAAACAAAAAACCAGTAAAGGCAAATATGGTGTATGGTGAATATTTGCATAAATTGTCAGCCTCATGGAGCATATGGTTTATGAGGAGATAATGTTTTAAGTATCTTTTTAATTTATGTTTGGAAACCAATAAAAATGAGCAGTAGGCCTTAAATCATAAGGCAGATAGAAGATTACTTAAAGAATAAGGGCGAGGATTGTGACCACGTAAAATCGATTTAAAAAATAGAAGTGGAGGCAATGATCAGGAACTGATACAATCAACCCACACCTCCCATCAGAGAAACCAAAGGGAAAGAAACAAAAACACGAAACAACAGACCCCAACGGCAGATAGAAGATTACTTAAATAATAAGGGCCAGGATTGTGAGCACGTAAAATCGATTTAAAAATAGAAGTGGAGGCAATGATCAAGAATCGAAAAAGTCAACCCACACCTCCCATCAGAGAAACCAAAGGGAAAGAAACACACACATGAAACAAAGACCCCAACGGAAACATCAACAGCGGAAAGCCAAAAGGACAGCCACTTTCCCACAAAATGGCCAAAAGGCTATCCAAAATAAAATAATATAAGCGACACAAACACCCAAAGACAAACCATAACAAAAATAAGCCGCCCCGACGGAAGAACCGCCTTTAAAGGTCAGCGGAAACGAATTCGACTGGGGGTGGGGCTAGGGGGGGGGAGGGGCTTAAATCGATTTTACGTGTCCACAATCCTCGCCCTTCCTTCCCTCGCGATAAAGACAAATAATTAGTTCAGTCCGCATGATGGCCTCCTTACTCATCAGTGCAACATCTCCGTGAACACAAAAATCAAACAACCACAGAGATGACACAACGACGAGGACTCGACAGAGAGAGAGCACCAGGTTCCAACCAACATAAGTCTTTACGTTGGAACCGTCCTAGAATCTGAGGCCTGACCCATCGGCGTGCAATTAAAGAGGGAAGCAAAGTTGTCAACCGTGATTGGGTTAACTACTATGCATGCAGTCTGTCGTATATAACATGTATGTTGTATCCAATCTTTTTATGTCGAAGAATGATTTTACGAAATTGGGTACTGAAGTCGTTGCGGTTATAAATTTTTCTAAATTTACATACTAAGACACCATAAAATTCGGGTTCCGATAGACCTTGTTGCAGAAGAGATTTAAGTCCAATATTGGATTTTGAAATTAAATCAGAATGACGTCTATAAAAAATTGAAAAGGCTTTTCGTAGTTTATGGTACCGATAACCCAGATTAAGTAGTTTGGCCGTTAACAATTTATTACGAGTGTTGAAGTCAGTTACATGACTACACACTCTAGCAAATCGAAGCAAATCGAATTAATTGCGAAATATAAACGCCATAGGATGGCGCACGAGGAACATCACCATCCAAAAAAGGAAAATTTACAATCTCAAAATCAAAATCCTCGCGTTTATCATAAATCTTGCAAGAAACAAACCCATCTACAATAGATAGATGTAAATCCAAAAACGGGGCCTCGGTATCAGAAGAATTTGCTTTATTCAACTGAAGTTCTTGGGGGTAAATTTGACTGATCAAACCATCGAAATAGGTATTATCAATATTTAATAAATAATCCAAATATCTAGAACTGGAGCTAAAAGCTTCAATGATTTCAGACTGGTTTTCAGCAGAAAGGGACATCATGAAGTCTCTCTCATAACAAAACAAAAACAGATCAGCCACAAGTGGTGCGCAAGTAGTACCCATCGGAATACCAACAACTTGTCTACATAACTTAGTTCCAAATCTTATGTAAATATTGTCAAGCAGAAAGGCGAGAGCTTCACACACTTTCTGACATGACCATAAAGTATAATTTTTATGCTCTTCAGAAGTGAAAAAAGGCATTTCTTACATTACATGCAAGATACAGGGAGTCTTCCCTATGAAATGTCCATTCAATTAAATCATTAAGTTTTTTCTTTTATAAGATTATGAGGAAGTGTAGTGTAAAGGATGGAAAAATCATAAGTAGACAGACTTGATTTTGTTTGTTTGATTTGAGGTTTAACGTCCCCGTCAACACTGTAAAGGTCATTTTGGAGACGTTGCTTCCAATTTTGTGGGACTTTTACCCGCCATTGAGATGAAATGACATCTCAAGCCCCGTCGCCCAATGAAACCAATAGGGTTTATTAGCATGGACGGTCCGCCTCGCACCGCGGTTCCTGGACAGGCTTAGATCCTCTGAGCGGTTTACCAGTACTCGTGTGCGTGTCATTTTCAGCTCTGCGTGGAAGCATCATGCAGCCCATATATTTCTTCAAGCACCTAAGACAGACTTGAAGCACGAAAACGCCTGGATTTCAATTTATTTTAAACTTCATTAGAATTATTTAGAGACCAAAACAGATTTCTACCCGATCTTGCGAAGTCTTTGTCGCATGTTTTCTGATGGCAGTAAAACATGAATTTAATAATCTGGGGAGATCAGTGTGGTACAAGAGCTTGAATTTGCAATTAACCGTGCTTTGTATGGTCTTTTATGAATTTTAGGTAACCAATATAACGTAGGAAGTTTATCTTGGACTTCTGTAACACAGACGACAGACAGCAAACTTGGTGACTGAATGACAAGCCCCCCCCCCTCCAGTGGAATTCGTTTCCGCTGACCGTTCCAAGGCTGTTCTTTTGTCGCGGTTTATTTTTGTTATGGTTTGTCTTTGGGTGTTTGTGTCACTTATATTATTTTATTTTGGATAGCCTATTGGCCATTTTGTGGGAAAGTAACTGTCCTTTTGGCTTTCCGCAATTGATGTTTCCATAAGGGTCTGTTGTTTCGTGTTTGTGTTTCTTACCCTTTGGTGTCTCTGATGGGAGCTGTGGGTTAATTGTATCGATTCCTGATCATTGCCACCACTTCTATTATATTGTTTTACGAATGTCTGAAGGGTGCTTTAGCATTCCCACAGATGACATTGTTCCTGCAGTAAGGCGCATGTAGAAATCATCATTTATTGGCATTTTAGGCCCCTGCTGTAAGTACTGACATTTTCTTCCCTTGGACCATTTGAAGTTGGAATGCCCATCCTGTTAACAAGTCCGCGTAAAGAACACCCCTCTAAGCCTCACTTTTTATAGAGAAAACTGAGGTTCACGGGGGTAAACATTATTTTTTCTATTTCTGCTCCAAGAAATAGGTTGTGGGTACTCGTTAGAACCGCCTCGATGAGGCGGTTTTAACGAGCACCCACAATCTATATTTAGAACAGAAATAAGAAAAACATCAACCGTTTTCATCAGAAAAATGTTAGTTCTGAGGATAAGACAGACGCCAATTTTATGCATGGGTGTTTTATCGTAATGCTTCCCGGTTCGATCACATCTTCAGCTGGTACAGAGGATAGTGTAGTGTACTTTACCTCACTGGAGAGAGCTACCAGTATGGACTAACTTCCCATATCACAGGTCCTGGTGAATGAATGCCATTTGACGTATCACTGGTAACAATTCTGTATCTGATTCTGACAAAAAAAAAAAAAAAACACCTGGTTCCAATGTCTTGACACGGGCCTTCTTTAGAATCCCTTCGTGGTTGGTAAATAAAAAAAAAAAAAAAAAAACGCTTCGCTCCATATAAACACACTGTAAATTGGGGTTCATTTGCGAGCTTATTTTAGTTGACTATCTACATTTTAAATGAATACGTGAATATATTTAAATGTTTATGTGTGCATTTTCTGTTTTGCTTCTGCACATTTTATTATAAAAAATGGAGACAGCCGCGCATTTTACCTACATAAATATGATGGATAAAAATCATCAAAACTTCCTCCTCACATTTTCTAGAAACTATTACTTTCAAGCTCCTGTATGTCTAACAGATCCATTTAAATATCAGTTTTGTCGTTTCATACCCAGATGAAAAACTAATTCATAGAAATAAGTTTGCATTTGCAGTTTGACAATAAGCGACAAGTGACGTTTTTTCGCCCGCCACCGTTTCTGTTTCTGTCACAGAAAGAATTGTTACATATATTCGCCTCAGAACTTTTGCTGTTCAATGCAGCCCTGTCAATAGTTTAATTCACAAGCTATAAGGTTTAAATTTAAAAATAAATAGACAGGCCACAAGTCTTTAAGTTACGAAGTTAAATTACGATTACACAATATAATTACACTTAAAAATAAACACATGATTTGGTTTAAATTGCGTCTAAGATAATAGATAAAACAGCATTCTCAAAGTAGCCTACTGCACAATACATATTGACCCACGGGAGAACGGAGTTGCACGAAAATAAATTTAGAATTTGTTGAAAACAAACATTCTTAATTGATATTTTTTAAGAAATATGATATCAGAGCGATAACAGAAGCATACTGGGGCTAGTATTACCGCACAAGTAGGCACAATGTGTTTAAATTTAACAAAATTCAAGTTGGCTGACTTTCCTCCTGATATCTTTCAAGGCCAGCTCCATCTTCTGTTCATAAAATCCCAAACCCCTGGATCATTCGCCGAATCCTGTTGATGATGTTGACTGGAGTATCAGCTCCAACTTATGATAATAAGAGTCAGCATTTAAAGGTTAATAAAAACACAGTTAAAAATCAAAACACGGCAATTAATGTTGGTCTTCCCTCCACCGCACACTTTTCTTTTCACTGTCCGTGCATGTCATATTCGTCGAACATTAAGTTAGTGCAGAGCATTAACTGGTGACGACATTGTTTTCTATTTCTTCAAACTGTGACAAGTCAAGTCGTTCGACCGAGTGGTACGCTGAGCAGTAAGGCGTAAAAAATGCTGAAAAAAGGGTCGGTAGGTAGAAGAAACCTTTTTTTATCATTTTATTTTTTCTCCCGAAAAAAAAAAAAAAAACAGGGTGGGTCTGTATTTTTATGTGTTTTTGTTTTTGTACATGTTTTTTGTTAATAAAAGTGTCATGTTGAGACTTGCACTGTATATCATGATTCATTTTAGATACTCAAAAAGTCACCTCTGTAATTTGGAATGTACTAAATTCCAAAAACTACAAAAATATACTTAAAACGCGAAATTACTATGGGGAGATGCAAAGACGACATTGAATAGGGTCGGAAATTGAAAACGGTAGGGTCGGTGTTTTATTTTATTTTATTTATTTATTTATTTATTTTTTTGTTTGTTCTTTTACTGATAAAAATAGTAGAGTCGGGGGTCTGGAGCAGGGTCTGTCTGGTTAGCGCAAACACGGCTATTTTTAGGGCCTCATCAATGTATCCAGGGTGTCAATTGTAGGTAGGATTGCAATGTCGTTATCAGGTAGCGCTCTGTGATGACCTGTCGGGGTCTTGTGAAACCCAATTAGTTCAATTTTACCACGACATTGTAAGCAATTTGGATGCGGCCATTAACCGTGGTCACAAACAGAATGACTTAATTATCATGGGCTTTGCCAAGGCCATTGATCAGGTACCACACAGAAGGCTATAGTACAAACTGGAATATTATGGGATAAGAGGATCCACACATAAATAGATTTACTGATGACTCTCGAAGCGTTTACAAAAATTTATACTTGATGGCCGAGCGTCCGATCCAGTTCCTGTTTTATCTGGTGTCCCACAAGGCTCCGTACTTGGACCGGTCCTTTTTTAGTATTTATAAGAGATCTCCCCCATAATATCAGGTCATCTGTCAGTTTGTTTGCTGGTGATTGTGTACTGAATAGGATTATATACTCTCCCTCTGACTGTCTTATTTTACCAGAGGACCTGGACCGACTAGCACAGTGGGACGCCAGTGGGCAAATGAAGTTCAGTGTGGCCAAATGCCACTCGATGAGGGTGTCACAGCATCTTCCTGACAATCAGATTAGATCTACCCTGTCAGATCTCTATGAACAAGAGCAGGGTGTCCCACAAGGTAATATTCTCTCAACTACGCTATTTAACACCAAAATAAATAATATTGTACAATGTTTGGACGACAAAACAGATTGTGCATTTTATGTTGATGATTTTTGTACGTTTAGATTCAGCATTAGCATTCCCTTCATATTCATCCTTGATTTCCCGTTTTCGTTTCATTATTGTCTGAATTTGTGTTCTACCAACACCCATTTCTTCAGCTATTACTCTGCTAGCCTTTCCAGATTCCGACAGCTGAATAACTTTAACGCGCTCCTCCAAATTTAAAAATTTACGTTTGGACATTTTTCTCCACTTTGTAAACAAACAGTTCTCGTGTAAAATATAAAATGCAATGAATTTGTTCAATTCAGCTCACTCACTAACTCACAAACCAGTTCGCCAGTAGTAAGGACAACAATAGCAATCAAGCAGGCCAATTATTTGCTTATCACTGGCGAAACTTGCCTCGAAGCAAAAATCGTGAGCGTGTCTGACTCAATTGTAGACCGTTATTCAAGGACAGCAAATGAATTTGGGACTGACTAACGTGACCGTTGACCGTAGTGCGCAGTGGACCGCTATTCCCAGGTAATTTGACTGGGAATTTCGACTGGAGGGGTTGAAACTGACCGTTGTTATAAGGGGACCTTTATTCGGAGGTGACCGTAAGCACAGGTTCGACTGTATATGTTACCGTTCAAAATATATGAAAACAATTGAACGAAAAGTTACAACAAAATTTAAAAAAAATGGAAGAATGGGCTGAAAAATGGTTTCAAGTTCTCTAAGTCGAAAACGCAATGTGTTCATTTTTGTCAGCTACGGAAGAAACACGAACATCCTTCCTTGTTTTATACGGATCACAAATTCCTGTCGTTGAAGAAGCCAAATTTCTTAGGGTCATATTTGATCAAAAATTATCCTTTTTCCCCATATCAAATATCTTAAAGCGAAATGCTTAAAAGTTTTGAATCTTCTGAAGGTTTTAGCTCATACAAGTTGGGGAGCAGATCGGTATACCTTATTACATCTTTACCGGTCTTTAATAAGATCTAAATTAGATTATGGGTCTTTTCTTTATGGTTCTGCCAGAAAGTCCTATTTAAAATCTTTGGATACTATCCATCACCAAGGCCTTCGTCTGGCTACTGGAGCCTTTCGTACTTCTCCCGTATTAAGCATTTATATGGAAGCAGGTGAACCATCTTTAACTTCGCGCAGAGAAAAACTTTCTCTTCAGTATACTATCAGACTTGCTGCTAATCCATCTAATACGGCTTTCAAAATTTCATTTCCACTTGAATTTGTAGATAAGTTTGAAATTAAACCTACAACAATCAAACCTTTTGGATTACGTATGTTACCACTGCTAGAAATTTCAGGTATCGAGCTTAAAAATATTCAAAAACATGAAACTGCCGAAGTTCCATCTTGGTGTATTAAAAATCTTCAATTCTGTTTGACTTATATAATGGCAAAAAATCCGAATCAAATCCAATACTACTCAAACAAAACTTTCAGGTACTGCAGTCACGTTATGATGATTACCAGCATGTCTATACTGATGGTTCCAAAGAAGGAGATAAAGTTGGTTGTGCGTATGTTTCTAAAGTTACGTACCAAACCTTGTGCTTTCCAGATGGTTCATCTACTTTTACAGCTGAAGCCAAAGCAATAGACCTAGCTTTAGATTTTATCAGTTCTTCAACAATTCAAAAAGCAATTATATTTTCTGATTCACTTTCTGTGCTTAAGGCTTTAGACCATTCGTCATCTAAAAATCCTCAAATACAAACATTGATCGAAAAACATCATGAAATTTCTAAAACACACAAAATCCTCTTTTTTTTTCTTTCTTTTTTTTTTTTTTTTTGGTTTTACGGCCCTTTCAAGCTTATTTCACTCATATCGAGCCGATCGTTAATCAGAGGTGGGCGAAAACCGGAGTACCAGGAGGAAAACCACCTGACCTTCCGTTGCAGAACTTGGCGTCTCACATGTGACCCGAGCGAGGCTCGAACCACAGCGGTGAGAGACCTAATGGTCAAGAGTCAGCGCTCTTAAACACTAGGCCACGGAGGCCCGTTTTGTTTTGTTGGCTTCCGAGCCATATTGGCATTGTCGGCAATGAATATGCTGATAAGAAAGCAAAGGTATCGCTCAATCTTGATCCGTCTGTTTTTAAAATTCCTTTTAATAATTTTAAACCATTTATCAACAGATACATCTTGTCGGAATGGCAAGGCGAATGGGACCGTGCAATAAATAACAAACTCCATGCTATTAAACCTGGCGTTGGAACAAAATGCTCTCCTTCACAGTTTTCCAGGAGAGAGGATGTAGTTTTAATGCGACTGCGCATTGGCCATGCTAGAGTTACTCATTCTTTTATTTTAAATGGTGATGATCAGCCTTCTTGTGTAGGATGTGATCAGCCATTCACTGTTAAACATATCTTAATTGATTGTGTAGACTCTTCATAGTCCCGTAACTTATACGTCAAAGCTGACACTTTGCAACAATTGTTTGAAGATGTACCTGTTGATAAATATATCTTGGTATCACCACCACTGACGATCTTGATTAGGGTCGTCATATTTTAGAGATTACATCAAAAGTAACTAGGGCTTTGGGATTTCTAATACGTAATTTGGCTTTTGCACCTAGGCAGAAAACATTGGTTCGCCCTCAGCTTGAGTATGCATCACCCATTTGGCATCCCCATTTTAAAACTCAGATTCAGCAGGTTGAAAAAGGTACAGAGGACAGCAGCTCGATTGACATGTCGGCGATGGTGAAATAAGAGTAGCGTCGGTGACATGCTTAGCGAGTTGGAGTGGCGTCCCTTGAGGCCCGCCTTGAGCAGTCCTCTTTAACCTTCTTCTCTAAGATGCACTCAGGTATAGTGTATCTGAATAAAGATAAATACTTGACTCCTGTGACAGCTTCAATTCAAACAAGGGCATCAATAGTAAATAACTCACAATGTTCAAACAAGGGCATCAATAGTAAATAACTCACAATGTCGCAGGTACCTGGCTTATAGTGATGCCCTAAAGCATTCTTTGTTTTCCCCAGAACTATTCCACTGGGAATAGTCTTCCCTCGCCTGTGGTAGATGCCAAGTCCGCAGATGAGTTCAAAGCCCGTATAGTGTAGATTGGGACTCTGAGGTATGCATTTTAGTATACGTCTGTTGATCAGATTGTAAATAGTTTAAAGGGTTCATCCAGTGTCCTCTTTTTTTAAAGCTAAATTCTTTATTTTGCCACCCACCCAACTGTGGCAATGGCCAAATATGACCGACTCAGTATATAAAGGTAGATAGATAGTCGTATACGGGGCTTCTGCAATGTGTTTTCCAAGGAAAATTCCAGTTTTCCAAATTTGGAGAAGAATATGTATGCGCGTGTTGATAAAGTTAGGTACATGTACTTGACTTTTGCGATATCTTCAACCCCAAAAAAGGGCATCAGCAGTAAACAACACCATCACGAAAACACGCCTATAGAAATTTACCCCCTTGAACCCCACTTTTATATAGTAAAACTGGGGTTTACAGGGGCAACCTTATTTTTCTTATTTCTGCTCTAAAATATAGATTGCGGGTACTCGATAGAACCGCCTCATCGAAGCGGTTCTAACGTGTAACTACAATCTATATTTTGTGTAGAAAAATTAAAAATATCACAATTTTTCTTCTTAAAATTTTCCTTTCTTCGGCGATAAAATTTATAATGTATTTATATAGGCGTGTTTTCGTAATGACAAAATCGTAGCGAAGCCCTGATGAATTCTTTCTTTCCAAATGGAATAGTCTTCCCACTTCTGCTTCGGATGCCAAATAGTAGTGGAGGCAATGATCAGGAATCGATACAATTAACCCACAGCTCCCATCAGAGACACCAAAAAGACCGCATAATAATTGAATTTGTCTATTAGCCAGTATCTCTGCCCTCTTCAAGAACTGACATCTACAAGGGACCCTTCTTCCCTCAGACAAAAAGAGATTGGAATGCCCTTCCAGATTCAGGATCAGAGTCAGAATTGTTTACTGGTGACACGTCCTTAGACAATCCTTCACCAGGACCTTCAACCAAAGAACTAGCCCCTAGACCGCACAAGGGTGGTGAATCTAGAGATGGAGTCATCTGCACCTTCTGCAGACATCAAGAGAGAAGAGGGGAGCTCGTTCCAACCTGAGATTGTCCTAGGGATGAAGCTAAGTTTGAAGAAGTCAGTCCTAGTGCCCATTTTTGGAGGGCTAATGAATGTTTTTTCTGAAGTGTTGTCTTTGAAGGGGAACAGGGTCACCCATTGATATACTGGATCTACCCTTTAGACCTTTATATAAAAGTATCAGCCTACTTTGTTTTCTCCACTCTTTAAGAGATTCCCACTTTAGCTGTTCCAGAATGCCAGTCATACTCCCAGTTTCAAACGAGTAATTCCCAGTTACAAAACGGACCGCACGTTTTTGGACTTTCTCCAGTAACAGTAGGTGGATCTCAGGACGTACTTGCATATTCCAGGACTGGACGAACCAGTCCCTTGTATGCCATTTCTTTTACGTCTTGTGGGCATGCTGACAGATTCCGTCTTAAGAAGCCAAGGGTCCTATTTTCCTTAGTACAAACATTACTAATGTGAGTGTTCAACCTTAAATCATTCGTTATTGTCACACCAAGGTATTTAATGTTTTCTACATTTTCGAGGAGAGTTCCTTCCAACTCATAGGTAGCATTGATCTTTTGATCTGCTTTCTTGTAAGTGCATCATGTTTCATTTACTGGGTTGGATCCGCCTTCCCCACTTCCTAGCCCAGCTACCCAATTTGTCCATAGCATACTGAAGTTTCACTGTATCTGCGAAGTCTTTATTTCTCGGTTGCAAACACAGTCATCAGCGAAGAACCTTATTTCTGAATTAATTTCCTGTGAGATGTGTCATTTATGTATAGAAAGAAAAGAAGTGAACCAAGATCCGTGTCCCCTATGGGACCCCAAACAGGACAGGGGCCCAATCAGATTTACTTCCATTAACAACTACCCGTTGCTCTCTATGGCATAGAAAAGCGTCAATCCATTTCAAAGTTTTGCCACCAATGTCATGTCCATTAAGTTTGCTTTTCAGAAGCTGATGAGGCGGTGTATCAAACGCTTTCTCAAAAGATGTGTCAATTTGTCCACCATTATCCAAGATTTTAGCCCAATCATCTATCACTGTCACCAGCTGAGTTTCACAGCTATGGTTCTTTCTGAAACCATGCTGTCTATCAGATAATAGTTTATGTTGGTCAAGGTGGGCCAGTACATTTGAGTAAACAATATGCTGCAAAAGTTTGCAAGGTACACATGTGAGTGATACAGGGCAATAATTTCCAGCACAAGTTCGATAATCTTTCTTGTACAATTGGCATATATTTGCTAAAGACCATTCCTTGGGAATTTCACCCGAATCAAATGAATGTTGAAAAAGGTGTGCGAAAACCGGACCTAATTCAACTGCAAGTTCCTTTCGGACTCTGGGATGCAACTCATCAGGTCCTAATGCTTTAGAAGGGTTCAGGCCTTTCAGAAGTTTGATTACACCTTCTTTAGCTACAACAATGTTCTCCATGAACGGGTCCGTCCTTTCAAGCAAGGGAACATGGTTGTGCTCTTTTTTCTTGAACACATCCGTGACTGGCCGTTTGATTCCTCTGCTTGCTCTGCCTTAGTTTCAGTGATGCCTGTTCCATTTCGTTTTTTTTTTCAATGGGGGATAGCTTGGGTGTCCTTCTTTTGACCATTGATGTACCGATAAAAATCTCGAGGATTGGACTTGATGTCACAAACCAGTTATTCACATACGAATCATGCTGAGTCTTAATATCAGACTTTATTTCCCGTTTCAGATCCTGGAACTTTTGCCAAATTTTCTTATTGCCAGTCTTTTTAGCCTTTGCGTGAGTCTTAGTTTTTTTCTGCGCATTTTTCGCCTGACCTCAGATGTGATCCAAGGGACAGAAGATTTCGATTTGCTCTATTTTGAGGGGATATGTTTATCTGCTGCCCCCAAGTATAAAAGAAGTAATAAGGTTGAAATTTTCTTGTACCGACCGAGAACTAACATGACCGTTGAAATATTTTTCTTTTGCAAAGTTTTGTGCATCCTTTCTCATAGATTCAAATCACCTTTCTGATAAAAATACACCTTCCTCCTAGGTTTCTCTTGTGTGGGCAGGAAGATCTTTAATGTTGCTGCTAGCACGTTATGGTCACTTAATTTGTCCGGGGAGTGGACATCTTGAAATTGGCCAGGCAGAGTTGAAAGAATGAGATCCAAAGTGCTTTCCTCTCGAGTTGCGAAGTGCACTAATTGCAAAGCTATGATCATTCATGATGTCAATCATTACTTGTCCTTCTGACTGACTTAACATAGAACCAATTTTGTTAAGTTTGTCCGGCCAAGATATGTCTCTAAAGTAGACATCACCCAAGATTCGGTTTTTTCATCCGCCGAAGGTGTTAATGATAATGTAGCTAAGTTTACTTCTTTGGCGAGAACTAGGGACTTACTTCCCTTTTCACAGGTCCTGGTGAATGAATGTCATTTGACGTGTCTCCAGTAACGATTCAGACATAAGACCACATAAATAGACAGCCAGGACACCGGAGGGTGATAGCCCATGTAGGCTTGAAGAAATATATGGGCTGCATGATGCTTCCACGCAGAGCTGAAACCGACCCGCACACGAGTACTGGTAAACTGCTTAGAGGATCTAAGCCTGCCCAGGCAAAGCGGTGCGAGTCGGCCAATCCATGCTTATTATAAACCCTATTGGTTTCATTGGGCGACAGGGCTTGAGATGTCATTTCATCTCAATGTCGGGTAAAAGTCCCATAAAATTGGAAGCAACGTCTCAGAAATGACCTTTACAGTGTTGACGGGAACGTCAAACCTCAAATCAAACAAACAAAAAGCTCAGTGGTAAGTGCACTTGCAGTTGATGCTAGAGGTCCCGGGTTCGATCCCCGGCAGCGGCGATAAAATTTCGCTGTCCGAACAGACTCCATTGGCATCATTTGCAGGGATGAGTGTCATAAAGTGCACCGTCCTTCGGATCGGGACGTTAACCAGAGGCTCCCTGTGCAGGGAGAACCATCCCCTGTGCAGGTTAAAGATCCCTTCCGCAATTACATGATTACTGTGTAGGCTTTCGTCCTGCAAACCTGGAGGGTATGTAATGTACACCTGCGGCAATGGCCAAATGTGACCGACGCAGTATCAGTAGAAAGAAAAAGAAAGAAAGTAGGGCACCCCAAAACAAGAACGTATAAATAGTATTGTTCGGGGTTGCCCTCCGGTGTCGTCGGTATCCTCCGGTGACCAGATCCAGCGGGTCAGTGTAAAACGCAGCACTGTAGTGCAGCTATATTAAAATATAGGAAAATCCAGCCACTAATGAAATCATAGGTAATGCCGCTATTATAGAAAACGGGGTAAAATGCAGTCTCATATGCAGTCAATATATAACATATAGTGTAGTATTCACTTTTCGTTTTTCAGTTAAAAAATTATCATATTGTTTCATACATCTGCTCAAAACATAGATTATGGGAACCGCCTCGGCGATGCTGTTCTAACCAGTACCCATAATCTATGTTTTTGAGCAGAAATATGAAGAAAAATGTATACCCCTGAAAAACCATATTTAGCGTTTTTATTCATGTCATTATATTAGGCTAGCTGTGCTAAATAGAAGTAAAACAAAGATCAGGAATCGATACAATTAACCTACTCCACCCATCAAAGACACAAAAGGGAAAGAAACACAAACATTAAGTGACCAGACCATAATGGAAACCTAAACAAAACCCACTTTTGTAGATAAGCAGGCTATCTTTTGTCATTTCTTAATTTTATTATGCTTCCATGAAGACTGGTGAAAATAGGTTACTGATAACATTGTAAGTGGTGAAAAAGTGTCTTATTTCAAATTAACAAAACATTTTCTTTCAGGTTGATTTGGGGTAATTAGATCTTGTAATTTTAAATCATAAGGCTTTATACTTTAATTGCTATGAATTAACATCAACAGTATATTACATTGCGGAGCAACGACAGTTTTATGCGAAAGTTTCCTTTTCTCTTAAAAAGGGGAGATGTTGGATTTGTTTGTTTGGTTTGACGTTTAACGTCCCAGGTCATTTTGGAGACGTTGCTTCCAAATTCTGTGGGACTTTTACCCGACATTGAGATGAAATGACTTCTCAAGCCCTGTCGCCCAATGAAACCAATAGGGTTTATAATCCCTTTGGTGTCTTTGATGGGTGGAGTAAGTTAATTGTATCGGTTCCTGATCTTTGTTTTACTTCTACTTTTTATAAGCATGGACGGTCCAATCCGCGACGCTTTGCCTGCGCAGGCTTAGATCCTCTAAGCGGTTTACCAGTACTCGTGTGACAGGTCGGAATCAGCTCTGCGTGGAAGCATCATGCAGCCTATCTATTTCTTTAGGCCCCGATAGGCGGGGACCTGGGAGATGTTGAAATAATATGAAATGGCCTATAATACACTTTACTTGCAGACACTATCTAGGTTATTTGAGGTGAAAGCTTCAGGTAACATGAGCTAATTTCGAAGGATTTGGCCGGGGCTGGGGAGTCTTGCAATGTATTTGTACATGTCACCAGTTCTGATCTTTACTGCATACAAATTAATTATTGAGCTGCTATTTTAATGATTCAAATTACGCACACATTATCTTGCTATCAACTTAGAATGGAATATTTCCGTCAGTTTTGTTTGCTGTTATAATTATATTCTTGGAGATGACATTGTTTGATTTCTGGCGTGAAGGCAATACTTTAATAATGATTTGGATCAACTATACAAACCAATTGTGTACATGTAATCTTCTTCTTAAGTCACATCATTATTGTGATTAAAAGAAAATTAAACAAAGTTATTAGAACCATCAAAGACAAACTTCTAACGTGCCCCTTCTAACACATTTTATCATTCTTCCCAGCTTTTGTCAGTCAAACGAAACATTTCACCATCATACACATGAAAATATGTCTATTCAAGTATATTGAAAAATTTACCACCCCAAAAAATCTGATATTTATTTATATTTCTGCACTAACATAGTTTGTGGGTACTCGTTAGTACAGCCTTAACGAGTACCCACAATTTATGTTTTGAGCAGAGATAAGAAAAATAATGTATAAACACTATCTATGTTTTGGAGCAGAAATAAAAAAAATAATATATACCCCAGTTGTATTACATACAAGTGGGGTTAAAGGGGGTTGTAATTATATAGGCATATATATATTTTCTTATGTTAATTTATAACACAAGTGTTATTTGTATCCTGATGAAAAATATGACAAGAATGAAACAACAACAACAACAAAAAGCAAGCATTTCGTAGGCTTAAGCCAAACTATTTTGTTCAACAATTTCAAACTTTAAAAACTCACGGGACTTGGTAAATTTTAGGACAATATGTATTCTCCTGCTCTTGGATTCGGCCTGTATTTACACTAAATATATGTTATATATTGGCTGCATATGCGAATGCATTTTACCCCGTTTCCTATGATTTCATTATTGGCCGCATTTTCCTATATTTGGAGCGTAGCTGTTGCAGCGTAGCTCCAGTGAAATGATAAATGATTTCGGCACTACTTTCGGCAGTGAGAACATAGTACCCCGTGTTAACATAGAAGATTATAACGCCATGCGGTATATTCTTATAGACTGCTTCACACTTCACCTATTTCAAACGGAATAGATGAATATTTTAATAGATGAACTGTGTAGCAGTCTAATCTTTTATAGTTCAGTTCATATAACCCAGTTTACAGCCCAATTATACCATAAAATCCCAAACCTGGCAACTTGCAAACAGGACAAACCCAGATCAGTTACCACAGAACGCGAAGTCTCATTATGACCTTCACTGCATACTTACAAAAAGGTTCAGCCATTTTTGCCAAATATTTCGTGGAAGCCACAACCTGACATCCCTGATTTTAAAATGAACTCATTCCATACTGATATAAGGTGTTGAGGATTCCATTCGTATAAAATGGGTTAAAAGTACGCAGTGTGGGTCGATAATGTATTACCAAAATAAGACAATTGGAATGAGTTTGGACAGGTGCACGTCAAGGCTTATATTGTAAGCAGTAAATTTTGCAGTTTAGACACAGATGAGACGCCACTTGTTGTAGCGTCTGATCTGGGTCTGCTATGTTTGTACCTAAAAAGGATGCTAGACATATACTCAGAGTATGGGTTAATGTGTGTGTGTGGGGGGTGGGGGTTGGGGGGGGGGGCAATGTTACTTTTTTAAAGCGACCTGTCTGCGTCCTATGCATGTGACCATAAATAAAGCAAATTATCAGCTCAGACGAAAGTTCGATACCTGCCGGGTTCGGCAACATTCTTTCCAGGAGATTGATCGTGAAATCTGTTCCACGGTGATCCTATCCCTTCCTAGTCGCCGATTCAAGAAGGGCAGTTGTTGGTTTCCGGTAAAAGACTGTGCACTGTGCTGTATTGACAATATCTAACCAAAGAAATTGCCTTAATGCCAGATCATTTCATAAATAGCCTCGTCGAGGCAATTTACTTTTATATAATAATAACGGAGTATAATGTCTAAACCTCTTCAAATATTCCTATGGATTGATATTGACAATAACTAACCCAAGAAACTGTCGTATGCAAGATCACTTCATAAATGGCCTCACCGATGCAATATATATTTAGAAAAATGTTAACAGAGTATAATGTTCAAACCTCTCTTAATATTCCGATCATTTTTAGCATTCGGATTGATATTGACAATACCTAACCCATGAGGCTGTTTTATGCTAGATTACTTTATGAATGGCCTCGCCGAGGCAAAATAACATAAAAAAATGAATGAGTATAACATCTAAACCCGGCTTTGATCATTTTCGGCATACAGGTTGATACTGACAATACATAACCCGCAAAATTGCCTTATGCCAAATTACTTTACAAACGGCCTCGCCTAGGCAAACTGAAAAATTATTTCGAAGTGTAACTTCTAATCTACTTGGAATATTTTTGACAACTGTTAGCATACAGATAGATAATGTACAGATCTAACCAACGCGATTCCTGAATGCCCAATTTCTTTATTTTAGCCTCGGCAAGGTAAAAAATTCACCCACTGACACGGTCGTATAACTTTCAAACCGACGGGTATATTTTATAATGTTTTGCATGCAGGTGTAAATTGACAAGATCAAGCTAATGATATTGTCTAATGCCAGATAGCTTTATAAACAGCCTCACCGAGGCATTTTTAAAGACTGATTACAGATGTATAACTTATTAACTGCTGGGAAAAGTATGATAATTTTTCACATGAAGATAAACATCATCAAGACGTAACCAAGGAGAATGTCTAATGCAAGATAAATAACCTCCCCAAGGTAATTAAAAAAAAACAACTGATTACATAAAATAATTTTAAAGCCGCCAAACAATTGCGCAAGCCGCAGTTATTGCACGAACTATAGCTCAGCAGAAATCTTCAAGTAAACTGTAGAACTGCATGGTTGCTGTATTGCTCAAAAACATTGATTGTGGGTACTTGATAAAACTGCCTCGTCAAGGCGGTTCAATCAAGTCCCCGCAATCAATGTTTTGAGCAGAGATAAGAAAATATCACAATTTTGTATCTTAAAATTTCCAATTTTTTTGCCGAAAAATTGACAATCTATTTGTACAGGCGCGTTTTTCGTGATGGTTGTTGCGGGGTCTACACCTTAGCGTGAGTTAATTTCAATATAGGTCTTGTTGCTTTCTCACGACTTCTGGCCCAGAATAGCTTCAAACAGTTATGTTCATTGGATCACTATGACCCTGAATTAAAATACCAATCAGACGCTAAATCAAATTATCAAAGCTACGCTCCATCAGCACTCTCAGTGCTTTGATTTTAATATAGCTGTACTAAAGTGCTGCGTTTTACACTGACCCAGATCCAGCGCGGTAAATCGTGACCGGTCAGTCTGAAAGCCCCAAGACACCACAAGACACCCCAAGACACCCAACATTTAGTGTTTATTTATTTCCTAAAGAGTTTTAGAAGGCTTTTTAAAACCTAAAAGTATTTAAAATTATTTAATATACAAAATTGAGATGCTGTTTACGTCCTAAAATAGTCACATAAAGCACTGTATATACTCTGGTAGCTGTCATCGAATGCAATTGGGCAATGTAATAAAAACCCCAAGACACATACTTATCTATTGTCTTTATTGTTAATTGTCATACCATCTACGACATTTATAGCATGAAAAGATGAAAAGTTTTAGAGATAAAATGTTATTATCTGTTCTATAGTTTTGAGTCTGTGATTTATCAAACAGTTGTTTTGCTTCAAAGGTAAAAACCAAAACCTTGTATCTTAGGGTACATTTTATCATTTTGTATTTTTTTTTGTTCGTAATTAGTAAAAAAATATATAATGTCAAGTAACTTATCCATCCATTTTTTCCGATCTTAGGATGAAAGGTACCGAATACAATTAAGTATATAGTTTAATTATCTCATTAATACCCGTCAGTTACTAATAGCTGATATCTATGCATGCAAACGGCCACTTGATAGCCTAAGGCTAAGTTCTTGTTCGCTTGATTAAGTTATTGTTCGCTTAGTCATTTTCGTCTAATAATACTTTTCACACCTATTGAATAGTCTCAAGTGTGTCTCTGCAAAGATAATACGGCAAAGTGTCGGCGACTGATAGAATATTTAATCTTTGATGTTATTTCTAATGTTTTATTTATTTTTACTTTATTTTTACAGAATTATTGAAAACTTTACCTAAAAAATAAATTCGTGAATAAAAATATAATATCAATTATCTGCAGAAAAATGCGATGTTTTTGTATATTGCTGCTCCAAACATCGATTGTGGGCACTCATTAGGACACCAAGATGGTTCTAACTAGTGACCACAACTTATGTGTTAGAAGGTGCCTTCATATGGACTGAACAAATCATTGCCTTCACTTCTATAAAAATAATGTATAACCCTGTAAAATAGAAGTAAAGACTATGATCAGGAATCGGTACAATTACCCAACATTGTAAACCCCAGTCATTATATGAGAGTATGGGATTAAGAGATCCAAATTATATAGTTATGTTTTCGCGATGTTTGAATTACACTATTATCAATGACTGAAGATGTATTTTGTTCTCGGTGCGAAATTATCCCCTACTGAGTTACATATACATATTCGGCAAAACAAATATATAAAAAAGTCAGTGTTATTGATAAGCTTTTGCCCAAGGAGTACTGTTACTCCTTCAACCAAAGACTATGGGCGTATCCTGTGATTCTTTGAGAGTATTGGTACTCCTAAATTCAAAACTGGGGTCGTATCTTCATTGGTCATCACAGGATGGCTGCTAAGTGCACTTATATTAATTTCAGACGTGGAAATGGCCATATGTAAAAGACGTTAAACACATATTCTATCATCATAACATACTGATATACATTTTCATGTTAATAAGCTGGCGGACAGCAAAATGAAAAAATACTTTGTCTTCTAAGGAATGTTAATCCAGCCAATGTGGTCCTATTCTTCGCATGTGTTTTTGGAATTCCCCAGACCCCATTGAAGGCTCCTTTTGATCAGACTGTGCAGGCTGTCGGAGTCTCCAGCCATCACACAGATCATACTGTCATCAAAACGTTTTCAAACCCATGTTTTGTGTCTGCAGCGGCCTTGTGCTACGCGTTCAAAAAGGCGGGGGGAAATCTACACTAATTGTAGCAACTTCATGCGATTGGTAAAAGGCGAGAAATTCAGCGCTCAGCAAAAATACAAAAAAACGTGCGACCAGTGAAGACTCAGAACGACCTTGGCGTATCGCCAATTTGACGGTCGTATTTGGTACGACTTTTTCTTCATTTCTAGACGTATTTGCTCCATTTTAGAGTCGTATTTACGACGATACGACCCTTATCAATTACTCTGAAAAAGGCTGGTAAATGGCTGCCAAATAAATGTTTGCCCATTTCTTTGGAAGCAAGTCCCAGCGATTCCGGGACGTTTCGCCCCCAAACCATTTCCTCCCCTAGTCGTTTCGCCCCCAAGACGTTTCCTCCCTGGTCGTTTCCTCCCTAGTCGTTTCGCCCCCTGGTCGTTTCGTCCCCCTAGTCGTTTCGCCCCCTTTTTCCTGTAAAACTTTCACTTTTATAAGAGGTGAGAAGAGGCAAATATATAAGAAGCATCATCGCCCTGTCAAGTCAGCCTAAGGATAACGTGTCCTTAGTTACCGGCCGGAGGGGAACCTCGGAGAGGTGTGACTAGGACTTGTTACACTAAATTATTTGAGGCTGTTTTCTTCAAAAACATCCACCTTAACCTCACTTTATATAGAGAAAACTAAGAGAAACTTAATGTTTGTATTTCTTTCCCTTTGGTGTCTTTTATGGGTGGAGTAAGTTAATTGTATCAATTCCTGATCTTTGTTTTACTTCTACTTTACGGGGTGTTCATTATTTTACTTATTTCCGTTCAAGGTCATTAGCTGTGGGTACTCGTTAGAATCCTCCCAATATAGCGGCTGTAACAAGAACCCACAAACCATGTTTGCAATATATAGCTTTACAAGTACTTTGTCTGGTCTGAAAAAAATGTAATAACAAAAACAGAGTACAATTAACAAAAAGTAAAAAGAAAAAAATAAAGTAAACACCAAAATTAAATTAAACACATGAACGTGTAACTTGAGTGATAAATAAATAAATAAATCAGTCTTATCTGTCCCACATAGGCAATGCTCCCATATAAATTAATAGAATAAAATGGCGACGTCCATCTACTTCCTTCTGACATGCGATACACAAAACAGACATTATTCTAATTCAAAAGACTTTGATAAACGTATATGACGAATTCAAATATGAATGATGCTGGGATCTTTGGGCGAAGCTTATATATTCCTATCCTTGTGACAATTTTACCATTTTCAACCGTTGCTTGCCGACACTGTTGAAGAACCAACCGACCAATTTAAAGACAATTATTTTTGCATAGAGCACGTGTTTTCGCACCTCACCATTAATCTTTGCTGACCGACCCTGTTGACGTACCAACCGACCAATTTAAAACAAAACCTGTAAAGGTGCTTAAGCGATAATCTTAGACATTTAACTTTGCAAAGAGCACGTGTTTTCACACCTAGTCATTAATCGCATCAATTGCGTGATTAATGTGTCAAATCAAATAAACAATGTGATTGACGGTATTGATCAAATACAGGTAATACTTATCAGAATTTCATTTAAATTACATGTTCTTCTCTCACTCTTTCTTTCCCTTTGTCTCTGTCACACATGGAGATAATAAATCTTTAATATATATATAAAAAAATTAGGAAAATATTTTGGGGGCGAAACGACTAGGGTTGGGGGGCGAAACGACTAGGGGCCAAAAAGGGAGGCGAAACGACTAGGGGGGAAACGACCAGGGGGGAAACGTCTTGGGGGCGAACCGTCTTGTTACCGTTCCAGTCTCACCTCCACGAGTCGCAAATTGTTTGACAACCATGAACAGATCATCCGTTACATTTGCGCGATGCCAGCTGGAAACTAAGGATAAAATTTTATCCTTAGGCTAACGTTATGGGGCGATAATGAGCAATTTAAAAACAATGTTGAAAACCGGTGATACTATTTCCAATGTTAAAAAATTGGGGATAGTATTTAAGTGTTAGTCATTCTTAGACAAAACCTTATATCTGTATATACAGATATCTGGTATTCTAAACGTGGCTGAATGCAAATCTTTTCGCGAAAATTGCTTCTATTATATCATAATATATGTATAAAAATAATAATTGAGTAATAATAAAGGTGTTTTAGGGTATAATAATAATAAATGTGTAATAAAAAGGTGTCTTGTGGTGTCTTGGGATGTCTTGTGGTGTCTTGGGGCTTTCAGACTGACCCAATCGTGACACCACAATGGCGGCAAAATATAAACAAAATGTGACGCCGAAAGGAAATCGAGTGTTTTTAACCGTTATTAGCTTAGTATCCGTGGTTGTTATTGGTTCATACTTATGGTTTAAAACCAGTATGTATTTCAGTTATGCGTGGAGTTGATGTCATAAATTTCTAGCATTGAATCGGTGTCTTTTTCGGCACTGATATTTTTCTGCTTGTCACCTTTTCGTCGGGTAGATCGATTCGGAAATAATTGTTTGTTTGTTTGAATGGCAGTTTAACGACCCAGTAAACACTATTTAGGTCATGTTTGAGCCGGTCAGTTTATCTATCCACACTTTTCCTGGGCAGGCTGATAGGTAAGTGGTTAACCACAGAGAGCCAGATAAGCTTCGTATTTTCATAAATTACGGATTAAAAAATGCAAAATACGAAGTGGTTGAAAATTTAAATCGTACCATTTACGGTAGACCTTTCTTAGGTTACGAAGGAGACAACGATATGGCGCGTATTTACGCAGTAATCCTTGCATAACGTTTCGTAACATGACCATCTACAATTGTCAGCTCAAAGACAATGAAAGGGTTTGTAATTAATGTCCTTCCTCTACCCGACGGCTATCCGCTGTGATTAGAAATAAGAAGAAGAATCCGAAACGTGTTTTCACACCTGCAGCTGTAGTTAGTCACTTTACTGGTCTCACAAATGTTTTGCTTTTTTTTCCGTGCACATAATTTCCCGCATGAACGTTTGTTGCATTAATACTTTAGCGGAAAATATGACTGTGGGATAGGTGAAAACAGACAAGCCTGTGCAGTCTGATCTGTCTGTACACTCCTTTTATGCCTCTGGTGTTTTAAAACAGCAGCACGCGGGTTGTCTAGACTCACTAGTTAATCTGGTCTTTTGTAAAAAAGTAACAAATTTTTGGCTGTTCGTAGACTCATTAACCTTGTTTGTTTCGACCGTAGAGTGCGCCTGAATGCAAACTATTACAGGGTCCGAAATTAAGCTCGCATTTACGCTAAATGCGAGTGAGAATTTCAAAATGCGAGGCCTAAATATTTGTACTAGATAATTTTCGCGAGTGTCCGATTGTCGGTAAAAAATAATAATAGTAATAATACAGACGACAATAATAACTCGCCATTTCCGCGACTGCTTCTGCAATTCCGACGTTCTAAATTTAGATTATAAACTTTCCAGAGGTCAGGAGGCGTAGCACGTAAGGCCGGTGCACCGGTAAACCGCGGTTTTTTCTTTCTTCTTTGTCGTATCGGTACTTTTGGCAAGTGACGGATTTTATCGGAAATTTTATATCATTTAATTCAATGTTTGCGAAAGAACAAAAATATGTTTGCAAAACGATTTCACTAGCGTCGGCTGCGAAAAAAAAACCTCGCAGGGACGCAAAGTAGCTTTTATAATGCGCCGCTAGTCATGCTGAGCACTGTTAAGTTCAAAGACGCCGACGCGACCGATAGGGCGCGAAAATTATCGGATACTTGAGATGAATAGCGGTAATAACAAATAGAGCATGCTCCGCATGCCGGCCACTTGGGATTAACACAGATAAATAGGTAATAAATTTCTAATCAAAACCTGACAGTTTAATCCTGCTAATTGGGGCTCAAAGTAATCTTGCGTGAAAACTTTGTAGCATATATATGCACTGCTTGTCGGAACACGACTGACAAAGATGACATCGCAAGACAGCATGTATGTTGATCAGTCTGTGTAGCGCTGTGTCGAATTGTGAATAAATAATTTTATCACAAATTGCCGAGAGACAGTTCAAATGGATAATGCAGGTAGATAGCATGTGGCGACTTCTGAAAAACCCCGACGTCTTTAATCCTATTAATGTGGTCAATAATCATAAAATATGCTCAATACTTAGCCAACTAAAGCCATTCACGCAATATCAAAAGAACCGCTATATATCGGCGGGTTGAACATCAGGCGTGGTCATGTCCTGAACCAGCAGGTATTGATATTAAGTGACACATGAAAAGAATGACTTGCAATCTTGGCTTACTTTACGCTCATTATCCCATAGCAATTTGGAAAAAAAAAACATCGTGTCTTATTTGTTAACAGGATTAACTAATTTATTGGCATAAGATTAGTGATAGGTCATGGACAGATTAATAGCAATCAGTAAAGATCGCATCCAGATAAACTGCAAAGACAATATTATTGCCAATGTCACATTTTTCGCGACCGTAAACACCTAGAAAACGCGTAATGAGTCTCTGTTTACTTGTCTGTTTTATTTTACGATGTACAAACACCTGGTGTTTGAAACATGTGGTTACCACGGTACAATTTCCAAAGGCGGTACCCAGCCCTAGACTAACACGTCATCAGTTTTTTTATTTGCATTAATACTACCCATACAAGTTAATCATTACTGTAGCAGTTGTTCTTGAAAAATTTCCGCTCTTATTAAAGGGTTTTTTGAAAAAATCGAGTTGATTTTCATTTTACCTAGTAGATCTTTTTTTAGCAAGCTAAATTTTGCTTGTGGCAAAAATGCTTAAGTTCGGACCCTGTATTACGTTGTAAGTGAATAGGTACTTGGATCAGACTGTTCAACATCTCTCACATGAAATGTCTTCCTGAAAATCTTTGAATGTGCAGTCACTGTTCACAAGGTTTCATATCGCTTAAAAACGTGTTTCTTGCCGTTTTCCAATGCCTTTGATTATTGAATCATGATGGTTGTTTACTTCTGATACGGTTCAAGTATCTATTCACTAAAAAAAAATATATTTTTGTCACAAACCGGTAAATTGACTGGCGTATTAGGTGTTAATAAAGTTTTTCCGGCATGCTATGATCGCACATCTCGGTTATAATAGCGGATTTGCACGAGATTACCAGTATTTATTCATAATTTGATGCAGCGCATGTAATGTATGTTATAATTGAAACAGTTAAAATTTATTAAATCTTTTTCTGAAGATAAAAGAAACAATTAAATAAATATGTACTATAAAAGGGTTATCCTTTGGAAGCAAAGAATATACCACAGAACTGAAACGTATGGAGTGTACATGTTTTCATGGCCAGACTAGCTAGTTTAGGCCAATTAGGCCTCATCAGTGACCCATATTCATATTTTTATCATTCCGACGATGTTTTCCCCACAACATTGTCATCAATGCACGGTTGTGTGCTATTCTTTTCTTTTCTTTCTTTTCTTCCGGTTTCGCCTTAACCCCAGGAGGGGACACAGACGGTGTATTAGATACACTCCAGTTTTTGCAGGATGAAAGCCTACACAGTGATCATGTAATTACGGTAGGGTTCTTTAACCTGCACAGGGGATGGTTCTCCCTGCACAGGGGGCCTCCAGTTAACGTCCCGATCCGAAGGACGGTGCACTTTATGACATTCATCCCTGCAAATGATGCCAATGGAGCGTGTTCGGACACCGAAATTTTCACACCGCTGCCGGGGATCGAACCCGGGACCTCTAGCATCAGAGGCAAGTGCACTAACCACTGAGCTATCACGCTCCACTAAATTACATTTTAGTTCAAACGGAACCGTTTTTTCACTCTTTATCGCTGCACAGACTGATCTCTTTGTCTTCCGTGTTCTATACCACATTTAACCAAAATACAATTAGTAGGATCAACTTGTAATACTTTGGTTTTCATGCATATATCGATCTGTGAATCGCAGGTGGCCAGGCCAGCACGAAGTGCATGCTTATTTACAACTATTCATCTCAATTTGAAAATAGAATTATCGTCCTATCAAGCTTCTTAGATGTCTCGTCGGCGTCTTTGAACATGAACGCAGAAAAACTGGCAGTGCATCATAAAAGTTTCTTAGCGTCCTAGGACACAGACGGTATTTTTATTCGCGTCTACGCTACTGATATCGAGTGCCCCACTCCCACTTTCCGGCTAGCGCAAACACTGAGCATAATATGTTCAGATGTCTGATCTGGGTGTGTGCTGTTTGCTAAGACATCTGTCCAGAAACATAAGGGTGATTCTGTTTACTGGCTTGATATGTCTTTATAATCAGTATCAGTGAACTATTAACTAGCTTAAATTGTAATGAATTGGTAGTTAACCAGGTTCATAAAAATACGAAACGACCTCCCGATTTGATCAGTATATTTACTGACCCATTTTTTCAGTTTACTGAAAAGGTTTTAATTTTGATAAGTAAATACGAAGTGGGGATAAAAAATTATCTAGAGCTATGAACCAGAAGGCAGTGGCTAGCCGTCCGGTACTGGACGACCAGTCTAGCCAGCCCATGTAGGAATGGGTATTTGGGAAAACCGAAAACAAACTTTTACCGGAAATAACCGAAAACAAATTCTCATAACCGAAAACAAACTACATATCACCAATTATACCATGATTATTGTACATTGAGACACATACATGTTCAAATGCTATGTAAACAGGTAATGTGGCCAAGTTTGGGAGAATAATTTGAAATAATAACAATTTTATTGCATTTTTTTATATATAAAATTTTCATAGATGGACCGGGACCTCTACCAAGATTGTTCAAATTATAGCCCTGGGGCCAAAAATCCCCCACATCGGGGCCCACCAGTTTTACATAGACTTATATAGGGAAAACATTTAAAAATCTTCTTGTCTGAAACCAGAAGGCCCAGGTCATTATTTGGTATGAAGCTTCATCTAGTGGACCTCTACCAAGATAGTTCAAAATATAGTCCTGGGGCCAAAAATGCCCCCGTGCCAGGGCCCACTGTTTTCACATAGGCGTATATAGGGAAAACCTATATTCTTGTCTGAAACCTGAAGGCCCAGGTCGTTGATATTTGGTATGAAGCTTCATCTGGTGGACTGCTACCAAGTTTGCTAAAATTATAGCCCTTGGACCAAGAATGTAATAGAGACACTGATACCCAGGTGAGCAATTTAGGGCCCTATTGGCCCTCTTGTTTCACAAGTTATCTATGCATCACATCATGGCCAAACATGCATATGGAAAGCGAACACTTTTATAGGACAAACTGACATAGTAAAACTCCAAGGCCCACAAGAATTAACCATTGTCCTGCTGAATGAATTAATTTTGCCACACCCATTTCTGTCTATTAACCAAATAAATTGCAGAATACACAATGTATAATGTATTTGTCCAGTTCACAAACTGAATAACAAACATTTAGATCCTGATCAGTTAGCTTATTCAGAAGCCATCTGATCTGGATCTACACTGTTTTCAAAAGGTAGGGGTTGTCGTGATCATCATCAGAACAATGGTAAATAGTGATCTGTTGGAGATGTAGATAGGAAAATCCAAAATGTCATTTTAGCCCCCACCCATCGGGGCTTGAAGAAATAGATGGGCTGCATGATGCTTCCCACAGAGCTGAAACTGACCCGCACACAAGTACTGGTAAACCTCTTAAAGGATCTAAGCCTGCCCAGGCAATGCAGGGCGAGTCAGCCCGTCCATGCTTATAAACCCTATTGGTTTCCTTGGGCAGCAGGGCTTGAGGTGTCATTTCATCCCAATATCCGATAAAGTCCCACAAAATTGGAAGCAATGTCTCCAAAATGACCTTTACGGTGTTGATGGGGATGTTAAACTTTAAATCAAACAAACAAAATAAAGTTATTTGTTTCCAGCCCATTTAACGTTCCTTCAGAGCTCTAGACCCATTTTGTCTAGTCAATGGTTAAAGAACAGATACATGTCTACTGAGAATCAGACAACTGGGCCTTGGTGTGGACATCAGTTTTCCCTTGTAAGGCTTAGAGGTGTAAATGTCTCTCAGACTAAATGCTAAGTAAGCTGTTACAAAAGCCTGATGTGAAACTGAACTGCACCACAGCTCTAGATAAGGAGGAAAACCTAGATATTTACTATTTAGATAAACTTTCCTCAGGACTGGTGTTAACCCGGCATTTCTGGTTTCTGTTGGAAAAGCCTAGAAACAAGGCAATTCTAACAAGTACCCATAACATATTTTAATGCCAGACGTAAGCTTGTTACTCCTTCTCCAGAGCTCTAATGTGCCTTCTGCTATGTTGGGATAAGGCTCATGTGTGACATGAAAATGTCTTTTCGTTCGTGAACATATACTCAGCTATACACATTGCTCTAGATTAGCAGCTCCTAGTATATCTATCCAATTTTGGAATTAAAAGAAAGGCGATCCTTATTGGCAGCAGGCTGTCGATAGCCAACATCCAAAATTTTAAAAGTGATCTGCTAACTTGTACAGTAACAAGAGCTGTCGCATGACAGCATACATTTAGCTTGCCTGTTTTGCGCCTTCAAGATATAAGGTAAAACTACTGAACCATGAAATATAGGTCACACTCAGCTAGAAATATTTTGAGGTCAATGATCAGGTCACATGGAACCATTATTCCAGATATTACATTTCAGAATCAAATTGTGTCTGAAATATAAGTCAAAATCATTGAACCATGAAAATAGGTCACACTGACCTAGATATATTTCTGTGTCAATCATCTGGTCACATGAGACTTATAATTCAGGATTTAAGTTTCTCAAAAAAAAAATAGTATTCAATGTATTTGGCAGACCCACTGAATCATGATATATAGGTCACATTGACCTACATGTATATGTGTTTTGTGGTCAGTCATCAGGTTACATTGAAGTAATATCCCAGGTTTAACATTTCTCCATCAAAATAGTGTTCAAGATAATAAGCAAAATCGCTGACCCATGAAATATAGGTCACAAGGACCTAGATATACTTTGAGGTAAATCATCGGATCACACTTTCTCCATCAAATAGTATTCAAGATAACAGACCAAATCACTGAACCATGAAATACAGGTCACAGTGACCTAGATATAATTCAACGTCAATCATGGGGTCACATGGAATAAATAATCCAGGTATGGTGTTTCTTCATCAAATAGTATTCAAGATAATAGGCAAAATCACTGAACCATGAAATATAGGTCACAATGACCTGGATATATTTTGAGGTAAATTATCAGATCACATGAAACTAATAATCCAGGTGAGATATTTCTACATCAAATAGCATTGAAGATAGCAGGCAAAATCACTGAACCATGAAATATAGGTCACAGTGACCTAGATATAGTTTGAGGTCAATCATGGGGTCACATGGAACTAATAACCCAGGTATGACACTTCTCGGAATCTCCATCAAAAAGTATTCAAGATAATAGGCAAAATCACTGAACCATGAAATATAGGTCACACAGACCTAGATGTATTTTATTTTATATTCTTGTATTCTTGCGCACCCATTGAGGAAATCCATAGTATTAGCTTGGGATAGAAATTCTGTTCTAACCCAGATGTTCTTACCCAAAATGGAATATTCTTGCGTGTTTGATAAATGGACAGGTTGAATACGACTCCATATTCACCGATGTTATGGTTGACATCACAGCACGTTACGTGACGTCACTAAACATTCCTGTAGTGTCATCACAATATGGCAGACTGCAGCATTAAAAATCCACGCTCAGAAATGGAAGGTATGCAAGAAAGAGAATCCTAAATGGGTGTGAGGAGTGGATAGAAAACTCAGTCCCTCGGGATCACTGACCTGCATCACTCGGCAAGCCTCGTAATGCCGGACAGTGACCCTCAGGATGGATTTTTCATCCACACTTAAAACGCATTTAAGGTTCTTACAGTCTTTTTCTTTTTCAGGTTCTGTATTATACAAGAGCCAGTCATGGATAGACCCATCATGGTTTGATTATTTCCCGTTTGTCAATGACTACCTGCAGCCAAGCAAACAAAAGGGAACACTGACCATCTTTCAGCAGGACTTTTACACCAAACTATGGTCCTCAGTGTTAGACGATATACATTTGGTTTGTGATGCAGTGTACAATTTTATCCTACACTTGTGTGAGATAGTCAGCTCTGTCCTGGCACTGTTCTCACTGATTGTGTTAGTGTGCGTGTGTCTGTCTGTCTCCTTGTATAAAGACACAAGAGAGAAGAAGAAATCAAGAAGATTGTTGGGTGGGAAGAAAGTTAAAGAAAAAAATGGTTTATCATCGAGAAATAGTCATGTATGTTGTGAACATCAAGAAGGAAATTTTAAAAGTAACAAGGTAAAGGCAAAATTAACCCTTTTTGTACCAAATGGAATCTTCCTCCTTATATATAGCAGGAGTCCATTTCAAAATTTAGGGGTGTCTGGTTGCGTTTTTCTTCAAAATTTATTTAGAAAATGGCTGAACTTCCTGCAAACAGTGTAGACCCTGATCAGACACCGCATTCTGCGGCGTCTGATCTGGGTCTGTACTGTTTGCCGAATACCAGTTTTGGGGGTTCTGGTACAAAACGGGTTAATACAGTCAAACATTAATACACGACAACCTCATTATAACACTGTTTGTTATGCAAGGTTTTGGATATAATAGGGTACCAAGATGGATCTCGAAAGATGTATACTGTAAAAAAACTAAAAATTAGGACACCTTGAGGGTCTGCTGTAATTCTCTTAAAATTTTAGCAAATTTGTGTCAAGCTCCAGCAAGCAGTCAATAAAGTGCTAACGGAATTGCAACCAGTTTAAAATTTTAGCAGATTTGTGTCAAGCAAGGAGTCCAAAAAGTGCTCATGGAATAGCAACCAGTGTAGAACCAGATCAGACTGCTCCTGATCTGGGTCTGCACTGTTTGCTTAGGCTGGTCTGTCCCAATACTTACAATCATACCGGTAAATTACACCACAACCTCGTTATATCACGGTTCATTATAACACGGTTTTGGATATAACACGGTTTCAAGATGGATCCCAAAAATGTATATACAACACTGTATTAATAGAAAAATGACCATGAATGGTCATTTTTCTATATAATCTATACATTTTTGTTTGGATATAACACGGTTGTTTAAGTAACACGGTTTCTGTATTGGACCCCATTAATAGTGTTTTAAAGAGGTTGTGGTGTATAAAGAATGGTAATTTTTGTATATAGTCTGTACATAAAGGTTTGGATATAACAAGGTTGTTTAACTAACATGGTTTCTACTTTAGACCCCATTAATATATATATTTACGTTTCCAGTGTAAGGTCTAATGTAAACTTAAAGAAAACAATTGCATTCATATTTCAATGAACACATCGAATCACATGATTTTCAGTGACGTTAAGTGACGTCATTCTAAACCATTGTTCTCTACGGACGTTGATGACGTCAACGCTGCTCTGCTCTTTGTAGAAAAACAGCCTGTAAATGTTTTTCAGGCTTATAAGTTTGCCCTACAAGCATTTTTTTCGCCCAGTGATGAGGGGCAAATAATGTAAATATAAAAAATAAACTTAATTTTTCTGCTTTTCATGAAAGTATGAACGACAGTGGGTCGCTAGCAAAGTTTACAGTAACCCCTTCAGGGTTCATTTACTTTGCACACGACCCACTGCGTTCATACTTCCATGAACTGCAGAAAAATAAATTTCGTTTCTTAAATGAATGAATTTCATTTTCATGGATATTATCGATGGGTAAACGCTGGAGAATCGCACACAAACTTAGCAGATTGGGCTGTATGGGGGTTCCCCTCAGAGCTGAACCGACTGAACTTTAGTACTGGTAAACCGCTTAGGTCTAAGCCTGGTAATCCGCTTAGGTCTAAGCCTGTCGGCCCCCGCCCATAGGGGCTTCGAGAAATATATGGGCTGCATGATGCTTCCACGCAGAGCTAAATCCGGCCCGCACACTAGTACTGGTAAACCGCTTAGAGGATCTAAGCCTGTCCAGGAACCCCGGTGTGAGGCGGACCATCCATGGTAATAAACCGTACTAGTTTAATTAAGCGACAGGGCTTGAGGTGTCATTTTAACTCAATGACGGGTAGAAGTCCCACAAAATTGGAAGCAACGTCTCCAAAATGACCTTTACAGTGTTGTCGGGGACGTTAAACCTCAAATCAAACAAAAGGTCTAAGCATGCCCAGAAAAAGTGATGATAGTCCTTCCATTCCTTAAACCCTACCAGTTCCTTTGGGCAGTAGGGCTTGAGATGTTATTTCATCTCAATATTTGGTAAAAGTTCCGAAAAATCGGAAGCAAAATGACCTAATTAATGTTGACGGGGATGTTATAAAACATCAACACAAGCAATCAAAACAATGCTTCTCATTTGTTACTGCTCCAAATATTAACTGGGATGCATTTTACATACAGGTTGTCACTGGGGTGTGAAGAGGGGCAAAGGGGTGTTTATGCGAACCATAATTCTTCTGAATTTCATTTGTCCCGCTGACCCAGGACTAGTAGATTTTTGTAGATTTCATGAACTACCGAGGCCTGCTAACCTAAAATGGTGTTGATTTCATGGGGACAGCACAAAATTTTCACTTCTCCTCCATCATGAGGTACTAACCATGGCAAGTGGGCTTTTTTTTCATCCGAAAAGTACAGAAATTTTTCTTATTTCTGCATGAAAACATATTTTGTGGGTACTCATTAGAAGCGCCTCACCAAGGCGCTTCTAATGAGTACCCACAACATATGTTTTCATGCTGATATAAGAAAAATATTATGTGGATACCTTCTCTTACCTGGCTCCATGCAGTCCTAGTACATGTAATTCTGATATTTTGTGTCGCCTCGTCTAAGTCACACAGAATGAACACCTCAGATCTTAGTTGACACAGAATAGGAAAACTGCTATCATAATATATACATGTGATCATCATCATCATCCCAACAATGACTTAAGATATTTTCTGTATCAAGATATTCTCACTTCTCACATGTTCACAGGGCCCCCGCCCATCTGGGCTTGGAGAAATAGATTGGGCTGCATGGTGCTTACACGCAGAGCTGAAACCTACCGCACATGAGTACTGGTTTACTAGTTAACTACTTAGACGGTCTAAGCCTGCCCGGGCAAAGTTGTGCGAGTCAGACTTTCCATGCATATAAACCCTACAGGTTTAATTGGGCGAAAGGGCTTGAGGTGTCATTTCATCTTGATGTTGGGTAAGAGTCCTATAAAATTGGAAGCAAAGTCTCCAGAATGACTTAAATAGTGTTGATGGGGTCATTAAACATTGATTCAGACAAACTCAATGTTCACATGTATATTGATTATGTTGGGAATTAAAAAACACATCAACCGTTGTGGGTCATTTTGTGTCGTTTCTCAGAGATAGGGTGAAAAGAGATAGAAGAGATAGTACTCCATTCCGCTGATTCAAGAAGGGCAAGTGTCAGTTTCTGGTGAAAGAATGTGCACTGTACTGGTTACAGTTAAGGCTGACACGATTAATCTGATAATCAATTAACTAATTGATAAATCCTACAAAATGATTATCATTACTTATTTGCTGGTAATCGAATATTTGATAAGTACAAATTACTACCCAAAATTGTGTCTAAAATAGCTGGATGAGTGGCAAACAGTGCAGACCCTGATGAGAGGCCGCATTCTGCAGCAACATATGGTAAGAGTCAGAAGAAAGCCAGACAGGTAAAATTATGACAAAAACCTTAGGGATTACTAATCGATTATCGATCACAATGACGGGACTGATAGTCGATCATCTTTTCAGCTCTGATTAGCCAGCCCTAGTTACAGTAACCACTTACGTATAAGCTAGCCCAGGAAAAGTGTGGATATGTAAACTGACCAGCTCAAAAATGACATAAAATAGTGTTGACTGGGCCATTAAACCCCAATACAAACAAACATACAAGAAGAGATAGGAGAGAAGATGAAAGAGAGGGACAGGGATGTACAGTGCACATTCTTGCACACCAGACAAGGAAATCCGTGATTTTACCCTTGGATAGAAATTTATGTTCCGACCCTGGTGTTCCGACCCCAAATCGAATATAATCGCGTGTTTGATAAATGCACTGGTTGATTACAACCTCATGGGCGGCGGCGTCATGCGTGACGTCACAAAACATTCCTGTTGTGTCATCACAAAATGGCGGACATCGGTAACCGAAGTGACAGCAGCATTAAAAATTTGCAATAGAAATGGAAGGTATGCAAGAAAAAGAATCCAATATGTGTGTGAGGGGTGGATAGAAAAATCCGTCCCTCGGGATCACTGTTCAGCATCACTCCGCAAGCCTCGTGATGCCGGACAGTGTCCCTCGGGACGGATTTTTCAATCCCCCCTCACACCCATATAAGATTCTTATAGGAATGAAGTGAAGAAACAGAGGAAATACAAACATTCCCCCTCTACCTTTACCTGCTGCTTTGCCCACTGGTAAGCCAATATCATTTGGACACCACAGTGATATAAGATACATGTCACTTTTGCCACCCCCCAACCACCCCCATTCACATGTATATGTACAGCATGTTTGTTTCGGCCCCCGCCCATCGGGGCTTGGAGAAATAGATGGGCTGCATGATGCTTCATTGCAGAGCTGTAACCGACCCGCACAGGAGTACTGGTAAACCGCTTGGAGGATCTAAGCCTGCCCAGGCAAAGTGTGCGTGTCGGACTGTCCATGCTTATAAACCCTATTGGTTTAATTTGGCAGCAGGGCATGAGATGTCATTTCATCTCAATGCCAGGTAAAAGTCCACAAAATTGGAAGCAACCTCTCAAAAATGTGTTGAAGGGGACGTTAAACCTCAAATCAGACAAGTCAAACAAACAAAGTACATGTATGTATGTTTTTGTTTATATTGGAGTTTATCGTCCCAGTTGACACTAAGCCATTTCCATCAGTTCAATTTACCTAGCCACACTTTTCCAGGGCAGGTTTATATGTTAGCTGTTAACTACTACATTGCATATTCTTACATGTACTTCTTCATAAGCTGGCTTAGGTGGCTCAGTTGGATGTGACCAGGAGGCTGCGGGATAAGCCTGCCAAGGATGTGACCAGGAGGATGTGGGTTGCATGTTTTGCTTATGTTTGCAAATTTGGGGCCTTGAAAGTAGGTCCAGTCTATACATGGTCACTGATGTATTGTAGGTCAATAGCAGGTATTGCCCTAATGATCCTAAGTACCGGACAGATAGGCCTAGGCAAATGGTGCAGACCCAGATCAGACTGCTCCTGAAGGAGCAGTCTGATCAGGGTCTAAACTGTTTGTCATTTCATTTGCACCTTTCGGACTCCTTCTAGGATCATGAAACAAATTTGGTAAAATTTTAGGAGAATTACAGTAACACCAAGTTCGGATTCTTACAGTATAGTTCACTACAGATTATAGTTAGGAATTGTATGACCCCACTTTATTAGGTTACTAGAATGGTTGCTTGTGGTATAAACAATGTAAAGGTAGGGATTGTCGTCTTCAGCAGGATAAGAGTTTAAACCTGGAGCTATAAATAGAGAACCTTACATGAGTGGTCATGTATTATTGAATTTATTAATGGGTTGAGGAAAAAGGAATAAAATGGGAGGCTTTGCTGAGCATTATATCCTTTTTCTCAACGAGTTTAATAAATTGAGCACCAATGTATAGAGAAAATAGAGGACTACATGAGTGTTCATGTATTATTGAATTGATTAAACAAGTTAAGGAAAAGGAATAAAATGTGAGGCTGTGCCAAGCATTTTATTCCTTTTCCTCAATGAGTTTAATTAAATTCAATAATTCATGAACGCAAGATTCTGTTTATCATATGACATTGAAAATGCATCTTATTCAAAATTTTTAAATAAAAAATGTCAATATTCTGCCATCAGTAAACGCAACATTGTTAAGAACGTCGTATGTGTAATGTTACGCAGTATATCTAACGAACTTGCATATTTAATCCACTAGTGGGTCATCAAATTTATTACATTTACATGGCGTTATTACATTCTCAGACATGACGTCATTTTACTAATGGCTGTTCTGATGGCTTAAGGTACTGTTTCAGTTGTGGTGGAAATGGTTGACTTTGCTGGTATTTCTTGCCTTGCTGTTGAGTATACCCTGGGAGTTTGTGCGTATGTATCAGTCCATGGTAGCAGAGAAAGTTGCACAGATGCAGGCTGTAAGTACACTTACTATAATATGCCCAGAAAATGTCCTGTTTACTTTTTAGAGAAGCTACCGGTCAATATTGATTTTGAATAATTTCCAACATGTTAACAATTCCCTCCTCTAAACTCATCGAATGACAATGACCCATTCAGTGACACTGAATTGCAAATTTACCATTACGATAACACACCCATGTGACATAGTGCATTTTTCACAACTCCAAAATGACTACTTTTCTGATGAAAATCCAAGATATGCTTCTTATTTGTTCTGCAAACATAGATTGTGGGTGCTCGTTAGAGGTGGTTCTAATCAGTACCCACAACCTATGTCTTGGAGCAAAAATAAGAAACATTATGTATAGCCCCGTAAACTCCAGTTCTCTGTAGATAAAGTGAGGTGTAGGGGCATTCATTTCATGGACTTGTTCCTGTGATGCAATGTTGGCTTAATTTTTGAGTCTCTAATGGATTATCCCCACACTTAAGTAGAGGGGGGCATTGTTGTTTGGTGTGGATCTTTTTGCTTTAGCGTCAAAGTTGCCTGTTTAAAATATGTGATGTCTTTTTAAAGGTCACAGACTCTGAAAAACTGTCAAATATGGGGCAAAATTAGCTTGTCTACACCCTATGTCCTTTAATGTATGAATTGGGGTATTAAATATATCATTGCTTCAGACCAGACTTAATTAGATTTTGTTGAGTTTGACTTAATTTTCAAGATCCCACCAGTACATACAAAGATTGTCAAATAATTTGCCCTGTCTACTGCAAGTCCGTAAAATGAAGACGCCCTAAATCCCACTTCATATAGAGAAAACTGGGGTTTACAGGGGTATACATTATTTTTCTAATTTCTGCTCCAGACATAGGTTGTGGGTACTTGTTAGAACCGCCTCAAATGAGCTTCCACAACCTATGTTTGCAGTACACCACAACTCTTTATAACACTATAAATGGGGTCCAAAGCAGAAACAGTCTTAGTTAAACAACCGTGTTAAATCCAAACAAAAATGTATAGATAATATAGAAAAATGACCATTTATGGTCATTTTTCTATATAACCTATACATTTTTGGGATCCATCTTGAAACCATGTTGTATCCAATACCGTGTTGTAATGAACAGTGTCATAATGTCATAATGAGGTTGTGCTGTATAAATAAGAAAAATATCACAAATTTTCATCAGAAAATTAGCAGTTTTGGAGATGTGAAAAAATGCACAATATCGCACGTGCGTGAACATTGTCTTAATGAGATAGAATAATTTTCAGGCTTTCAGCATACAAAAGGTGATTAGGATTTTGTGACTTTGACCTATGTTTGCTTGTCTGCACCCAATTTCTCGACCCAAATGAATAATTGTAGCCAACTTGGTGCAGCACATCTGACATGGCAACATAGCAGTCTTAATTCTTCTTTGGCAACCTTGACCTAAATTTCAAACTCATATAACTTCTGTGAACAAGCCCGTGAAATGAAGGCCCCATAAACCCCACTTTATATAGAGAAAACTGGGGTTCATGGTGGTATGCATTATTATAGCCCCGCTTTGAAAAAGTGGGGGCTATATTGGATTTGGCTTGTCCGGAATTCCGTCTGTCTGTCTGTAATTTGTCCGGAATTCCGTCTGTCTGTAATATTTGATAGTGGGTACCTTGTTACCGCAACTCCTCTTACAGTTCTAGGTCAATCCTTTTGAAACTTTACAGGTGTTTTCATATAGGTCTGAAGATGTGCATTTTCTTTTTTCATTATCCTTAAATAATTTTTGTCACTTATTTCACCTTTTTTAACTTAGACAATTTTTGAGATCTACTAATGTTAAAATGTATAGGGAGTAGCTACCTTGTTACCGCAACTCCTCTTACAGTTCTAGGTTAATCCTTTTGAAACTTTACAGGTGTTTTCATATAGGTCTGAAGATATGCATATTCTTTTTTCATTATCCTTAAATTATTTTTTTTTACTTATTTCACCTTTTTTAACTTAGACAATTTTTGAGATCTACTAATGTTAAAATGTATAGGGAGTAGCTACCTTGTTACTGCAACTCCTCTTACAGTTCTAGGTCAATCCTTTTGAAACTTTTTCAGGTGTTTTCATATAGGTCTGAAGATGTGCATATTCTTTTTTCATTATCCTTAAATAATTTTTTTCACTTATTTCACCTTTTTTAACTTAGACAATTTTTGAGATCTACTAATATTAAAATGTATAGGGAGCAGCTACCTTGTGACCACAACTCCTCTTACAGTTCTAGGTCAATCCTTTTGAAACTTTACAGGTGTTTTCATATAGGTCTGAAGATGTGCATATTCTTTTTTCATCATCCTTAAATAATTTTTTTCACTTATTTCACCTTTTTTAACTTAGACAATTTTTGAGATCTACTAATGTTAAAATGTATAGGGAGCAGCTACCTTGTGACCACAACTCCTCTTACAGTTCTAGGTCAATCCTTTTGAAACTTTACAGGTGTTTTCATATAGGTCTGAAGATGTGCATATTCTTTTTTCATCATCCTTAAATAATTTTTTTCACTTATTTCACCTTTTTTAACTTAGACAATTTTTGAGATCTACTAATGTTAAAATGTACATGTATAGGGAGCAGCTACCTTGTGACCACAACTCCTCTTACAGTTCTAGGTCAATCCTTTTGAAACTTTACAGGTGTTTTCATATAGGTCTGAAGATGTGCATATTCTTTTTTCATTATCCTTAAATAATTTTTTTCACTTATTTCACCTTTTTTAACTTAGACAATTTTTGAGATCTACTAATGTTAAAATGTATAGGGAGTTGCTACCTTGTGATCGCAACTCCTCTTACAGTTCTAGTCAATCCTTTTGAAATTTAACAGGTGTTTTCATATAGGTCTGATGATGTGCATGTGCTTTTTTCATTATCCTTAAATAATTTTTTAACTTAGACTGTTTTTCAGATCTAATAACGCGAAAAGTCTATAAGGCGTAGGTACCTTGTTAGGGATTTAACTCTCTCGCAAGTCTTTACCTTTAATTCATGAGTCTTTCTCCTCTGACAGGGCTATAGCGCTATAGCCCATGTCAATAACCTGATTTACCTCCCCTGCGAAGATTTGCTCCCCTTGGCTATTGATCGCTGTTTCTACTTCCGGTGCGTATTTTATAAACAATATGGCGTCGAACAAAGAGAACGAGAACAAAAGCGATAATAATCTTGATTTTGACAAGTGTACAGTGGTTCAATTGAAGGATTATTTACGCAGCCGCGGGGAATATGTAAGCGGAAATAAAGAGGAGTTAATGAAACGTGCGAAAGGCGTTGAATTGTTGAAAAAGAGACCCCTTTGTGAAATCCAGTTATCTGATCAGGCTACTGACGAACAAAGACGGTGTGAACGGTTTGTTACGCCTTTAGGTGAAAGATTACCTGATCCTGTGACATTGAAATCGGGATGGACAGTCGAAACGAAAAACATTCCCCATTTTAAATACGGAGAACTATACAACTACATGGTGCTTAGTAAGAAAAGAAGTATTGACTTTGAAAGTAACCAGGCCAACAGACAGACAGTAAAATCCAAAGTGTTTCAAAATGATAGACACATATATGATGTTCAAGTGAACTCATTATCTGAAGAAACTTCCCACTGTTTTGTAAAAGCAAAATGTATTCGCTCTCTTCCGGATAGTAAGAAACCAGACTATAAGGTGTGGGTGTGTCTATCTAAAATCACCGGGAGGGTACACTCAGCTGGATGTGACTGCGATGCTGGGTAAGCATGTTTTCGCTTTGTTGTTCTTTATACGCCCTTGCTGACATTCTTGGCAGGCCTTCTTGGGTAGAAACCAGTACTAAGCAATATTGTGTGGATAAAGTGTTTTGCCCGAGTGCACAACATTTGTGGGGATCGAACCGGCTACCCCTAGATCTTGAGTATGATGCTTTACCACTGTGCAGTGCGGTCTACAGCTCTTTACTTTTTTTTTTTGAAATTTGGCTTTGCTACAAGTACACAACTGACTTTCTTTTTTACCTAAATGGCTAAATAGTGACAATATGATGGAGTAATGAACAGTACATGTATCCTGTGGGTATTCATTTGAGTCATCTCGCTGAGGCAATTCAGATACCCACAAAATATTAATATATTGTTATATTCATTAGAGCCATTTGCCCCCACCTATCGGGACTTGAAGAAAATATTTGCTTCCATGCAGAACCGGAAACTAACCTGGACACGATTACTGGTAAACCTCATGGGGGTCTAAGCCTGCCCAGGCAAAGTGGTGCATTTTGGACCGTCCATGCTTATAAACCCTATTGGTTTCATTGGGTGGTAGGGCTTGAGATGTCATTTCGTCTCAATGTTGGGTAAAAGTCCCACAGAATTGGAAGCAATGTCTCCAAAATGACCTTTACAGTGTTGATGGGGACATTAAACCTCAAATCAAACAAACAAATTATTGGAGCCACATCAAAGTAAAGATAGAGAGGCAATTACAATGAAAAAAGCTACACAGTGTTCTTTTCAATAAGAAGTACACACACAAAGTCCTTGGCAAATTGTGATTGAGGACCCTGATGACTGCCTCTTTGAGCACGGTTTGCTAAGCCTTGTATCTGTCTGAGTGAGTTTTAGTTTTACGTCCCACCAACAGCTAAGGTCATACGGAGACGGGACCTCGGTTTAAAGACTCATCCGAAAGTCTGGAGAAGCCCGGGATCGATCCTGCAATCCCTGGTTTACAAGGCGAGTAGCATAACCACTGCGCCACAGGGGCTTCTTGTATCTGTCTGAAAACAAAGGGTAATATTACGGTATTAAAATCATTTTTTTTTAAATGGTGAGGTTGTAATTCAATAGAACAACCTCGCCGAATCTTATACACACATACCAACAAAAGACAGGCTCGCCCTAGTGGTTTTATAGAGACAAAAAACCTTAAACCTTAAAAAACCTTAAATGCGATTATTTGCTTTGTTTGGTGACTTGGTTTATCACATCTTATTTCTTGGTTAATCCTTATCCTGCTGTTGCAAACAGTGTACATCTAGATCATCATCCGTCTGATCAGAGTCAACACTATGAATTTGATCAACACTATATTGTCTTGTCTGATTGGCTGATAGTCAGAAATGAGTGTAGCTAATAAAATTATGCAGCAGGATAAGGTTTAACCCATACATGTATATGACAAGGGAAACTGCCACCTAGTAAGTTTGGAGTGGTCCATTTCAAATTATAGGGGTGACAATGTCACATGTTTGTCTTCTTATCAAAAATTGATGTACTTTCAGCAAACAGTGTAGACCCAGATCAGACTCCAAATTTTTTGGCATCTGATCTGGGTCGGCACTGTTTACCAATGTCCCCAAAAAGGGCCGCTAGGCATGTATGTGTTAATGTCTTTCTCTGTTATCATCTTTCCCATCGGAGGCTTGGAGAAATAGACTGGACTGCATGATAATTCCACAAACTGACCGAACAAGAGTACTGGTAAACTGCTAAGAGGTTCTAAGCCTGCCAAGGCAGCTCGGATCGTCCCTACATATGAATGCATTGGGTTGGTTTGGGACGCAGGGCTTTAGATGTCATTTCTTCTAAGTCCCGGCTAAAAGTTCCATAAAATTGGAAGCAACATCTCCAAAATAACCTAAATAGTGTTGATTGGGACGGCACGTAAAACAGAGATTTGCGTATCACCTGACCGGAGCATGGTTTGAAGAAACAATTTCTTTCTGCAGAATGTATTGTGGATACAACTAAACAAAGACTTTGTTTTTGGTGATTTTTTATTACAAATAAATTAACTTGGTGTCAAACACAGATAAAACAGGTGTTAAGTAATAGCATTGACTGAACAAGAGCTGTTGCATGACAGTGTAGCTGGCCGCAGCCCTACATGTAGTCACAGTAGATTGAGCTTTACAAAGCACACCCTGTAAATGGACTGTAACATATAGAATCCTGTGACCTGTAAAATGTTGGCTCACACTGACCTACATTCAAGTACCGGTATACATACATGTTCTTTCAGTCATAAGATCATATGTACATGTAAGTATGGGCCTCTAAGACCTAGTGGGTAAGAGTGGAGACTCTTAATCATTAGGTCTTTCAGCCCTTTGGTTTGAGCCCTGTTTGGTCACTGCAGACACAGTGTTCTACAACGGAAGTAATGTGGTTTTTCTCTGGGTATTCCAGTTTTTATCCACTTCTCATAAACTTATAATACACATATATGTATGTGAAATAATCATGAAAGGACCGTAAACCAAAACACAAATTTGTATTATCCCTAGTGGAACAAAAATGTGTTGACGAAAATAGAAAGTATAAACATATACATAAAATAAATATATTTTTTTTCCAGAGAAGGAGAAGACTGCAATCATGTTTCCACCCTGCTGCACACCTTGGTTGACATAAGCAAAGAGAAAGAAGATGGCCTAGATTCCTCCACCTCCAAACAGTGTAAATGGAGCATGCCTAGAAAACGAAAACTGAGCCCCAAAAAACTGGATGAAATGGAATTTGTGAAATTCAAGCGTGTGGGAGAAAACATTGTTAAAGGCGAAAGAAGACAGTCCTTGTCAAAGCAAGGGACAGTTCTAAACATTAAATCTGTGGATCAAGATTCATTTGCTGCAAAACTTAAGGAATGTGCTCCAAAAGCAGCATGGCTATTTACACGTGAAGATGCCACAAAACTAGAACCAACTGTTAGAATTCCAAATCTGCATCACATTGACTTTAACTACAGTGATTCTGTGGATTTAAGTAGTGAAGAGTGTGAGAAAACATTCAAAAATTATTTTCAGTCATTGTCACTGACACAGCAGGAATCTTCTGAGATTGAGAAAAAAACACAAGGACAGGTAAAAAACAAACTGTGGAAGAAAGCGCGACATGGAAGACTAACAAGTTCCAACTTTGGGCTTGTGTGTAAAAGAAAAAAGGAAGGCTTTGGAAGTGTGCTTAAAACAGTAATGGACTACAGCACATTCGAAAATGAATATGTGAAATGGGGGCGCACTCATGAGCCGGCAGCTAGACGAAAATATACACTGCTGACTAAGCACAGTGTGAGAACATGTGGACTCATTGTAAATGAAAAATACCCACACCTTGCAGCAAGTCCAGATGGCATAGTTCATATGGAAAATGGAAAAGGACTTTTAGAAATTAAATGTCCATATAAATGGAGAAACTGTACACCCGCGGAAGCTGCTAAAGACTCAGCATTTTGTTGTGACATTGTGGATGGAAAATTAACACTGAAAAAGAACCATTCATACTTCTACCAGATCCAGGGACAGATGGCTATTGCTCAGTATGAGTGGTGTGATTTTTTCATCTGGACCTTGAAGGGTACACACAGAGAAAGAATTATGTTTGATCTAAATTTCTGGCAAGATGCTTTGGCAACTTTGAACAAGTTTTACGTAAAGGCTGTCATTCCTGAATTATTCTCCAGACGGGTTAAGCGTGGTAAAAATTTGTATTAAAGATGGAAATAAGTGACTCCATTTGAGTGAAATAATCTTGAAAGGACCATAAAACCAAAAAAGTGTCTTATCTGGAACTATGTGTAACCATAACATGTTCAGTACTTTTATTTTAACCATTGTCCTGCTGTGCTCGGATATGTCTTTTTTCAAACAATACAAATTCAGATCAGATGGCTTCTGAAGCCATCTGATCAGGATCTATATTGTTTGTCATTCAGTTTATGAATTTAATGCAATAATTTGCATCAAGTAATCTGATTGGTTGATTATCGGTAGTGGGTGTGACATACATAAATATTCAGCAGGCCAAGGGTTAAGATGCGGTCAGTTATAACATGCTTCATATTCTGGTCATAGCGGCGAGCACTTCACAACATTATTATGAACATATTGAAAAAAAAAAGAAAGCAACTATTTTAGTTTCGTACATTATCTTTCACAGGCCACCGTAGCCTAGTGCATAATGTCCTAGTCAATACTATTTAGGTCATATCATAGCAGCTTACCTAACTACCAATTATTCTTATTATATGCCTCCATTGTAAGATTTTTCGTTTGGAGGTTAACCAATTTTGTACCGGAAACCCCAAAAGGGATACCCTGGCAAACAGTGCAGGTCCAGATCAGATGCCGTCTCGGCGTCTGATCAGGGCCTACACTATGTGCAAAAAGTTAAGCCATTTTCCAAATCAATTCTAGAACAAAAATATGTTGTGGGTACCCAGAAGTGCCTTGCTGGTACCCACAACATTTTTTTCTTCTTTTTCTGTAATATCAGTGTTGTATGGATGAAAACAGCACTTAATCTATGAAATAGACTCAAACATAATCCTTTTAATACTGGCAACCTTGCAAACATCCTAGTGAGTGAGGGAGTGAACATTTGAGTTTTACTTCCCACCAACAGCTAAGGTAATACAGAGACGGAGCAAACATCCTAGATCAGATCAGATGGATTCTGAAGAAGCCAGCTGATCAGGATTCACATTGTTTTTTGTTTGATATGAGAATTAAAGTCCCCGTCAACACTGAATATGTCATTTTGGAGACGTTGCTTCCAATTTTGTGGGACTTTACCCGACATTGAGATGAAATGACATCTCAAGCCCTGCCACCCAATGAAACCAACAGGGTTTATAATCATGGGGACCGACTCACACAGCTTTGCCTGGACAGGCATAGATGCTCTAAGCGGTTTACCAGTACTTGTGTGCGGTCGGTTTCAGCTCTGTGTGTAAGCACTATGCAGCCCATCTATTGTATATATAATGTTAGTGAATTAAAATAATAAATTATACATGTGTTAATTTGATTGGTGAATAGTCAGAAATGGGTGTGGCTAAATTATTTATTCAGCAGGATAAGGATGTTTCTTAGGTTTGTACTAAGATTTTCAGTATGTGCCAGGATATCTTCCTTTGCGTCATGTCACAAACATGCTGTGGGAGTCTTGTTAGAATCGCCTCGCTGAGGTGCTGCTCACAGGTACCCACAACATACTTTGACAGAGAAAGCTGATCCTCCATAGGGAAACTCTAAATACCCATAATGTCTATAGGTCTTCGTTTACTTCATCATGAACTAGGGGATCCTGCAAATTTGATAATCCAGCACAGACTTTAAAAGTTTTAGAAGTTTTTTTTGACAAAGTTATCGGAATTACACCGCTCAGAATCCTGAAGTTTTTTACACGCTCAACAGCCCGTTCAACATCTATCCTTAGGTTTGCTATTCTGCGTGTCTCTTCGACTTCTCTTCTTGTGAATCGTTTAGTTTTAAATGGCGGAATAATTAGTTTTATTCCTCGTGGAGTAGTCAAATCTGAAATCAGAAAGCCCTTGTCTGCCATTATGGCATCACCAGATTCACATAAATCCAAAAGGCCACTCATTTTAGTAATTTGTTTGTCACTTGTACTTCCCGCCCATAGGTCTGACACAAATGTTATTACACCAGAGGGGCTTATTCCTATGAGAGCTTTGTAAGTCATATGGGACTTGTAGTGAGAATACAACAGGGACTTGTTGATGAGGGATTGTGGTGTTTCTGTAAAAAACTCTGTGCAGTCTATAATCACTCTACAGTCTGGATACTTCCTTCTGAATTTATTGGGCATAGTGTTCTTTATAACAGACTTTGAGGGCCAGGTCACTAGGAATGAAAATTTCACATGAAGATATTCCAACCACTTGTCGACAATGTTCGTACAAGTTGACCGTGCAATAAAAAATCTGTCTGCCAAATCTTCTAGCAAGAGTCCAAGTCGCAATCTCATTAACACTAAGAAGAACTCATCTATTGGACGTAAGCGCCTCGGCCTTCCTCCAGCTTCACTGTATGTGTTGTCTCGTTTTTCGCCAGAGTCATGGTTTGTTCTGTTTCTTGTTGTGTTTTCACAAACATCAGACATTTCATCAAATAATGCATACAAAATTGATGCATTTGGTACGCCTGTGTAGAACATACACTTTTCCTTATTATTTGCAATGTCCTCAATTGTCTTTGCAGGTTTTTCACATTGCACTGAAAAGTCTTTCATCACAGGTTTAGAGTTCAAACTTTCTTTCACTTCTTCGGGTTTGTAGGCAGATACATAGACAAAGTCAGTTTGTGTTCCAATTTCAACTGTTTTCAATGAGGTCTGGGAAGATGATTCTGTTGTCACATTTACATCTGTCTGTTCAGCTTTATTTACAAATTTTGCAATAGAACACAAATCACCCAAATAGTCGTGTATGCGAATGGACATCTCCAATGCTGTCTCTGACACAACGGATGTCTGGGAACCGGACCTGTCTTCCTCTGTTACAAAACCTTCATCCTCAGTTGGTGCAGTATCATCAGCCTGGGTTGTACCTTCTGTGCTATCCTCTTTTGTCTCATTCAGCTGAAATGGTAACAGAATTTCTTCTTATTTATAAATTTTATTTACATACTTTCATTTTATGTCCAAGCGATATCTTCCCCATTATTTAAAATCTAAGATAACAAACATTGAGTATTGTTTTTATTTTTTCGTTTTACGGTCCTTTCAAGATTATTTCACTCATATTGAGTCGATCTTTAATCAGAGATGGGCGAAAACCGGAATACTCTGGGAAAAACCACCTGACCATCCGTTGCAGAACTTGGAGTCTCACATATGACCCGAGCAAGACTCGAACCCACAGCGGTGAGAGACCTAATGATTAAGAGCAATGACTATCATTAGGTCTCTCATGTAGTTCAAGCCTGGCTCAGGTCATATGTGAGACGACAAGTTCTGCAACAGAAGATGAGGTGGTTTTTTTTGTCCGGGTACTCCAGTTTTTGCCCACCTGATTAATAATCGACTCAATGCATGTGAAATAATCTTGATAGGGCTGTATATTTCTTTGTTTGATTTGAGGTTAAACGTCCCCATCAACACCGTATTGTAAGTCATTTTGAGATGTTGCTTCCAGTTTTATGGGACTTTTACCCAACATTGAGATGAAATGACATCTTGAGCCCTGTCGCCAAGTGAAACCAATATGGTTTATATTATAAGCACGGTTGCCGATGGTCCGACTCACAGACCTGAGTGAACAGTGTTGACTCAGATGAGACGCCGCGTTCTGTGACATCTCATCTGGGTCTACACTGTTTGCTCATCTGGGCCTGCACTGTTTGCCACTTACACAGCTATTTTAGGCACAAATTTGGGTAGTACATGTAAATTGTACTTTTTTAATCAATCGATTACAAGCAAATCAGTACTGATTATCATTCTTGTGGAATTCATTGATCGATTAATCGATTGTCAGATTTATCGTGCCAGTCTTAGCTGTAAGAAATAAAAATACAATGAAACCCGGTACCGGGTAGTCATAATATAATTGAAGAGAGACTGCTTTGACAACAAGGGAGCTCCCGGCACCATTTTTACATCCTTGGTATGGCACGACCGGGGACTGAACTCGCAACCTCCCGGTCCTGAAGCGGACGCTCTACCACAGAGTTATTGGGGCCGGGTTCAAGCCCTTGGCCGGGCATCATATGCTGTTTTATAATGAATATGCTGTTTACTGCAAATGCTGATAGATAGACAGATAGATCGAAAAATAAATATAAAAATACTGGGTGATATGTTCTTAATTAGATACTGACTTATGACAAATATTCATTTTCAAAATACCTTAGAAAGAAAAATAAATTTACTGTCATTGATAAGTGAGAACCTCTACAGAGCAGTCTTCACCCACTCACTCCATCCCAGAATCATTTATCCGGTCATATTAAATTTGGTCCATAACCTCAGTTAATTTCTGGGTAGAAACCAGTAATAAGCAATGTGAATAACTAAAAAAACATGTGTGGATATCAAGGAAACAGCATATGATGCCCCACCAAGTATTTGACCAACCCCCCACCCTCAACCACGAAATACTTTTCATGATCGAATGCCATCTAGGATTGTTAAAGCACAAAGATCAAGTGTATTTTACCTGGTTACTTTCGAAACGTTTCTTTCCAAACTTCGACGGAATTTCATTTCCTTTCTTCTTCCCATCAATGAAATGTTCAGAGCACAATCGCTGGTAAATGTTCCATTTGTAATTAGGTTTAACCAATTTAATTCTTCTAATCCACGCTTTGCGCAATCTGTCATCTGAAGGAAATCTGTGCAGCTGAACAATACGGCAATCAACATTTTTTCCGCGATAATTTGAGCAAACAACACAATAATGCCTCTGTCTCGATACTATCTCGTCCATTTTTTACGCTCCGGAAGTGGATAGAAATCGAAACCGGGACGTTATCGATTTTCAAAAAGAAGAAGAGTAGACAAGGGAAATAATTTGCAGGGGCGGATAATCGAGTTATTGACTTGGGCTATAGTCAGATCCTCTGACAGTTCTAGTATTTCTTATTTATACTCCAAGACAAAGGCTGTGGGTACTCGTTTGAACCGCCTCAACGAGCACCCACAACCTATGTTTTCAGTATAACTAAGAAAAATGCCACAGATTTTCATTAGAAAATTAGCCATTTTGGAGATGTGAAAAAATACACTATGCCACACGGGTATGTTATCATAACGGTACTTTGGTCATACATTATAGTCATGATGAGGGGTTGTAGCTCTCTTTTGAAAATGTTGAGCCGGGGAGCATTTGACTTGCCTGAATCAGAATCAGGATTCAAAATCATATTTCTGTTTCATTGTTTTATTTGTGTGAATCAGAAATGTGATACTGAATTATGCAAATCATACTCCATTCATGCTTCAAAACGAATACAGTGCATCCAAATGGTGGAATCGGGAACATACACCCAGAATTGAAACATACTGTTTTTAATGTGGCAAAATCATGTTTTTGATTTAGAAATCATGATTTGGAATCCGGATTCTGATTCGTGCTTTCTGGGATCCAAAACCACTTTTATTAGATAAATAGTGTTACGAAAAGGTTGGGGTATATTTAATTTTCAAATTTTTGTTTGCATTGGATAAGATAAATAGAATCAAAGCACTGATAGTACTGAGGGGTCTATTTTCTCCGAGTGATTGAGTATGTTTGAGTTTTGCGTTCCACCAAAAGCTAAGGTCATACGGAGATGGGACCTTGGTTTAAAGACTCATTTGAAAGTCTGGAGAAGCCTGGGATCGAACCCATGGCCCAATTGTCTCTGAGTGAAGGCTGGGAAAATAGTCTTGAACTGAGACTTAAACTTTGTCTTTCAAGCCTCAAATACCAGTATTCTAAGCAAACTGTGCAGACACTGATCAGACTCCGCATCCCAATGTCCCAGTATATGAACCCATTCCAGATTTTACGCCCTTTTTACACAGAGCTTTGAAGTCACAGGGAGGATATGAAGCGCTGCTATTAATAATTGTTAACTGGATTTTGTACAGTAAAATTCCTATACTAAGAACTAAGACCACCTTTTGGACTGTTCAAAAGTGGTCTTTAAGACCACTTTTGAACAGGCCCAAATGTGGTCTCTTATTAGGAGACGCTGGGTGTAGCAAACACAAAGATAGACTAACTGAAACCTTCTCCGTAAGCTTTTTATGCCCCCAACTTCGAAGAAGTTGTGGGGGCATATTGGTTTTGCCCTGTTCGTCCGTCCGTCCTTCCGTCCTTCCGTCCTTACGTCCGTCCCACTTTTTACTGCATAGCATAACTTTAGAACCATGGGTGCTAGGTTTTTGAAATTTCATATATGGATTCCTCATGAAAAAATAATTGACCCGTGTTTTTTTTTCTCGTCAGGATTATGCCCCTTTTTTGAGTTATGCCCCTTTGCAAAAAATACTATGAAATCTTGTATGCAAGATATCTCAAAAACTGTTTGAGCTATTGCCCTGAAACTTTACATGCTGGTTGGGGATGATGAGTAGATGAACTGATTAACTTTTGAAAAAAATCCGAAATTTTTTTCTTGAGTTATGGCCCTTTGAAATTTTTCGCGTTTTAAGTTTGTAAGCAAGATATCTAAAAAAACTATTTGAGGTTTTTCCCCGAAACTTCACAGACTTGTCGGGGATGATGAGTAGATGAACTGATCAACTTTTGAAAAAAATCCAATTTTTTTTTCATGAGTTATGGCCCTTAGATTTTTTTCGTGTTTTCAGCTTGTAAGCAAGATATCTCAATAATTGTTTGAGCGATTGCCCTGCAACTTTACAAGCTGGTTTGGGATGATGTGTAGATGAACTGATTAACTGTTGAAAAAAAATCCTATATTTTTTTCTTGAGTTATGGCCCTTTGAAATTTTTCGCGTTTTAAGTTTGTAAGCAAGATATCTCAAAAACTATATGAGGTTTTTCCCCAAAACTTCACAGACTGGTTGGGTATGATGAGTAGATGAGCTGATTAACTTTTGAAAAAAATCCAATTTTTTTTTCTTGAGTTATGGCCCTTTGATTTTTTTCGTGTTTTCAGCTTGTAAGCAAGATATCTCAAAAATTGTTTGAGCTATTGCCCTGAAACTTTACAGGCTGGTTGGGGATGATGAGTAGATGAACTGATTAACTTTTGAAAAAAATCCGAAATTTTTTTCTTGAGTTATGGTCCTTTGAAATTTTTCGCGTTTTGGCGTCCTTCCGTCCTTCCGTCCTTACGTCCGTCCCACTTTTTACTGCATAGCATAACTTTAGAACCATGGGTGCTAGGTTTTTGAAATTTCATATATGGATTCCTCATGAAAAAATAATTGACCCGTGTTTTTTTATGCCCCCAACTTCGAAGAAGTTGTGGGGGCATATTGGTTTTGCCCTGTTCGTCCGTCCGTCCTTCCGTCCTTACGTCCGTCCCACTTTTTACTGCATAGCATAACTTTAGAACCATGGGTGCTAGGTTTTTGAAATTTCATATATGGATTCCTCATGAAAAAATAATTGACCCGTGTTTTTTTTCTCGTCAGGATTATGCCCCTTTTTTGAGTTATGCCCCTTTGCAAAAAATACTATGAAATCTTGTAAGCAAGATATCTCAAAAACTGTTTGAGCTATTGCCCTGAAACTTTACATGCTGGTTGGGGATGATGAGTAGATGAACTGATTAACTTTTGAAAAAAATCCGAAATTTTTTCTTGAGTTATGGCCCTTTGAAATTTTTCGCGTTTTAAGTTTGTAAGCAAGATATCTAAAAAAACTATTTGAGGTTTTTCCCCGAAACTTCACAGACTTGTCGGGGATGATGAGTAGATGAACTGATCAACTTTTGAAAAAAATCCGATTTTTTTTTCTTGAGTTATGGCCCTTAGATTTTTTTCGTGTTTTCAGCTTGTAAGCAAGATATCTCAATAATTGTTTGAGCGATTGCCCTGCAACTTTACAAGCTGGTTTGGGATGATGTGTAGATGAACTGATTAACTGTTGATAAAAAATCCTATATTTTTTTCTTGAGTTATGGCCCTTTGAAATTTTTCGCGTTTTAAGTTTGTAAGCAAGATATCTCAAAAACTATATGAGGTTTTTCCCCAAAACTTCACAGACTGGTTTGGTATGATGAGTAGATGAACTGATTAACTTTTGAAAAAAATCCAATTTTTTTTTCTTGAGTTATGGCCCTTTGATTTTTTTCGTGTTTTCAGCTTGTAAGCAAGATATCTCAAAAATTGTTTGAGCTATTGCCCTGAAACTTTACAGGCTGGTTGGGGATGATGAGTAGATGAACTGATTAACTTTTGAAAAAAATCCGAAATTTTTTTCTTGAGTTATGGCCCTTTGAAATTTTTCGCGTTTTGGCGTCCTTCCGTCCTTACGTCCGTCCCACTTTTTACTGCATAGCATAACTTTAGAACCATGGGTGCTAGGTTTTTGAAATTTCATATATGGATTCCTCATGAAAAAATAATTGACCCGTGTTTTTTTTCTCGTCAGGATTATGCCCCTTTTTTGAGTTATGCCCCTTTGCAAAAAATACTATGAAATCTTGTAAGCAAGATATCTCAAAAACTGTTTGAGCTATTGCCCTGAAACTTTACATGCTGGTTGGGGATGATGAGTAGATGAACTGATTAACTTTTGAAAAAAATCCGAAATTTTTTTCTTGAGTTATGGCCCTTTGAAATTTTTCGCGTTTTAAGTTTGTAAGCAAGATATCTAAAAAAACTATTTGAGGTTTTTCCCCGAAACTTCACAGACTTGTCGGGGATGATGAGTAGATGAACTGATCAACTTTTGAAAAAAATCCGATTTTTTTTTCTTGAGTTATGGCCCTTAGATTTTTTTCGTGTTTTCAGCTTGTAAGCAAGATATCTCAATAATTGTTTGAGCGATTGCCCTGCAACTTTACAAGCTGGTTTGGGATGATGTGTAGATGAACTGATTAACTGTTGAAAAAAAATCCTATATTTTTTTCTTGAGTTATGGCCCTTTGAAATTTTTTGCGTTTTAAGTTTGTAAGCAAGAAATCTCAAAAACTATATGAGGTTTTTCCCCAAAACTTCACAGACTGGTTGGGTATGATGAGTAGATGAACTGATTAACTTTTGAAAAAAATCCATTTTTTTTTTCTTGAGTTATGGCCCTTTGATTTTTTTCGTGTTTTCAGCTTGTAAGCAAGATATCTCAAAAATTGTTTGAGCTATTGCCCTGAAACTTTACAGGCTGGTTGGGGATGATGAGTAGATGAACTGATTAACTTTTGAAAAAAATCCGAAATTTTTTTCTTGAGTTATGGCCCTTTGAAATTTTTCGCGTTTTGGCGTCCTTCCGTCCTTCCGTCCTTACGTCCGTCCCACTTTTTACTGCATAGCATAACTTTAGAACCATGGGTGCTAGGTTTTTGAAATTTCATATATGGATTCCTCATGAAAAAATAATTGACCCGTGTTTTTTTTCTCGTCAGGATTATGCCCCTTTTTTGAGTTATGCCCCTTTGCAAAAAATACTATGAAATCTTGTAAGCAAGATATCTCAAAAACTGTTTGAGCTATTGCCCTGAAACTTTACATGCTGGTTGGGGATGATGAGTAGATGAACTGATTAACTTTTGAAAAAAATCCGAAATTTTTTTCTTGCGTTATGGCCCTTTGAAATTTTTCGCGTTTTAAGTTTGTAAGCAAGATATCTAAAAAACTATTTGAGGTTTTTCCCCGAAACTTCACAGACTTGTCGGGGATGATGAGTAGATGAACTGATCAACTTTTGAAAAAAATCCGATTTTTTTTCTTGAGTTATGGCCCTTAGATTTTTTTCGTGTTTTCAGCTTGTAAGCAAGATATCTCAATAATTGTTTGAGCGATTGCCCTGCAACTTTACAAGCTGGTTTGGGATGATGTGTAGATGAACTGATTAACTGTTGAAAAAAAATCCTATATTTTTTTCTTGAGTTATGGCCCTTTGAAATTTTTCGCGTTTTAAGTTTGTAAGCAAGATATCTCAAAAACTATATGAGGTTTTTCCCCAAAACTTCACAGACTGGTTGGGTATGATGAGTAGATGAACTGATTAACTTTTGAAAAAAATTCAATTTTTTTTTCTTGAGTTATGGCCCTTTGATTTTTTTCGTGTTTTCAGCTTGTAAGCAAGATATCTCAAAAATTGTTTGAGCTATTGCCCTGAAACTTTACAGGCTGGTTGGGGATGATGAGTAGATGAACTGGTTAACTTTTGAAAAAAATCCGAAATTTTTTTCTTGAGTTATGGCCCTTTGAAATTTTTCGCGTTTTAAGTTTGTAAGCAAGATATCTAAAAAACTATTTTAGGTTTTTCCCCGAAACTTCACAGACTGGTCAGGGATGATGAGTAGATGATTAACTACAGCTTTTCTTGTGTAATTTCAGCATTACAGCCAGATAAAAACAAGATATCTCAATTACTGTTAGGGACAAGCAGTGTTAGGGTCAAGCAGTTGGGGGCATTGTGTTTCATAAACACTGGCTCTAGTTTAAAGCAGATTTAGTTACAATTTTAGGTGGTCTTAATAGTGAAATTTTACTGTACATGGTAACAATAGTCACATGGACAAGAGCAGGTGGGAAGCTTCTGCAATTAGTTTGTTTGTTTGATTTCAGGTTTAACGTCCCCGTCAACACTGTAAAGGTCATTTTGGAGACGTTGCTTTCAATTTTGTGGGACTTTTACCCGACATTGAGATGAAATGACATCTCAAGCCCTGCCACCCAATTAAAACAATAGGGTTTATAAGCATGGACAGTCCAACACTCCCACTGCTTTGCCTGGGCAGGCTTAAATCCTCTATGAGGTTTACCAGTACTCGTGTGCGTGTCGTTTTCAGCTCTGCATGGAAGCATCATGCAGCCCATCTATTTCTTCTAGCCCCGATGGGCGGCAGCCACCTGTAGTTAGTAACATTGGATGGATTGATTAATAACTGACCCGAAAAGGAATCAATCATACACCTCTGAGGCTGACTTAGAAATCCTAACCATCAGATGATAAAGACGGAAGCTCAGAAAAATTGAGTTTCTGATAAAATTCTTTAACCCTAAAATGCTAATCACGACTTGTTGTCCGCTTTGCCATCTGTCAGTTACTTTAATAGTAATTTTTTGCGAACAGTGTGGACCCAGATACAGGAGCAGTCTGATCTGGGACCACACTGTTTGCCTGTATGCAAAAATATTTTTAAAAAGTTTGCAAAAAAAAAAATTCAACAGACGACATAAGCAGACGACATTTTCAGATGTAGTTTTTCTCAGTGTTATAAGGGTTAAAAGGCCAGTTGGGATTGCTTGGTTTTGCATCATTAGATTCTTTGTCTCTTCCAGGGTATTCCAGCAGAATGTCTTCCTGATCAAACAGTTTTGCAAAGTACGAAGGCCTACCTTCGATGGTATCTTTCCTGGGGCCAGGACCCTTGTTTAGTCTACCACAAGGCATTGATTGTGGACCCTATGTGGCAAGTCTCACCGCTTATGGTAAGGTTATATACAGGTCCAGTCTTTCCCTTAACCCTTTGTACACTAGTGGACTCTTCCATTGTTATATGTTGGACAATTATTAGGGCCCCACACTGAAAGTGTGGGTGCCCTATAGTAATCACTCTGTCCGTCCGTCTGTCTGTCTGTCTGTCCGTCTGTCCATCCACAAATTTTCCTACTCATCTGATAGCGCTGCCGGGGCCCTAGTCAGTTTCACTGACAGCTCTAGTTATTTTCATATAAGGGGTGTCAGGCTTATTTTTAGCTCACTTGACCGAAGGTCATGGTGAGCTTTTATGACTGTGAGATGTCCGTCGTCGTCGTGTCTTGTCCATCGTGTGTCGTTAGTCGTCTGTGCATAAACCTTTCTTGTGAACACTCTAGAGGTCACAGTTTTGGGCCAGTCATCATCAAACTTGCTCAGAATGATCATCATGACAATACCGCGGTCAAGGTCGAATATGGGTCATGTCCGGTCAAAAAGTAGGTCAATAGGTCAAATCATAGAAAAACCTTGTGAACACACTACAGGCTTCAGTTTTGATCCGATCATCAAACTTGCTCAGAATGATCAGCTTGACAATATCTTGCTCAAGTTAGAATATGGGCTAAGTTGGGTCAAAAAGTAGGTCATTAGGTCAATCATGGAAAAACCTTGTGAACACACTAGAGGTCACTGTTTTGGTCCGATCGTCATCAATCTTGCTCAGAATGATCATCTTGACAATATCTCGGTCAAGTATAAATATGCGTCATGTCTGGTCAAAATAGGTCAGTAGGTCATATCATAGAAAAACCTTGTGAACACTCTAGAGACCACAGTTTAGGTCCAATCATCATCAAGCTCAGGATGATCGTCTTGACAATATCTTGGTCAAGTTTGAATATTGGTCATGTCTGGTCAAAAAGTAGGTCAATAGGTCAAATCATACAAAAATCTTGTGAACACTCTAGAGGCCACAGGTTTGGTCTGATCATCATCAAACTTGCTCAGAATGACCATCTTGACAATATCTGGGTCAAGTTGGAATATGTGTCCTGTCAGGTCAGAAAGTAGGTCAGTAGGTCAAATCATAGAAAAACCTTTTGAACACACCAGTGGCCACAGTTTTGGTCCAATCATCATCAAACTTGCCCAGAATGTCCATCTTGAAAATATCTTGGTCAAGTTCGAATATGGGTCATGTCGGGTAAAAAGTCAAATCATAGAAAACCCTTGTGAACACACTAGAGGCCACAGTTTTGGTCCTATCATCATCAATCTTGCTCAGAATGATAGTCTTCACAATATCTCGGTCAAGTTCCAATATGGGTCATGTCGGGTCAAAAAGTAGATCAGTAGGTCAAATCATAGAAAACCTTGCGAACACACTAGAGGCCACAGTTTTGGTCAGATCATCATCAAACTTGCCCAGAATGATCATCTTGACAATATATCAGTCAAGTTCGAATATGGGTTATGTCTGGTCAAAAGCAGGTCAGTAGGTCAAATCTTAGAAAAACCTTGTGAACACACTAGAGACCACAGTTTTGGTCCGATCATCATGAAACATGCTCAGAATGATCGTCTTGACAATATCTGGGTCAGGTTCGAATACCGGTCATGTCGGGTCAAAAGGTTGGTCAGCAGGTCAAATCATGGAAAAACCTTGTAAACACTCTTAGAGGCCCCAGTTTTGGTCTGATTGTGATCAAACTTGCTCAGAATTTTCATTTGACAATATCTCGGTTAATTTAGAATATGGGTCATGTCTGGTCAATAGGAGGTCAGTAGTTCAGATCATAGAAAAACCTTGTGAACACTCTAGAGGATCCAGTTTTGGTCCGATCATCATCAAACTTGCTCAGAATGATTATCTTGACAAATCTGGGTCAAGTTCGAATATGGGTCATGTCGGGTTAAAAAGTAGTTCAGCAGGTCGAATCATAGAAAAACTTATGAACACTCTAAGAGGCCACAGTTTTAGTCCAGTCATCATAAAACTAGCTCAGAATGATCATCTGGACAATATCTCAGTTAAGTTCGAATATGGGTCATGTCAAATCAAAAAGTATATCAGTAGGTTATTTTGTCATAACTTTTGAACCATTTGAGATAGAGCCTTCATATTTGGCATGAAGGTCCCTTGTGACAAGGGCTTCCTATTCATACATAAAATGATCTGTGAACTTTACCTTGACATTTGACCTACTTTATCATAACTTTTGAACCATTTGAGATAGTGCCTCCATATTTGGCATGTATGTTCCTTCAATGTGAAAAGGTCTTCCCACCCATACAAAAATTTTGTCTTATGACCTTGACCTTTGACTTACTTTGTCATAATTTTTGAAGCATTTGAGATATAGCGTTCATATTTGGCATGTAGTTTCCTTGTGTCATACAAAAATGGCTTGTGACCTTGACATGTGACCTACTTTATCATAACTTTTGAACCATTTGAGGTAGAGCCTTCATATTTGGCATGTATGTTCCTTGTGGCAACGACTTTCACCCATACAAAAATTTTGACCTGTGACCTTGACCTTCTTTCTCATAACTTTTGAACCATTTAAGATAGAGCTTTCATACAGACCAGCTACCGGTAATAACCCATTTTTTTTGTTACGCGGAGAAACCGCCTCATGCGAAATCGGCTATTTTCTCCGCAAAACAGCGAGAAAAGATAAAATTAGCGAGAAATTCTCCCGGTTTCACGTAGAAAATTCTCGGAGATTCTCGGCGAAAATTTGACCGATTGCTTTCATTGAAAATGAAATTACCTGTGTTTTGCGGAGAAAAAAATACAACTCGGCTTACGTGAAATTTTCGGCTCATTATTATTTCTTCGTTTGTTTGGCGTTGTTTTTGTAAACAAAGGCAAATGGTAGTCATTGTTAAATCATAATCAAATATTTTTTCATGTTACACAATTTCATTTTAGTAATTTATTTCTCCTTTGTATAATCCCTTTTTAAAAGTCTCATGACAACTTTTATTCACCTCACGAAAATACGCCTATTTATTTGTTACCCGCTTAAAACCCACTTTTAACTGGGGTATACAGGGGTATACATTATTTATTTAATTTCTGCTCGCATAGATTGTGGGTACTCGTTAGAACTGCCTTGCCGAGTCGTTTTGAAGTGTACCCAAAATGTGAGCAGAAATATGAAAAAAATGCCAGAATTTTTATCCGAAAATTTTCTGTTTTTAGTGGCAAAATTTTACAATATATTTGAATAGGGAAGTTCTCATACTGAGTCGTACATGTAGGTTATTAACACCATAATGATGTGTGACATTTACCAAAAGCTCAGCTTGATGAAATAGATGGGCTGCATGATGAGTCCACGCATAGTTGAAACCGACCCGCATGTGAGTACTGATAAACCCCTTACAGGATCTAAGCCTGCCCTGGTGTGTTTTCATGATGTCAGGACAAATTCATTTATTTCAAGCTGACGGCGCTCAACTCGCAACGTTGCAGAATTTGAACCAAACGAGGTGCGAACCACAGCAGTGAGAGTCCTAATGAGTGTCAGCGCTTTAAGGATGCCCATTATCCTCGGGGTGTTTAGCGGATTTAAGGCACTTTCAAGATTATTTCCCTTATTTTGAATGGACAGCTAATCAGAGTTGAGCTAAAACCCGAGTAAGACCACCTTCTGTAGCAGATCTTGGCGTCTTATTTGTGGCCCAAGCAAGGCAAAACCACAGCGGAGAGACCTAATGACCCGATGATTAACCCTTTTTGTACCAAGTGGAATCTTCCTCCTTATATATACAGGAGTCAGTTTTGAAACTTAGCGGTGTCAGGTTTTTTTTTTTCTTAAAAATTTTGTTCGGGAAATGGCTTAACGTTTTGCAAACAGTGTAGGCCCTGATCAGACGCCGCGTTCTGCGGTGTCTGATCTTGGCCTGCACTGTTTGCCTAGGTACCCCGTTAGGGGTTTCCAGTACTGAATGGGTTAAGCGCACCGCTCTTACCCATTAGGACACGGGGGACCAGAAACCTTCGGGGTGTACAGTAGACTTAACAAGATACCCAGGTTGTATGTCTGTACAAACTTCGCTGATTATCTTGGAGAATTTTGTAGTTCTGCTCCAAGTTAGAGATCAGACTTATATGCAGCCTTGGAATGCTTGCCGCGCTATTTCCCCATATTAACCCTTTTTGTACCAAATGGAATCTTCCTCTTTATATATAGCATGAGTCCATTTCAAAATTTAGGAGTTTCAGGTTGTGTTTTCTTCAAAATTTACTAGGAAAATGGCCTAACTGTTTGCAAACAGTGTAGGTCCTGATCAGGCGTCTGATATGGGCCTGCGCTGTTTGCCACGGTACCTGTTTAGGGGTTTCCAGTCTGAAATGGGTTAATGTACATGTATGAGCAAAATTGAATTGTAAAGGCAAGAAACACAAGCGGGCCTCAATGTGAGCTTATGTGTAAGCATCAGTGATGTTTAATTACTCGCAGTGTAAGAAAAAGATCAACCAAAATGTAGAGTGAGATCAGCGCCCACATTTACATGTACAATGAGGATCCCCGTTATTATATACATTGAGTGTGATTTTTCAAAAGTATTTACTTGAGAAAAAAATAAAGTACTCGCAATATGTTGAACCGATAGAAAATCAACAGTTTTCAATTTATGAAGCGTTTACACAACAGTAAAAAAAGGAACACAGAAAACATTCATCATGTTCATACTGCATTGTAAAGTGCATAAGATGCAAATCATTATGATTCCAACCAGATCAAAATCATACTTTACGATCGCTAGAGTTGTCCATCTTTGTACAAAGAACATGCATTTCGTAATATGCCAAATTTTAATGCATGAATAGATGCACTTGAACAAAAATACATTTAGGTATAGGCAGATTTCGCGGAGAAACACCGTGAAAGACTTCACCTGTACTAATTGGCTTTCTCCAAGAAAAAGCGATGTTTGCGGAGAAATTTCGCGGGGTTTCGCAGAGAAATTAACCGCTTTGAAACGCGAATTTTTTTTCCTCTCAGAGAAATTTCTCGATTGTTCTCCGAGAAAAAAAAGCCTATTACCGCGGAGAAAAAAAAATATGGGTTATTACCGGTAGCTGGTCTGTATTTGGCATGTAGGGTCCTTGTGACAAGGGCTTCCCAACCATCCAAAATTTTTGACCTGTGACCTTGACCTTTGATCGTTTTTGTCATAACTTTTGAACCATTTATGGTTGAGCCTTCATATTTGGCATGTAGGTTCCTTGTGACAAGGTCTTCCCACTCATGACCTGTGACCTTGATCTGTGACCTACTTAATCATAACTTTGGAACCATTTGAGATAGAGCCTTCATATTTGGCATGTATATTCCTTGTGACAATGGCTTCACATCCATACAAAAAGTTTGACCTGTGATCTTGACCTTTGACCTACTTTATCATAACTTTCGAACCATTTGAGATAAGAGCCTTTATATTTGGCATTTTTTTTCTTCTGACAAGGCACTTTTCTGTATTACCTACCATTTCACTGCTACAGTGTGGATCAGGTGACCAATCCAGGGCCATCATGGCCCTCTTGTTTTGTTTTTAGCTCACCGTCACGTAGTGACGAGGTGAGCTTTTGGGATCACTTTTTGTCCGTCGTCCGTCGTGCGTGCGTCCGTCCGTCCGTCCGTGCGTCCGTCCGTGCGTCCGTAAACAATTTCTTTAAACGACATCTCCTCCTAAACCACTGATCGGATTTTGACCAAACTTCACAGGAATGATCCTTAGGTGGTCCCCTTTCAAAGTTGTTCAAATGGTTCCGGTCCGTTGCACATCTAGGTCACAGGAGCCAAAAATAGATTTTTTTCACCAAAAACTTAAAAAATCTTCTTCTCTGAAACCGCAAGGCCCAGGTCTTTGATATTTGGTATGAAGCTTCATCTAGTGGACCCCTACCAAGATTGTTCAAATTATAGTGCTGGGGCCAAAAATGCCCCCGCCCCGGGGCCCTTTGGTTTTACATAGGCTTATATAGGGAAAATCTTTAAAAATCTTCTTCTCTGAAACCACAAGTCCCAGGACTTTGATCTTTGGTATGAAGCTTCATCTAGTGGACCCCTACCAAGATTGTTCAAATTTTAGTGCTGGGACAAAAAATGCCCTTGTCCCGGGGCCCTTTGGTTTTACATTGGCTTATATAGGGAAAATCTTCTTCTCTGAAACCACAAGGCCCAGGTCTTTGATATTTGGTATGAAGCTTCATCTAGTGGACCCCTACCAAGATTGTTCAAATTATAGTGCTGGGGCCAAAAATGCCCCCGCCCCGGGGCCCTTTGGTTTTACATTGGCTTATATAGGGAAAATCTTTAAAAATTTTCTTCTCTGAAACACAAGGCCCAGGACTTTGATATTTGGTATGAAGCTTCATCTAGTGGACCCCTACCAAGATTGTTCAAATTATAGTGCTGGGACAAAAAATGCCCCCGCCACGGGGCCCTTTGGTTTTACATTGGCGTATATAGGGAAATCTTTAAAAATCTTCTTCTCTGAAACCACAAGGCCCAGGTCTTTGATATTTGGTATGAAGCTTCATCTAGTGGACCCCTACCAAGATTGTTCAAATTATAGTGCTGGGGCCAAAAAAGCCCCGCCCCGGGGCCCTTTGGTTTTACATAGGTTTATATAGGGAAAATCTTTAAAAATCTTCTTCTCTGAAACCACAAGGCCCAGGACTTAGATATTTGGTATGAAGCTTCATCTAGTGGACCCCTACCAAGATTGTTCAAAATATAGTGCTGGGACAAAAAATGCCCCCGCCACGGGGCCCTTTGGTTTTACATTGGCTTATATAGGGAAAATCTTTAAAAATCTTCTTCTCTGAAACCACAAGGCCCAGGTCTTTGATATTTGGTATGAAGCTTCATCTAGTGGACCCCTACCAAGATTGTTCAAATTATAGTGCTGGGGCCAAAAATGCCCCCGCCCCGGGGCCCTTTGGTTTTACATAGGCTTATATAGGGAAAATCTTTAAAAATCTTCTCTGAAACCACAAAGCCCAGGACTTTGATATTTGGTATGAAGCTTCATCTAGTTGACCCCTACCAAGATTGTTCAAATTATAGTGCTGGGGCCAAAAATGCCCCGTCCCGGGGCCCTTTGGTTTTGCATAGGCTTATATAGGCAAAATCTTTAAAAATCTTCTTCTCTGAAACCGCTAGGCCCAGGTCTTTGATATTTGATGTGTAGCTTCATCTAGTGGACCTTTGCCAAGATTGTTCAAATTGTAGCCTTTGTTGATGTTTGGTATGAAGCTTCACCTTTAAGACCTCCCTCAACATTATGCACATTAAAGCCCTAGGGCCAATAACGGCCCTTTCTGGGGCCCATTTGTTACATCATGGATCAGGTGAGCGATCCAGGGCCATTATGGCCCTCTTGTGTTTTATATTAGGATCACTTTTCGTCTGTCATCCGTGCGTAAACAATTTCTTTAAACGACATCTCCTCCTAAACCACTGATCGGATTTTGACCAAACTTCACAGGAATGATCCTTAGGTGGTCCCCTTTCAAAATTGTTCAAATGGTCCCGGTCCGTTGCACATCTGGGTCACAGGAGCCAAAAATAGATTTTTTTCACCGAAAACTTACAAAATCTTCTTCTCTGAAACCACAAGGCCCAGGTCTTTGATATTTGGTATGAAGCTTCACCTAGTGGACCCTTATCAAGATTGTTCAAATTATAGTGCTGGGGCCAAAAATGCCCCCGCCCCGGGGCCCTTTGGTTTTACATAGGCTTATATAGGGAAAATCTTCCTCTCTGAAACCGCAAGATCCAGGTCTTTGATATTTGGTATGAAACTTCACCTAGTGGACCCTTATCAAGATTGTTCAAATTATAGTGCTGGGGCCAAAAATGGCCCCGCCCCGGGGCCCTTTGGTTTTGCATGGGCTTATATAGGGAAAATCTTTAAAAATCTTCTTCTCTGAAACCCCAAGGTCCAGGTCTTTGATATTTGGTATGTAGCTTCATCTAGTGGACCCCTATCAAGATTGTTCAAATTATAGTGCTGGGGCCAAAAATGCCCCCGCCCCGGGGCCCTTTGGTTTTACATTGGCTTATTATATAGGGAAAATCTTTAAAAATCTTCTTCTCTGAAACCGCAAGGCCCAGGTCTTTGATATTTGGTATGAAGCTTCATCTAGTGGATCTCTACCAAGATTGTTCAAATTATAGCCCTGAGACCAAAAATGCCCCCCCCCCCCCACCTCGGGGCCCTTTGGTTTTACATAGACTTATTTAGGGAAAATCTTTAAAAATCTTCTTCTGTGAAATCACAATGCCTATGTCTTTGATATTTGGTGTGAAAATTCATTTAGTGGACCTCTATCAAGATTGTTCAAATTATAGCCCTGGGATACACAAATACCCCTGCCCAAAGACCCTTTGGTTTTACATAGACTTATATAGGGAAATCTAAAAAAAATCTTCTTTGAAACTGCAAGGCCCATGTCCTTGATATTTGGTATGGAGCTTCATCTAGTGGACCTCTACCAAGATTGTTCAAATTATAGCCCTCAGGCCACAAATGCCGCCGCCCCGGGGCCCTTTGGTTTTACATAGACTTATATAGAGATAATCTTTGAAAATCTTCTTCTCTGAAACAGCAAGGCCCAGGTCTTTAATATTTGGTGTGAAGCTTCATCTAGTGGACCTCTATCAAGATTGTTTAAATTATAGCCCTGAGGCTAAAAATGCCCCCACCCCGGGGCCATTTGGTTTTACATAGGCTTATGTACTCTGGGAATATCTTTAAAAAAATCTTCTTCTCTGCAACTGCAAGGCCAAAGTCTTTGATATTTGGTGTGTAGCTTCATCTAGTAGACCTTTGCCAAGATTGTTCAAATTATAGCCTTTGTTGATATTTGGTATGAAGTTTCACCTTTAAAGACCTCCCTCAACATTATGCACATTATAGCCCTGGGGTCAATAATGCCCCTCCCCGGGGCCCACTTGTTACTCTATGGATCAGGTGAGCGATCCAGGGCCATCATGGCCCTCTTGTTAGCTCATCTGAGCACGAAGTACTCAAGGTGAGCTATTGTGATCGGTCTTTGTCCGTCGTCCGTGCCTGCGTCTGTGCTTCTGTCATGAACTTTTGCTTTAAACGACTTCTCCAAAACTGCTGGACAGATTTTGAAATAATTTCACAAGAATGTTCCTTGGGTGACCCTCTACCAAAATTGCTCAAATCATTCCGCTCGGATGAGCAAGATGGCCACCAGAGCTAAAAATAGAAAAACCTAAAAGTTCTCCTTAACCAGTGCATGGATTTGAAATAATTTCACAGGAATGTTCCTTGGGTAACCCTCTACCAGAATTACTCGAATTGTTCTGCTCGGGTGAACAAGATGGCGGCCAGAGCTAAAAATAGAAAAACCTTAAACAACTTCTCCTTAACCAGTGGATGGATTTCGAAATAATTTCACAGGAAGGTTCCGTGGGTGACCCTCTACCAAAATTGCTCAAACCGTTCTGCTTGGATGAACAAAATGACTGCCATAGCTAAAAATAGAAAAACCTTAAACAACTTCTCCTCCTTATCCAATGCATGGATTTTGAAATAATTTCACAGGAAGTTCCTTTGGTGACCCAATACCAAAATTGCTGAAACCGTTCCGCTCGGATGAACAAGATGACCACCAGAGCTAAAAATAGAAAAACCTTTAAACAACTTCTTCTCCTTAACCAGTGAATGGATTTCAAAATAATTTCACAGGAATGTTCCTTGGGTGAGCCAGGGTGACACTCTACCAAAATTGCTCAAACTATTCTGCTCGTATGAACAAGATGGCCACCAGGGCTAAAAATAAAAAAAAACTTTAAATGACTTCTTCTCCTTAAAAAGTAGATTGATTTCAAAATAATTTTACAGGAATGTTCCTTGGGTGACCCTCAACCCAATTTGCTCAAAGTGTCCCGCTTGGATGAACAAGATGGCCACCAGAGCTAAAAGTAGAAAAACCTTTCAAAGACTTTTCTTCCTTAACCATTGGATGGATTTTGAAATAACTGCCCAAGATTGTTTTTTGGGTGACCCTCTACCAAAATTGCTTAAACTGCTCTGCTCAGATGAACAAGATGGCCGCCAGGGCAAAATATAGAAAAAAAACGACTTCTGTTCCTTAGCCAGTGGGTGGATTTCGATATAATTTCACAGGAATGTTTCTTGAGAGACCCTCTACCAAAATTGCTCAACTTGCTCTGCTTGGATAAACAAGATGGCCACCAAAGCTAAAAAAAGAAAAACCTTTCAAAGACTTCTCCTCCTTAACCAGCGGATGGATTTTGAAATAATTTCACAGGTATGTTCCTTGGGTGACCCTCTACCAAAATTGCTCAAACCATTCCGCTCTGATGAACACGATGGCCACCAGAGCTAAAAATAAAAAAAACCTTTAAATGACATATGCTCCTTAACCAGTGGATGGATTTTGAAATGATTTCACAGGAATGTTTCCAAGGTGACATCATACCAAAATTGCAAAAAGCGTTCTGCTTGGATGACCAAGATGGCCTCAGAGCTAAAAAATAGAAAAACCTTTAAACAACTTCTTCTTCTTAACCAGTGGATGGATTTCAAAATAATTACACTACGTGCTTGTGATTTGTCTACTTTACAACTGACCTCAAACTGTTATTTACTGCTTAACAAATCACAGCTAGAGCAGATCTATTTCTTAATTACAAATTTTCATAAGGAATAAATTGTCTCATGGAACCATGAGAGAAAGCATTATCTCACAGGCTCAATGGCTGACTCTTCTTCATTAGGTCTCTCTAACCTAGCTCAGCTCACATGTGAGATACCAAGTTCTACAGTGGATGTTCAGGTGTTTTTGTCTGCAGGTATTCTGGTTTTTCCCAACTTTTGATTATGGATCAGCATCTGACCTTGGCCTGCACTGTTTGCCAATGACCCCACATAGAATAATGAGTTAGACATTTCCTAGAACATTAAGTATGTCTTGAGTATCCATTGTTTTCCTGAATTGTCCTCAAAATATTCATTGTCAGTAGCCATGTAATCAATGGTAAAATCCTAAAAATTTGTACAGCTTCAGGACATGCTGTAATTCTAAAATTTTAACAAATTTGTTTCACAATCCTGCAAGGAGTCCAAAACGTGTAGGCAGAGTGGCAAACTGTTGATGCTGATCCAACTGCTGCTTCAGAAGCAATCTGATCTGGGTCTGCACTCTTTGCTTAGGCCTTTCTGTCCTGATACTTAGGATCATTTCGGTATATTATTTGAAGCAAAAAAAAAAAAACCAGTTTCTGGAGAAAAATATCAGGAAATTGGAAAATATCTCCAAATATGGGGGAGTATTAGGGATAGTAAAGGGATAATTTGCCTCAGTCCTTATCAGAATCCATTATGAAGAAATTCTAAAAAGTACACACAACATTGGTTGTCCTGAAGAAATACCAAAAATTATCCTTTCTCACTTTTATCTGAAATTTCCATAATATTTAGCTTTGTCATGCATTGACATAAGTATATCACATCCATTTGACATATTATTAACAAGTATGTATATTGTATACATATACATACAGAGAAATCGGTCCACATGATATGCAGAGGTGAAGTCCATATTAACCTGAGGTGTAATCCATATTAACCTGAGGTGAGACCATATTAACCAGAGGTGAAATCATATTAACCTAAGGTGAAATCCATATTAACCTGAGGTGAAATCATATAAACCTGAGGTGAAATCCATATAAACCTGGGGTGAAAACATATAAACCTGGGGCGAAATCCACATAAACCTGAGGTGAATTCCATATTAACCCGAGGTGAAATCATATTAACCTGAGGTGTAATCCATATTAACCTGAGGTGAAATCATATTAACCTGAGGTGAAATCCATATTAACCTGAGGTGAGACCATATTAACCTGAGGTGTAATCCATATTATTAACCTGAGGTGAAATCATATTAACCTGAGGTGAAATCCATATTAACCTGAGTTGAAATCATATAAATCTGAGGTGAAATCCATATTAACCTGAGGTGAAAACATATTAACCCTGAGGTGAAATCCATATTAACCTGAGGTGAAATCATATAAATCTGAGGTGAAATCCATATTAACCTGAGGTGAAATCATATAAACCAATAAACCAAAGGTGAAATCATCAAAAAGAACATTTTATGATGTTGATTAGTGAAATGGTCATTAATCCAGTAATTTCTTATTGGCCCAGTTACAGGTCCGAGGCCAATACAGCTGACCTGGGGATTGTACATGGGCCAATATGAAATTACAGGATTAATAACATTAGAGTACAATAACTTAATATCTCTGTAAAGGTTCATATTCTGATTAAAAATTTGTGATATTATTCATATCCCTGTTCAAACGACCACCCACAACCTATGTATTGGTTGAGAAATAAGAAAAAATAATATATACCCCTGTAAACTCCAGTTTTCATCATATAAAGTGAGGTTTACAGGGGTGTTCTTTATAAAGACCTGTTAAGTTGATGTCAAAGTGTTATCCTACAGCCATATGACTCAGTTGTTTTTGTCTATTATTTCAGGTATTGTCGTCAGCTTTCTCTCACTGCATTGTGTACCCGGTTGAATTGCTATTCGCTGGTCTGGGCCGCGCTTTTAGACTGTTCTTCAGTGAGATTCCGGCACAGTGGCAGCCATTCATGTTAATCGTAATTGTTGTACTACTCCTACTGACACTCATCATGGCCTTCGGTTATCGCATACACCTGCCATTTTTTCTCAAATTTGAACCCAAAACTCCAGTTTATCTCAGGCATAAGTCGCACAGGGATGATGTTGTGAGGCGGGAGAAGCAAAATTTACAGTTTACGGCAAGCGAAAGTCAGCAGAGTATAGAGAGCAGCCAGGACACACAGAACAGTCAGGAAACACAGAATAGCCAAGGGTCACAGGAGTTTGATTAAATCTTATCCTGCTGTTCATGACAACCCCTACCTTTGCAAACATTGTAGATCCAGATCAGATGGCTGAAAGCCATCTGATCGGGATCTACACTGTTGTCATTTAGTTTGTGAATTTGAAAGAACATATATAATTATGTAATCTGATTGGCTGATGGTCAGGAAGGGATGTGTCTAATTAAATTATTCAGCAGGTTAAGGGCTAAGGAGAAATTACTCACCTTCAGGGGAGGCAGCTCTTTCAAATGAGCTGGGCCACAGCATTTCCTACTGTTTTCATGTGCGCCCAGCAAAGAATCAGATCAGCCTGCACATTCATATAGTCTAACCAGAGACTTCTCCAGCTGCATGAAGGAGCATTGGGCCCTTAGCTATCCTTAGAGTGCACAACGAAGACTCTGATCAGACAACGCAGGCTGATCTGACTCTTTGCTGGGCACACATGTAAATTGTAGGAAATGCTGTGCCCCGGCTGAAATATAGTTGTGCATCCTGACCACAGACTTCTCTTGCTGCATGAAGGAGCATTGGGCCCTGAGCTATCCTTAGAGAGCACAATGAAGACTTTGATAAGACTGCATGGATGCGCCGGCTGATCAGAGTCTTTGCTGGGTGCACATGTAAATTGCAGGAAATGCTGTGCCACGGCTCAAATATACTTGTGCATCCTGACCAGAGACTTCTCTTGCTGCATGAAGGAGCATTGGGTCCTTCGCTATCCTTAGAGAGCACAATGAAGACTTTGATAAGACTGCATGGATGTGCCGGATGATCGGAGTCTTTACTGGGTTCACATGTAAATTGCAGGAGATGCTGTGCCACGGCTCAAATATACTTGTGCATCCTGACCACAGACTTCTCTTGCTGTATGAAGGAGCATTGGGTCCTTAGCTATCCTTAGAGAGCACAATGAAGTCTTGGAGAAGACTGCATGGATATGCCGGATGATCGGAGTCTTTGCTGGGTTCACATGTACATTGCAGGAGATGCTGTGCCACGGCTCAAATATACTTGTGCATCCTGACCACAGACTTCCCGTGCTGCATGAAGGAGCATTGGGTCCTTAGCTATCCTTAGAGAGCACAATGAAGTCTTTGATAAGACTGCATGGATGTGCCGGCTGATCGGAGTCTTTGCTGGGTTCACATGTAAATTGCAGGAGATCTGTGCCACGGCTCAAATATACTTGTGCATCCTGACCACAGACTTCCCTTGCTGCATGAAGGAGCATTGGGTCCTTAGCTATCCTTAGAGAGCACAATGAAGTCTTTGATAAGACTGCATGGATGTGCCGGCTGATCGGAGTCTTTACTGGGTTCACATGTAAATTGCAGGAGATACGGGCCTCCGTGGCCTAGTGGATAAGAGCGCTGACTCTTAGTCATTAGGTCTCTCACCGCCGTAGGTTCGAGCCTCGCTCGGGCCACGTGTGAGACGCCAAGTTCTGCAACGGAAGGTCAGGTGGTTTTTCTTCGGGTACTCCGGTTTTCGCCCACCTCTGATTAACGATCGGCTCGATATGAGTGAAATAATCTTGAAAGGGCCGTAAAACCCAAACAAAAAAAAAAAAAAAAAAAATTGCAGGAGATCTGTGCCACGGCTCAAATATACTTGTGCATCCTGACCACAGACTTCCCTTGCTGCATGAAGGAGCATTGGGTCCTTAGCTATCCTTAGAGAGCACAATGAAGTCTTGGGAAAGACTGCACAGATGCGCTGGGCACACTTGTAAATTGCAGGAAATGCTGTGCCACGGCTCAAATATAGTTTTGCATCCTGTACCAATTTGTTTCTACTCTTAAAGGAAAGAATTTGCTATTCTTACCTTTAAGAGCAGACCCCAGTTCTAGGGGTGTTGGCCGAACACATTATTAAAGCACACCCAGTGCAGAATTTAATTCTTTCTTATCTCTTGAATTAGCATTTTTTTTTTCAGCTAAAATGTTTGATATTTATCTTATTTCTAGTCCAAATATAGGTTGTTGGTGCTCCGTAGAATTTCCTCATTTGGGCAGTTCTTAGGACCCACTATACAGTAAGATTCCTGTATTAAGACCACCTTTTGGACTGTTCAAAAGTGGTCTTTAAGACCACTTTTGAACAGTCCCAAAGGTGGTCTTCTATCAGGACACACTGGCTGTAGAAAATACAAAGAAAGAATGACTGAAACCTTCTCAATTACCTTCTGAAAGCAGAATTAACCTGAAAGCGGAATTTAACTGTACAGTAGAACTTCGATCGCTCAACACCGATGGCTTGTTTACCACGGCTGAGTTGAACCCGTTCTTGAGCCCCAAGGGAGATCCTCTACATAAGAAATAGTGGGAGATAATTTAGGAGATTTTCATATTTTATCTTTCAAATGTATGCTGTGTGTACTCATTAGAATCGCCTCAATGAGGCGATTCTAATGAGTACACACAGCATACATTTTCATTATAGAACATCGAAAAAATATCAAAAAGTATATCGTATGCCTCCTGGCAGTAAGCCTTAGTGGCTCGAACTACCCTTGTCTCAAACAGATTTTCAAGGTCCCAAAGGTGTTCGAGCCATTGAAGTTCGACTGTATATGTTTTCAGTAAACATATTGTATACACCTGTAAACTCCACTTTTCTGTGTATAACTTTGGGTTTACAAAGACTTGTTAATTGGTATTTGCACCCTGTACCATTAAGGTTCTACTCTTAAGGTAGAAGTAATTTGCTCTGAAGAAATGACTTCAGGAATAATTTACTGCTTAGGAGTGACTTCAGGAAAAAATCTGCTCCTTAGGAGTGATAGCAGGAAGAATTATTTGCTCCTTTGGAGTGACATCAGGAAGAATTTACTCCTTTGGAATGACTTCAGGAAGAATCTGCTCCTTAGGAGTGACATCAGGAGGAATTTGCTCCTTATGAGTGACTTCAGGAAGAATCTGCTCCTTATGAGTGACTTCAGGAAGAATCTGCTCCTTATGAGTGACTTCAGGAAGAATCTGCTCCTTATGAGTGACTTCAGGAAGAATCTGTTCCTTATGAGTGACTTCAGGAAGAATCTGTTCCTTATGAGTGACTTCAGGAAGAATTTGGTACTTAGGAGTGGCTTCAGGAAGAATATTTATTAATTCTTCTCAATTATCTGCAAGCTGGGTATTTCTTTTAGCAAGACAACATTTTGAAATATTTTCTTGTTTTTCCAGAAAACAGGACTTGTTATCTCATGTAAATTGTCTCCTTTGGATGTCAAGACCTGGCCCCCAGGTTATAGAACTTTTTTTAGCTCACCTGAGCCGAAGGCTCCGGGGGAGCTATTGTGATCGGTCACCATCCGTCGTCATTGTTGTCGTCGTCTGTCCACAATTCCTTTAAACGACATCTCCTCCTAAACCACTGAACAGATTTTGACCAAACTTAGCAGAAATGATCTTTGGCTGGTCCTCTCTCAAAGTTGTTCAACGAATTCCATTCCATGCAGATCTCTGGTTGCCATGGCAACGAAAAGGGGCAAATAAGAAAAAACCTTTAAAAATCTTCTTCTCTGAAACCAGAAGGCCTAGGTCTTTGATATTTGGTATGAAGCTTCATATAGTGGACCTCTACCAAGATTGTTCAAATTATAGCCCTGGGGCCAAAAATGCCCCCCCGCGCCGGGGCCCAATGGTTTTACATAGGCTAATATAGTGAAAAACCTTAAAAAAATCTTCTTGTCTGAAACCAGAAAGCCCAGGTCTTTGATATTTGGAATTAAGCTTCATCTAGTGGACCTCTACCAAGATTGTTCAAATTATAGCCCTTGGGCCAAAAACTTCCCCGCCCAGGGGCCCACTGGTTTTATACAGGCTTATATAGGGAAAACATATAAAAACTTCTTGTCTGAAACCAGAAGGCCCAGGTCTTTGATATTTGGTATGAAGCTTCATCTAGTGGACCTCTACCAAGATTGTTCAAATTAAAGCCCTGGGGCCGAAAATGCCCCCGCGTCAGGGCCCAATGGTTTTACAAAGCCTTATGTAGTGAAAAACCTTTAAAAATCTTCTTGTCTGAAACCAGAAAGCTCAGGTCTTTGACATTTGGTATGAAGCTTCATCTAGTGGAACTCTACCAAGATTCTTCAAATGATAGCCCTGAGGCCAAAAACGGCCCCGCCCAGAGGCCCATTGGTTTTAGAAAGGCTTATATAGGTAAAACATATAAAAATCTTCTTGTCTAAAACCAGAAGGCCCAGGTCTTTGATATTTGGTATGAAGCTTCATCTATTGGACTTCTACCAAGAATGTTCAAATTATAGCCCTGGGGCCAAAAATGCCCCCACGCCGGGGCCCACTGGTTTTACATAGGCTTTTATATTGAAAAACCTTTAAAAATCTTCTTGTCTGAAACCAGAAGGCCCAGCTCTTTGATATTTGGTATGAAGCTTCATCTAGTGGACCTCTACCCAGATTGTTCAAATTATAGCCCTGGGGCCAAAAATGCTCCCACACCAGGGGCCCTGGTTTTACAAAGGCATTATATGGAAACCTTTAAAAAACTTCTTGTCTGAAACCAGAAGGCCCAGGTCTTTGATATTTGGTATGAAGCTTCATCTAGTGGACCTCTACCATGATTGTTAAAATTATGGCCCAGAGGCCAAAAATTGCCAAGCCTGGGGCCCACTGGCTTTACATAGACTTTAATAGAGAAAACATTTGAAAATCTTCATGAATCCAAAAGGCCTTGGGTCTTAGATATTTGGTTTGAAGCTGCATCTGGTGGACCTCTACCATGATTGTTCAAACCATATCCCGGGGGGCCAAAATTCACCCTACCACAGGGCCCACTGGTCTTACATAGACTTATATAGTTAAACTTTTATAAATCTTCTTGTCTGAAACCAGAAGGCCCAGGACTTTGATATTTGTTATGAAGCTTCATTTAGTTGACCTCTACCAAAATTGTTTAATTTATGGACCTGAGGCCAAAAATCGCCCTGCCCGGGCACCCCCATATAAATCTCTTAGCGCAGGTGAGCGATATAGGACCCTCATGGTCCTCTTGTTTATGCTCAACTCTGCTTAGCATGAAATTTAAAATGCTCATTAAATATTCAAATACAAATGAAAGAGGCAATAATTGCTGTTATAAAATTTATAAGCAGGACAAATTTCATGCTCAAGTGAGTTGAGCATGAAAAATGTTTTATGACCTTGGGGCCTGTTTTCTGGGAAAATAAGAAAAAATTCAACTTTGTTGTCTTCTGAATTAGCCCAGAGAATGGTAAAGGTTAAAATGTGCCATAAACTAGTTAAAATTAGCTAATGGAAACAAATCTGGAAAATAACAACAAACAACGAAGCGTCCATTCATACCCATTAAGATAACACATCCGTGTGATATAGTGCAATTTTCAAACCTCAAAAAATGTATTTTTTTTTCTGATGAAAATTTGTGATATTTTCCTTTTTTCTGCTCCAAACATAGGTTTTGGGTGCTCGTTAGAACCGCCTCATTGAGGTGGTTCCAACGAGTACCCACAACCTATGTCTTGCGGCAGAAATAAGGAAAATAACGTCTACCCCCGTAAACCCCAGTTTTCTCAATATAAAGTGGGGTTTAGCGGGGTCTTTATTTCACGGACTTGTTCAAGTGATGCTGAGTTGTTAACTGTATTCAGAATTGTCATTTGGGGAGTTAAATTTGCGATTTGATTGTCAGAAATTTCGTTTTACTGCGACCTGTCAGCGGAGCAATAAAAACAGAATCTGTGACAGTAAAACTGACAATTTACCTCACCAAATAACAATTTACAATACAGTTAACCCATTCTAATGCACCTTAAAATTGAACTATTTTGCATGAAGTTGCAAGCAGCCAAATGCCTGCCAATGAAAATCGAGATTATGTGATGATGTCGGGTTTGTGACTGTATATCGCATGGTATACTGTCACAAAATTTTGACGTTAACCAATCAGTGTATTACATGTACAATTACATGCCCAAGTGCATTCATTATACCCCCGGCATACGAAGTATGCAATGGGGGTATATAGTTTTTGTCTTTTCCGTCTGTCTGTCTGTCCGTAAACAATTATTTTGTGTCAAAGATATCTCAGGAACTGCTTCACATAGAAACTTGAAATTTTGCACACATGATCAGTATGACTACTTGTATTGTGGGAAAGAAAATAAGGGCCAAGGGGTCAGGCCTTTTTAGAGTTATTTCCCTTTGTAGTTCTTGCTGTTTAATAGTGTATATTTTTATTTTGTGTCAAAGATTTCTCAATAACTACTGTACATAGAAACTTGAAATTTTGCAAACATGATCAGTATGACTAGTTGTATTGTGGGAAAGAAAATAAGGGCCAAGGGGTCAGGCCTTTTAGAGTTATTTCCCTTTGTAGTTCTTGCTGTTTAATAGTGTATATTTTTATTTTGTGTCAAAGATTTCTCAATAACTACTGTACATAGAAACTTGAAATTTTGCAAACATGATCAGTATGACTAGTTGTATTGTGGGAAAGAAAATAAGGACCAAGGGGTCAGGCCTTTTAGAGTTATTTCCCTTTGTAGTTCTTGCTGTAGTGTATATTTTTATTATTTTGTGTCAAAGATTTCTCAATAACTACTGTACATAGAGACTTAAAATTTGGTAGCAACAACCAGTATGACTACTTGTATTGTGGGAAAGAAAAAAGGGGCCAAGGGACCAGGGCTCCTGGAGTTATTTCCCTTTCTAATTCTTGCTATTTTAAAATGTAATTATACCCCTGGCATACGAAGTATGCAATGGGGGTATATAGTTTTTGTCTTTTCCGTCTGTGTGTCAGTAAACAATTATTTTGTGTCAAAGATATCTCAGGAACTGCTTCACATAGAAACTTGAAATTTTGCACACATGATCAGTATGACTACTTGTATTGTGGGAAAGAAAATAAGGACCAAGGGGTCAGGCCTTTTAGAGTTATTTCCCTTTGTAGTTCTTGCTGTTTAATAGTGTATATTTTTATTTTGTGTCAAAGATTTCTCAATAACTTCTGTACATAGAAACTTGAAATTTTGCAAACATGATCAGTATGACTAGTTGTATTGTGGGAAAGAAAATAAGGGCCAAGGGGTCAGGCCTTTTAGAGTTATTTCCCTTTGTAGTTCTTGCTGTTTAATAGTGTATATTTTTATTTTGTGTCAAAGATTTCTCAATAACTTCTGTACATAGAAACTTGAAATTTTGCAAACATGATCAGTATGACTAGTTGTATTGTGGGAAAGAAAATAAGGGTCAAGGGGTCAGGCCTTTTAGAGTTATTTCCCTTTGTAGTTCTTGTTTCAGCTGAGGCGATGGCCCTGGCCGGGGGTATACGTGCCCCACTGGGCACTTTGTCTAGTTATGATTACACACCCGTGCGACATAGTGCATTTTTCACATCTCCTAAAAATGGTTACTTTTCTGATGAAAAATTGCGATATTTTTCTTATTTTTACTGCAAACATAGGTTGTAGGTGCTCGTTAGAATCGCCTCATTGAGGTGGTTCTAACGAGTACCCACAACCTATGTCTTGGAGCCTAAATAAGAAAAATAATGTATCCATGCGTAAACCCCAGTTTTCTCTATATAGATTGGAGTTTAGGGGGATGTTCATTTCACGGACTTGTTCACGTGATGAGATTT